>SMGT01003978.1:31485-68917 GCA_004794575.1 Lanistes nyassanus
AAAAAAAAAAAAAAAAAAGGTCCTAAAGTCCCTTCCATCAAAAAGGAATTGCTTAACTAGAGCCTCTTATCCTTGTCTGGGTATATTGGCTTTGTTCCAGATTATTTGCTTTTGAGTCTCCTCTTCAAGTTGTGATGTTGCCCTGTTCTGTTAGGCCATATGCTTTGAGAAGGATTAACAGATGAATTAAGTCAGGCATGCTAAGCTTTTTTTTTAAATTAGTAACTTGCTACAATTTCTGAAACTGATAAGCTGTTAAAATCTCTTTTTCAGGATGTGGTGCATTTTCACAAGAGTTTGAAAGGAGCATGTGACAAGCATGGTAAAACATACTACCCTGTGTTCAAGAAATGGTGTGATGACTACTTCAATGTGACACACAGAGGTAAGACATTATAGTACAACCAAAATTTTGAACTAATAAAGGTGACAAGGTGTTAATTTATGTGTGACGTTGTGGCCGTCACAGGCTGTGCACCACAGTAACAATACTAACATTACCAAAGACCTCTAGCATTACTAATGAATCAGTGGGAGGCAGTTGTATTTTAATGTTCAGTCTTGAAAAGTCTTGGAAAACTGAAAGAGCAGTTTCCAGGGCTGGTAAAGCTGTGAAATTCTCAATTATATTTTGTTTGGTCTGGAAAAGTCTTGGAACTTTTAAGAAAATAACACAGTCTTTACTAAAAAGCTGTTAACTGTAGAAGAAAAGAAAACTTTTTGCAGTTTGATTTTATGGTTTGTTCTCTGCCCCACCATGTATATTGTCACTACCACAACAAATAGTTTTTGTTAGTTTTCTTTTTTGGTGTGTCAGTATGTGCATGCGTGCGTGTGTGTGATGGGGAGATGGTCTTGGAAAATGTGAATGATGTTCTGGAAGAAGTATGGAACTTTTTATGTCCAATTTTGTGGGAACCCTGAATGTTGACACTTGACTTGCATGCCATTAAGTGTATTTCTGCCAAACCGATGCCTTCTTATTGGCAAAGTTTTGCGACTTTTCATCAGTTCTTCAGATGCAAAGATTGCATGCAGAACTGTCGTTGCTTTTTTTTTTTTTTTTTTTTTTGCTGGTTGGGGTGGGGGGCGGAACGGGAGAGTCAGTCAAGTGTGAATTGAAGCAAGTAGATTTTTTGACTACTTGCCCCAAAATTTCGACCCTGTGTTTAGCCCTATAGGTGCTTTCAAAGTAGGGTGTGCATCCCTTACAACGAATGGAAACTTGAGATCTGTGAAGCAAGCATGCCAGAGAAGCAGTACCTTGATCACACAGTTGAGCAGTTCACAGATAAAAGAAGAGGGAGGATCCTGAGGTCAGTGTCAGGGCCGAAGAATGGACCTGATAAAGTGTAGTACCATGTCCCACTAAGTGCTGTGGGGTGTCTGCTTAGATGAGAGAAAGAGAAAGGCAAAACAGGTGGAAGTGTTGGAGCGAAAGTTTGCTGGGCACTGTTGCACTTTGATTGCCTAATACTTGCTGTGTTGCAGGGGAGAGGCGTGGGGTTGGAGGCATTTTCTTTGATGACCTTGACTCTCCAGACCAAGAAAATGTTTTCCAGTTTGTTAAGGTGAGATTGTATGGAGCTGTCATGTTGTGCGCAGGGTTCTGCAAGAAAGTTTTCAGAATGTGCTGTGTTTTACATCTATACATTAATTCTACTGATGTTTACATCAAAGAATAATGAATGTGCAATTGAAGTAGGAAGGAAACCGTTACCAACTGTAAAAAAAAAATCAAGAAAGAAAAAAGATTTCAAATTTATTAATTAACAATTACAGCATTTTAGTTTACCCAGCTGGGTGTTTTTTCTTGCCGAGCTTAAACCTTTTTGTTACCTGTTCCAAAAAAGCACACACACACAAATAGGACATACTTTTACACTGGACTCAAATGGATAGCTTCCCTTTCTTTCCATGAGGGCTAAAAAAAAAATCTACTAAACCCCCTCTCCCCCTTCTGGTCATGTAACATTGACCCCCACCCTCTTTTCTGGCCATGTAACCGTGACCCCACCTCCACCTCTTTTCTGGCCATGTAACTTTGATCCCACCTCCACCTCTTTTCTGGCCATGTAAGTGCAACCACAACACTTTTAACCTTAGGCTTTCATGCCAAGACTTGATTTTCTTCAAGGTTTATTGTTTTTTTTTTGTTTTTTTATCAGAGCTGTGCTGAGTCTGTGGTACCGTCTTACATTCCAATTGTAAAGAAACAGAAGAACAAGCCATACAGCTACGCTGAACGGTACACCACATCTTTCTTACTGCATAATATTCTTTATCTTTGCAGATAATTTTTTTATTCTTTTTTTTCTGTCAGAGAATAAAAGTTCCTAATCTTCTTCAGGACTTCGAGGTTTGACTGTAAATTCTATGTACTACTGGATTACTAACAGACAGAGTTTGTTCTTGCAGTTCTTTTTCTGTTAGGACCAGTTCAGACTGATAGTTCTTCCCACTGTGAATTCACCATGTCTTATAGCATTCAGGGGCAAGGCTGAGGTCAGAAATGGTTATGGAAAACTGAACTGTACAAGCCAGTACTGCAGTTGGCTAGAAAATCCAGTCACTGTGTAGCATATGATATTTGAAAAGAACCAAGAAATTGTGAAGGCGTTGCAAGGGCAGCTGTCAATAAAACAACAACTAGCTAATGAATCTTTGCCAGCAGAACTTCAGTCTTGGTAAACTATTTTCACTGTAGCTTTGCTATAGAACTAGAAAGTCCTGTAGACATCGGCTCACCAAGACTGATAGTTTAGGAGTCTGTGATAGGCACAGGGTTGGTCTCAACAAGAAGAGAACAATCTATTATTATATAATCTACATGTATAATTATGATTATAATTATATAATCTATTATATAATCTTTATATAATATGGTTCTAGCTGGAAGTTTATGTACCTGGATGCTATTCTGTTAGACATACATAATAACGGATCTACACCTTTCATTTTATATGACAAGATTGTTTGGAGAAAGATCAAAATTTTCCTCTTAAAAAACTCATCATGTTAAGTTTTTTCGTAAAGCCAGAATCCTGTTCCCTAATGAAATGACTACAGATGATTAAGATTAGGGCTTTCCAATGGCTGCAGACAATTTGATTTTACAGGACATGGCAGCTGTTGAGACGAGGGCGGTATGTGGAGTTTAATCTGATCTACGACCGAGGCACAAAGTTTGGACTGTACACACCAGGAGCTCGCTATGAAAGCATTCTCATGTCTCTGCCTCTGCTTGCAGTAAGTGGGTTTTTTTTTTAAAGTCGCCCTCTTTTTGTCCCTATGTTAGCTCATTATTTTCTTTCTTAAGCAGGGAAACAAACCTGCAGTGTAGTCTTCATCTCCTTTACATGCTACCGGTAAAGTAATGGATAATACATTTGAAGACATAAATGTGCACACACACACACACAGATAAATAGTGACAGCCGTTGGTGACTGCCTTTGAAAGCATGACTGGCAGTGTAAAGTATAGTTCTCATATGATTGACCGCAGCGCTGGGAGTACATGCATGTTCCAAAACCTGGTTCTAAAGAGGAGGAACTGGTCAAGGTGCTCCAGCAGCCAAAGGACTGGGTGTGAGGAATGCAGCAGACAGCATCTTGTGGGGGCTGATCTTACCTAGATGATCTATTGGGAAACAAATTTTGGGGATCTCCCTCTCGCACTTGGTTTCTAAAGTGTGTACAGTCACTGACTGCGCTTAACCATTCTGACATGGGAAACGACGCTTTTTCCATGGATCTCATGTTACGTGGATTATTCTAAACTGGCAACAGAGAAAGATTACATGGTATGTTGTGAAAACCTTCATATTCTTCATTGATCCTTGCATTTGGGAAAACATTTCTCTATTGCCCAAAGTGAGAATTTGGAGGGTGAGCATGACAATATGAGATAGTCTGGGTTTTCTAAACCACCAGTAGCAAGATTGTACTTTTGGAATTTACATTCTGCACTGTGCATGCCACTTTCCTACATGCTAAAATTGTATGCTAGCAGACAGGCATGCATGACGGAGTTCACAGATGTGACTGGCAAAGTTTGTCTCCCAAAGGATTGTCTGATTGAGATGGGGCATGAGGGTGTAAGGGCCACAACAGACAGGACAACCTCTATTGAAACTTATGCAGTCACGAAACTACTGTTGTTTGCATATTTGTTCATTGTTTGAAGTGGTTATAGGGCTGCTAGATTTTTCTTGCTTACCACTGCTTTTATCGGGGACCTGCATACAGTTTGAAATTTTTCAAGTACTGCCCTCTTTCGAGAACAACTTGCTTTTGTCATTTTCTTAGTGATGTATAGTTAACTGCAACAGTCAAGACCAGTCTTGATGATATTTTGTTGAGGTTGTTGCCATTTCTAAGAGTGTGCATGTACAGCAGTTGTACATCGAAGAGGGTAAGAATTTGGAATCTTGCTGCCCTGCATTTAAAATGCCATTGAATTAATATATGACGTGTACTTGAAAGTAGACAGTTGTGATTTTTCTAGTCACTTTCAAATGTTTCACTAATTTTATCTGCATTTCCACATACAGAGCTTGTTGATAAAAAAATGGTTGCTATTTTCTGCACTAACAGAATTTGCTTCAAGCAAACTTTAGTGCACATATTATCATGGTGTTGTGCCTAATTTTTCTAATCATAAACTTTGTACAAATGATATATAATTTTTATCCTTTTAAGGTGATTGTTGTGGGTTTCATACAATTTTGCACAGGTACCTGGATGGGAAATCCTTTTCTTTTTCTTTTTATATCTGGCCCCCATCTATTACTCCCAATATTTATATCATCTCAGACTCATTTATAGGCAGTTTACACGTCTTTTAAGCATTTTGTATTTGGATATGTCTTCCATCATGTCTGTTTCCAACTGTTTGAATTGCAAATTGAACCATTTCCGGACTTCTTTGGAATTCCTTTTTTTTTGGGGGGGGGGGGGGGAATCTAGCTGGATGTTCATAAAATTTTATCTGTGCACCACCTAAATTAAGTTGACAAACATATAATCAGGCACCTTAATTGTGGAAAATTAATATCTGTAGGGTGACAGACTTCACGGGTCTGTGCCTATGTGTAGTTTCCTACCTTAGAAATTGGAGGCACCTACGTGTGTGCATGTGTATGCGTGCATCTATGTGCTCATATGTACAAGTGCTTGCAGGCAGATGTGAGGGAGAGTTTTGGGGTCCAGACCCCAAGAGTCCTGATGCATTCCAGGGTACCTGGACGTTTAGTTCATGGCTATGATCCAGGAGTGTGAGAGAATACACACTGTATGTATATCATCTTGACTAAACAAATCTGCATTCTTTATCAAAGACCTTGACTTCAAAAAATGGTGGGAACTGATCTTAGAGATGTCAGGACACTCAATGATTTTTAGCTTATTTTATATTTGTTCTTTGACAGATATAGTTGTGACTATCAAAAGGATGTTGAGAGAATTTTTTAATATGAGGAGGAATAACCATGACAGAACAGAAATCAAAATTTTCCATGTATCTGTTGCCTGTATTATTGGCAAGTGTACCAGTAAAGATGAAAGATGAAATAATCTTTGTCTGGACATTGTGTGTGGGTGTGTGTGTGGATGGGCACTACCCCTTCATCAGGACAACACAAAACGAAAAACAAGGAAAAGAAAAAGAAAAGGACTTAGCTGCAGTAGATGTGGCGCATGGGCTGGATAGCAGGAACATGACCAAGGGACAGTGAGAAAGATGGGAAGCCAATCGCAAGGTGGGTAGGAAAGGGTAGAGAAGGGGGTGGTGAGTGGGCGGGGGAGAGAGAAAAAAGTGCGGGTAAGAGGGCATCAGTGTGTGAGAGAGTGGGAAAGGGGGGGGGGAGTAAGGGAGAGAAGGAGGGGTGAGGGGGTTAACAGTTTCTGTTTCTTTGGAAGTGAGGAGGACAAAAGGTGTCGTTAATGTTATAAAGACTGCAAAACCAGGTTGGTGCACAGCCTCCCAGGATTTGCCAGTTGTAATTAGTCACCCATGGCAATGTGAAAAACATGGCTGCATGATTAAAATGGAATGTTATACTCACTGCAGAGGTAAGGAAGTGTACTTTCCTATAGGACCGCCAAGTGAAGAAATTAACATCAAAGCTGTTAGTCAAAAAAAAAATGGTGCATGTTTTATGATATTTGGTATGAAGAGATTTAAAGTTCAAAATATGCTCTACCGGAGAAGCAACAGCTCTTGAACAGCGAATAGCCTTTGGGAACATGGCCAGCAGCAGAGCTGTGCTTTAAATTTTGTGAATAAGTTTTTAATCTGTTCTCACTGAATGATATTTGTATTTTCAAATATTCTTGAGGCATTTCTTATAAAAACAAAGCAAGCTGGTTCCTGGAACTTTAGACTCAAATGTTTTCTTTTGTGCAACTGTGGCTGGTTAAGTCTTCCAGCTTATGGTCTCCTTATATTTAAAAATGTAACCCCTTTTCCACTTTTATTTATTGATCATATGGCACCCACCCATGCACTCACATTTTTTTTTCTTCTGGAGTATTTCATCAGAGCATGGTCAAGTTTCAATGATTATATTCTACATGTGCATGAAACACCTACACCTCGGTCGTCTTGTGATAGTGTGCACTTGAACAAGTTCTAGCAGCAGCTCAGAGAAGGTGGTTTTATAGGCTGGGAAGACAGACAACGTTTCAGGCAGCCTATTACAGTCCATTAACACCATTCAATAAAACATTCACCAGCTGTCATATCTTGCTTTAACCCACGTGAAACAGAAGCAGCAACAGTTCCTGCGTTTCTTCATCTGCCTGATGCAGGCTGGCTTCAATGTGGCCTTTGCCACCCCCCTGCTGTGAAACCCATTTACTTCATTAAGATAAAAGACATCTTACAGATGCAGTGCCAACAGCTCTGCAGCCGAGTTTGGTAAACCATTGTAACAGTTGACTTTTCAAATTAACTTGTAACAAACAGGCAAAGTGTGTAAAGCCATGGCTTCTTCAAAAGATTACACAGTTAAGAGTTGTTTGGTTCAAATCCTTATTATGATGCAAGTAGCCAGTAGCCTATTCATACTATTTGCTTATTTTAGAACGAATAATGGTATTGAATGATTGTATGATGATGCTAATCCTGTATTTGCCAAGTTTTTTTGTTTTTTTTTGTAGCCAAGGAACATTTTACCAGCTGCTTCTATGAGCATTTTTGGTACCCTTTATATTAACAGTTCACCCATTCCATGCCAGAGAACTGCACAAATCCAGTCTGCCAGTTGTTGCATCTATTCACACATCACAGACCCTAATAGCTTGTCCGTGCTGAACCCAGTGCAGAATGTGAACCCCAGCTATATTTGCTGTTAGCCAGGGTGTTCCCCCTCATGCTGCCTGTACCATAATAATCCATCACTTTTCCTCTTATGTGAAACTGCAGTCAGTATTTAAATATTTACGCTACAGTAAACTGGAGTCTGGGTAAGTGGTCACACTATAAAAAGTGATTGTGTGGAATACTTGGGAGATTCATCAGTTTGTTATCAGCAGCCTGAATGAGTGAGCATCCATTGCACTGTTTGCATGACACTGCACCATAATCTCTGTATCTTGTGTAACTCCTGTTCCCAGTATGCATCATCGGTTTCTTAGCTTAATCAGTAAAGGCAAGTCAGCTTGGCGCTGTTGTAATGATCCGTTTTGAGGAAGAGTTTGTAAGACTGTAGAAATGGGTTTATAGTTAACTAGGATGGTGCTATTTGTCACCTAAGACTTAGTTAAATACAACAATCTAGTAGCTGCCCTGCCTGATGCCTGGTAATATAGGGAACAGTCCTAGGACTGGTTGGCACTGTGTCAGTATAGTTAACTGAGTGGGACTGAAGCCTGTGTTGTGAAAGCAGTCCAATGTGGCATCTGTGTTAACTTGTCCAAACAGCAGTGTCCTGATATGCATACCTCTGCTGCAGGTGGATGTTAAGCAACAAGATTCCAACAAATCAAACATTTTTGTGATCAATAAGTGTGTGGGAATGACCTCATCCAGTGCTCACGTCAGTAACACAATATCATCCCACTGCAACGCCCTTCAGTTAAAGCTATGAATTTTTACTTCAGTTTTCTTTCAAAATACATTACCCAGTTACAAACAACAAAACCTTTAATAGCTTACTTCCTGTTGTTTGCCTATTAGGGATCAAATGACAGTGATAAAACATATTACTTGTTACATGTTCTTGTCTTAGGATGTGAACTTTGCAAATTCTCTTATTAAGCAGCAAACTGGGATAAATTGCATACAGATGTTTGACAAACTATTACAAAACATGCCTTAGAAAGGAATCTATATTAAAAAATACATATTAGAAGACTGCAGAATACTTGTGAAGGCTCAGAAATCACAGGGCAAAATAAACTGTTAATGTTTGTATTTTAACATTACTGATGAACATATCACAAAGCATGAATTTATATGACAACTAGCCACATGAAAGTATAAAAAGAACTGATGTGTAAATTGAACATTATAAAGAAAGTTGACATTACAACCGGTCCTGATTTTACTATTAAAATTAATTCCCTTTCTCCCTTGAAAAATGTACATAATTTAGGCATGGGATGGGTGAAACTAACATCTCTTGCTTCCTCACCGATTTCTTTGTTTTCTGGATGGCTCTGCAGATTTTTAGCAGATTTATTTGAACCACACCGTTACTGAAACTGGACATCGTAGCAAAAAAACTATTTAGCAAACAATAGTGTTTATTTCTTTCTCTTTTTCCCCACTCTCTCCTGCCTCTCACACGCACATGCTGCCCCCACCCCACCACAAGCATGCACACGCAGTTCAAAAATCACAACCTCTATGAAACTATGTACAAAATATGACTGATTCTGAAAATCACAACCTATTTTCATGCATGATGTTTGCAAGTGTGCAGGTACAGGCGTGCTTTTGCACAGAAGACCTCAGACTGGAGGCTTCTTCTTGTACAGTGTACTTCAGAAGCTCAGACATATGAGGAAATACTAAACAGCACTTCAAGCTGCACTGTACCAGCAGCCCAAATGGTTAAAATGTCAGCACTAAAGTAGTGACAAGCATGCGAGAAGAGGGATATGGTCAACATTTTCTGAGAAATACTTGCAGTTCCAATTTCCGGTCACTGTCATAAAAATCAAAATAAATAAAACAATATAAAATATTTACTCACATGCTCCAAGTAAGCTGAGATTCATACCTTTGAACAAGAAATGTTGAGGTAAATGTGTTGTATAATTAAAATACTTTTTTTCCAGAACCATATATATCTTTAGTACCCACAGACAGCACAAATACATGCACTTCTTGTGGAGTCCAGTCATGAGGTAATGAGTGATCTAGTTTTCAGAGAACGTACTGTTATTGCCTGAGTGAACAAGCAAAAATATTAGAGTTCCTTTTATAAGAATTAAATTTCAAATGTTGCCATATTAATTCTGTACAGGTTTTCATGAATAATATCTCCAGGTATGTCTGTCTAACAAGTGGGTGTAAGTTTGAAATAAGCCATAGTGAAGTTTGACAAAGCAAGATGTATAATGGCATATGGTTAGATATTGCCAAAATTTGTGTTACAAATACAGCCTCAGAACTCTAAGCTCTTGTTGCTTCCAGCTTCAGTCAGACCGCAGCAGCGTTCCAAAATGCTGGTGGCAATGGTTCAGCAAGACCAATGGACTGGCTGTAGTCCTGCTGTAGTCCTTTACACAGCAGTTCCTGCTGTAGTGCATTACACAGCAGTTCCTGCTGTAGTGCATTACACAGCAGTTCCTGCTAACATCTGTTGGGTTCACACACACTGCCATCATTTCTCCACAGTCTGGTCCAGAAACTAACAGTGGCAGTGTACCACTACACAGAACAAAACACACTGCTGTGGAGCATGACTGGAGTTGGTGAAACCCTTTACAAAAGTCATGCTACAGGAGGTTTCTCTGCATGAAGTGCTGATGCCCTGAGTTCAAGAGATTGCACAGAAGTGAAAAGAAGCAGTCTGTGTTTCACGTCTTAATCCCTTCCTTTTTGTGCAGAAATGGTCCAACAAATGTGCAGATACAACATTCGGATTGGTATTGTGTAACACCTTAGTCCTGCTGAAACAGTTTCCCATTCCTTACAACTTGCAAGTCTTCCAGAACCATCACAAAGAGCCCCTGTCAATGATCCATCACCTCTGCACTTAACCATGTAAGCTATTGTAATCTGCACTGTTATTAGCAACATGCAACTCTTGAGGTTCACAGTTCACCACAGTCCTCTGAGGTATAAGGTAGAAACGACAAACATCACGCTATAAATAACTTCCAACATTGCCAGAAGAAATTGCACCTCTTAAGATCTCGGCGATTATGCTAATAGCCACACAGATGCATGTTCTGCATCTTTTCGGGGTCAATGTCCATGGCAGTAGCCAGGTTTTTCATGAAATACTGGTTCACTTCATTCATGGTGTCTGGCCAGCAACATCGCAGACATGAGCAATTGCAGTGCGGCCATGGGCAGCGATCCAGCAAGTGTTTCTTACACCTGGATCCTGCCTCTGTTTCCCTTCGGCTTCTGTCAGCATCCAGCAGATTTCCTGCATAAAAGGCAATAAAGTGTCACATGTTAGCAACCCTGAAGCAAACAAAAATTTTACCTCTGTTCTTGACAGAAAGATGTAATCTTCAACATTATCTCCAACGCTTACGGGACATTTTGAGTCCACAACACAAAGGTAACAAAGATATATGTACATAGAAGTGAAAGGATATCCGTACACTGATGTCATACACCAGAAGTTACCGTCGTGTTTTCTTTCAGTCAAGCTTGCAGTGTCCAAAAGCAGTACATCTAAATAACTTCAAAACAGCTGTGATATACAAAGGTAACAAAAAATATGATCATGCACCTATGCATTCAAAATCATCCTGTTAATTAAATACGAAGACAAAGTCCACCAAAATTGTTAATAAGATGCAGCATGCCAAAATTATGAATGACGGGGTACAGGTACAATGAAATGTAATCATGGATGAACTGCCATGTGGGATAGCATGGCACTGGACGGTTGCACTGTACGACAGGAACTAGAGTGATCTAGGGGCATGTGATTACAAGACACAATCTGAGCCCCGTTGCAGCTGCTGTTAACCTTACTTGCAATTTCTATTCAGTCAACATAGGACGCTTCATTTATTGCATGCCTTTTTAGTGAAGTATTGGTGATTGACAACATTTTTAGTCTTTTTTTTTAACCATCAGAAGAACAATTTAGCTAATATGGAAGCTGTTTAACATATACCTTGGTTATTTTTTCTCCGTCGGTTCTTCCTTTTCTGCTTCCTTCCGTGCTTCTGCTTACCTCCCTTTTTGGACTCTCGTGAAGGGGGTGAATCAGCCAGTGGTGTGTCATTACGCGAACTCCTACCTATTTGCAACCTGACATCAGAAAACCATCTACTTGTATTCTAACGTTATAACAGGATGAGCATAACGGGAAGTTTTGCTGAGAGTCAGGCGTGGCAGATTTGTATACAGCAAATACGCCCTGGGTTTTTTCTCAGCTGGCAAGAAAAAGTAGTGCATTCCAAACAGAAGAATGGTAGAGACGGATGCAAATTTTTTCATTTTGGATGTATAATGTTATGCCTTGGGTTTTTAGGGTTTTTTTTTCTTGGTTTCTTGCAAGTTTTAGGTTTGACACATTTCTCTTCATTTGTAAACGTCTTGATAACAAATAGCTGTTACTTTTACTTCTCCTGCCTTCCTCCAAGAAATGAGAAAGAGAGTGGATAGCAATACATTTCAAAAGCCCTGAAATAAAGCTTTACGTAAAACTTTGACATAAGTAGCTGAATGCTGTAAATTATAAATGACCCTGTTAGCAGTTCATCGGTTTAGCAATAGGAGCAATATAAAAGTACACCACTTCAGGTAAATTCCAAGGCAGTAAATCTAAGTGCATGACAGGCCCTGCATGGGTTTGCCCACAGGCTGTCAAGTGAGGTCTGCCTTGCTTTTCACCTTAATGCCCCCAGCTGGCTTGCCCATTGGTTGCACCAAGTGCTGTTACATAAAACAGAAGGCCAGGGTGTGATGGGTGGCTTAGAGCAAATGGTTAAAGCGGTTTCTTTGAAGATCTACCTGTTATTCCGTACACCACCTAAGTGGGAGTGTTGGCAGCTAGAAGAGGCAGTGGCACCATTTTCCTCCCAGCAGTAGATGGACTGAGAAAGGGTGATTCCATCAATAGACAGCCTGTGCCACTTGCTGTTTCCAAGAAAATAAGTCAGTTTCACCTCAAGTTACCTTAATATTTTTTAAATAGTACTTTTGTAAGCGCACGTGTGTGTGTGTGAGAGAGAGAAATGAATTTTGTAAATGAATAATTCTACAGCTTAAACATTAGGAAACTTTTCCAGGGAAAAAATCTCCACAAATCATAATTTTTTTTACCTGTTCAATAGCACATCGTGTGATATGCAAGCAGGTGCAAACACGGCACTGAAAAAGGAAAGAGAAATTAGGTCTAGTTTCAGGTCTTAATATTGTATGTACAAATGACTTCCATCAGGACACTTCTGCTTCACTGATATAAATAAAACAAAATCTTTTTTAAAAAATGACATTTTTTTCCGCTGGTGAAAGAGAAGAAACTGTCATATGCCTTCAAATTTCAATTCCTCTTTTAACTGTGTAAATTAGCATAGCTATCTTGATTTGCTTCCAAGGTAACTATAATTTACAAATAACTTACCTTCACCAAAAAAACCAGCAGATCGCATCGGCACTCCGATCCCCTCCCCACCATAGATATTTTTTTATCTGTATTTATACATTAGCTATATTGACAAGTACAAACAACATAGCTTATCACCAACACAATCATTTCTAAAGATATAAGATTTACGGAGAGGCTAGCATCAAAGAAGAAAGTTCATACTGACAGTCATATCAACAGGTATAAAATGTAGAAAGGTTAGATTAACACACCTTGCATTTTTGAGCGTGGCCTTGACCTGCTCACCCAGCTGCAGCAGGTAGCGCCACTTGATGTCGAAGCTTCCTCTATTTTGCTCATTTAAAATGTTGTCTACTTTGATTTGAGCAGCGTCATAAAGGTTCTGTATGATGTACACAGGTGCTGAAATGGTCAGATACTTTATGTTACTCCAGACTTGCAAAGATCATTTCTGTAATTGCTGGGGAGCATCTCTAGGACATTAAGGTGCTAGTTGTGTTTACACTATGCAAACTTTTGGTCATGTATCCATTTCTGCCAGGAAATCCTTCCCAGTTTATAATGAAAAGTGATCTACTGAAATGTAAGCAAATCTTTCAAGGCTGATTTGCAGTCTGTATATACCAATGTATATGACAAATATCAAGACTTACTCTTCAAAGTAGGATAGAGTCGGTGGCCGAAGTAGCAACGCCAAATCTCAGTGGGATATCTTGCCTGGCAATCTCGAGGCAGACGTGGTTCCCACAGTCTGAACATATAATTTTACAAGTGTGACCCACAAACAAACGGTATAAAATAAGACCATTAGAATTAATAATTGTATTGGGGGCCTGAATAGCTCGGTTGGTACAGCTGCGGACTAGCAGATAGGTTGCTGGTTCAAATCCAGGTGTGGCCAATGATTATTTCTTGGAGTTAAAAATTGTGCACACTCCATTCAGCAATCTCCCTGCATATTAAATTTGCAGTCTCACTGCAGCTATCAGTTTGATGGTTCTTTCAGTTCAAAGTTTAATAATAGGATCCCATCCCACTATAGTGTGAAATTGCTGCAAGGTGGAAGCAGTCCCTCTAAAATAACCAACCAACCAACTAAAGGTTAACACTGCTCAAGTTTTACCTGAGAAAGAACCAAAACCAACCAAAATTGCTGTTCACAACAGCAACCTTTAACACCTTACCTGGTTCCAGCCACAAATGGTTTGCTTTGTAATAAATCGCTCCCATGCAGTAGGTCACAGTAAGGTGAAAGTTCTGGTTGGCTAACTTTTCAAGACCTCAAGTAGTATTTCTTTGACCTATGAGAACAACCTATAATTCCTACACAGAGATATAATCTAGCTCATTTCAATAGGGCTTCTGGTGTTGTGTAGGTAGACTCTACTCACTGGATGCCACGCTGTATACTGATGAGAGCAGGGCAGTTGTGGGCGCTGAGACAGCCTTGACCTTGAGGTGGTTCTTTATCAAGAAACCATCCTGCATCTACTAAACCACGAACATCCACCTGTGGAGCGTGGCTTCGCACCAGGTCTGCTACTTGGTCGATGTTGACAAGAACACCAGTTCCACCAGCACTGTCGACACCAGTACTTCATGTTATACACAAACAATATCTTCTTAAATAAAGGCAACAGTTTATAAATTACACAGCTCACATCCTATTAGCCTCTGTAAAACAACACCAAGTAAGCTTGTAAAAGAAAAAAAAAAAAGAAAAACAAGTGACTGCCGCTTGGAGGATAAGCCCAAATTAAATGTAAAACAAGGGAACTGTACCAAGCTAGAAAGGGACATGTTTCGGGGCACTACCCCTTCATCCGGACGACACAAAAACGAAAAGGAAAAAGACTTATCAGCAGTAGATGTGGTGGGTAGGCTGCATAGCAGGAGAATGACCAGGGAAGTAAGAAAGAGTTAAAAAGAGGGGCAGCCAATCGCAAGGTGGGTAGGAAAGGGTAGAGAAGGGTGGGGGGAGAGAGAAAAAGCAGCGGGGTAGGGGGGCGTCGGTGGGAGAGAGAGAGACGGAGGGGTGAGGGGGTTAAGGGAAAGGAGGGGGGAGGGTCAGTGTTTTAGGTTGAGTCCAGTAGGTCAATGGAGTCGCCCTTCATTTTCCAGATACCACAGACCCTCATGTTGTCGGCTGTGTGTGGGGGTGTGCTGAAGTGACGTGCAACTGGTGTGTTTCTGCAGTGTTTAGTGTCAGCTAGATGCAGCCTACGCGCCACATCTACTGCAGATAAGTCTTTTTCCTTTTCGTTTTGTTTTCGTTTTTGTGTCGTCCTGATGAAGGGGTAGTGCCCCGAAACATGTAGATTGTCTTCGTCTTTGTCCCTTTCTAGCTTGGTACAGTTCCCTTGTTTTACATTTAGCAAGTAAGCTTGTGTTCGAAGGGACAATGGGTTGACGCCAAAGAATCAAAACCAACCAAAAATACTGTTCACGACCTTTAACTCTCACCTGCTGCCAGCCACAAGAAGTTTCCTGGCTTTTCGAAGACCCTTATTCATTAGTTTCTGAATCACCTCCTCAACAATCAGTGATCCCATAAAGGCAAATTCATCACCTGGTCACAGAAAACTGTCCACTAACTTGTGGTCTCATGGTAGCACCTGACACATCAAACTCTAGCTCCAGGTGCTAAGTACAATGGCTGGAATCATAACATCTGTGCAGTGTACTCTCATATTCAACAACACTGTTAGGTATTAAACCACACGGAGGTGGCAATCACCACTTCCCCAAAATCATAAACAAATGGACTGTTTCATTCGAAACAAGCAGACTGCTCCAGCAGTCCCAACCAGATAACTATTATAATAAACAAGTCTACTGTTCCATTCCTAACAAGGGAACTCGTAAATACCATACATCAGCATGATTGTAAACAATTGGACTGTTCCAGAATCTAGGCCCACAGAATGCACACTCTCAAGAAATTGATTCTAGAAAAGTGTACTGTTCTGAAGCCTCTCAAAAGATTTCTTCTATATAAGTGGACTTTTCTACTTCTAGAACTATGAACCCTCTTGTGAGATTTGTTCTAAACAACCATTCTACTTCTAGCACTATAAACCAAGTCATAAGATTTCTCCCAGACAAAATCGGCAGTCTAAAAAGGCTTGTGACATGCAACCTAAGCTTTGTGACATGTGACGTAAGCTTTGTGACACATACCTTAAGCTTTGTGACACATACCTTTTGTCCTATTCCTTGTCCCACTCCAGGAATCGCTTGAACAATAAGGAATCAGCCTGCAGTAAATTTAGATCTGTTATACTGGGCATCTGCATAAAGACTGTTGTTCATAATCTTAAAACAATCTGCCATTTACACACATACAGGTCATATTCTCGCAGGTTTTCCTTTACAGATTTACTGGCTCAACTCAGTGCGTTAGGCTGCTTCAGTGTGGTTCATCCTAAAGGAAAGAGTAAGCTTTTAAGATGCTTTTAAATAGACTTACACTATGTTTGAGTGGAAGTAATGAGGGTTTTCTTGTGGGTCCGAAGAAAGAATTCCTGTTCCTGCAACATCACCACAAAACAGGTTAGTACTGACAGCACAGCCCCTAGAGTTTTCCTACACCAATGACAAAACAGCCCAATGAAGTTGTATAAATAACAAAAGCACACAGGAAATCGGACATGATTAGGAAATTAATACAAGACTACAGGCTTCTGCTTCCATGATAATGATGATGATGAAAACGATGATGATGACAAGTGATTACTGGTGGCTGCTGCTTGCAGGGGCAACTGAAGCAGAAATGGTGAAAATGTCACTTTATGTGACAAGTCTGATGATGATGACAAAATAAAGGGAAACAAGTGATAGCAGGAGGCAAAAAAACTGAGAACCAACGAAAGTCGACAGAAAAGCCTTCAATTTTCAGGCAAGACTCTGGCACCTTTCCTCTGGCGGGGCCATTTCTTAGAGCTCATGAAATCTGGCATCATATGTCGGCGTTCTGCACAGCTGGCTGTGTCGAAACAAAACCAGCCCCCTGTCAACAGAAAACAACAGCAACGAACATGATTTTTTGGCTCTTTGCCATGGCCATACTAATAACCTTAATATTAAGCAGGTCGCATCTTGTGCACACATTTTGGATATTTGTAGAGGCAAAGAGTTGTTTTGTTGAGGGGAAGTAATTCTTTCACTTTTCTGTAAGCAAAAACACCTTTATTCACACAGATACATACATCCTTATAAATCGTTTCACAATATCTTTGACTCTTCAGACAAATGCCAACACTTTGCCAAAAAATGCTACACAACGCGGGTAGCTGACAAACCTTTGCTGTGCGCTAACCCACCTAGGTTAAACAATTACAATAAGCGTTCTGGCAGCCCCTCCCGCTTCTCAATCACCCGCCCAGCTACCCTTGTTCCCCAGCCGTCTCCCCAAGCCGCCGTCCAGTCTGGATGTTTCTGAAAGGCAACGGGCTGTCTTGTTCCGAGTCGTCGATGCCAATTACAGGCGAAGCCGAAGTCAAAAGTCAGTCTCGCTGTTTTTCATCTCCCGCTTCGGGGCGCAGATTAGATTCAGCAATTTCTTCTGATCCTTTCAGACCATCAGTTTAACATACCGACCACTGTTCCACACTTAAGTCGCGCCTTGCCTTCCCGCTGCCTGGCAATACCGCCAAATCCAATTAGCAACCAGATTCAGACATCAAAGGCGCGTCAGAACTTCTGTTTTCTACCAAGCCTACAGCTACCGTTGCTTTTGTGGCGAAACCAACAGCTTCCAAGCGTCAGGAAGCTCATTGTAGACCCCGCTGGGCATTTGCACAGCATGGGCTGAGCTCCTATATCCAGAACTAGAGAACCGTTTTATTCTCAATAGGTCAGGCAGATGAACTGCGAGACGAGAGGGGAAACCCTGCCAATTATTGTGGGTGGTCCTTCGATCTTGTCAAACAGCGTGCCGCGGCACTTCATCTGCAGATCATCTGCATACTGCGGCCTAACTGATAATCGCGAGCAGAGATGCATAGAGCCTCCTTTTTCTAACCTTAACGCACCTGGAATCTTTTGTGACAAGATGCACTGCACTACCCGCGTCTGAGGGTGCTAACGGTCCTTCAACGGTATGCCAGGATCCAGTCTTTCAGCAGTAAGTCGGGATCCAGTCTTTCAGCAGCAAGCCACGATCCAGGCCTGTGATGGATTGCTTGGCCATTCTCAATGCCGTTCCATTCCGAAAAATGCCGATATATTTCACTTGGTAATCAGGTCCTACATGGGTGTCTATGGATCATGAAGAGATGTGAACGATCGGGCAACCAAGCCTTGCACAAGGGTTCTAAAGGCGCTTTGAGTTTCCAGTGGTGATTGTCCATGAACACAATTATATCAGTAAAGGTTAGAAAGCCACAAGTAAAGCGCCGAACCAGGAATTCATCTTTCTACAGTTTTACGTACTGCGTCAGACAGGGCCTGACATATCGCTAAACTCGGGCTCGCGTGTGGATCAAAGGCTGGATATTGGAATCCAGAAGCGGTCAAAGATCTTATCCAAGAGTAATGTGCAGACTCCACCACTGGCCATTCCGTGAACTTTTAATTCTCTGCACCGACCATCTTACTGCAGCCATCAGTTTGGTGGACGTTTCACTGTTTAGTCACAGGACCCCCTACCTCCATAAGGCGAAGTCGACTCGAGATGGGACCGCCTCGGTGGCCTAACAACTAAAGCGTCTGTGGTTCGCTCCCCGGCCGAGTCATACCTAAGACTTAAAAATTGCTAATCCAGTAGCTGTCCTGCCAGATGCCTGGCACTGTACGGAATAGTACTAGGACTGGTTGGCCCGGTGTTAGTATAATGTGACTGGGTGGGACAGTTATGTCTGTGTTGTTACAAATTAACTTGCCTCAAGCAATAACATCCTGATTCGTTTGCGACTGGACGTTAAACACACACACACACACACAACCAACTCGATGTGACAGCACTTTGCTATTCAAAATAACCAACTTTCCAATCTCCGTCAGACATGATCCTTACAGTTTTCAACTTTCTTACAAGAACACGCTCACAGGTAACTGTCTCATACATAAGATGTGGCAGATCTTAGCGAAGCCCGTCACCGCCCACCTTCAATAAAGCGAATCAAACTCATAAGTGCTTTGCACTTATTGAGGACGCTGGTGCAAAAAAAGCCAAACGGCATCCCCAGTTTGTTCACACTTCACGGACAAACCGCAACCCTACCTGGAAAGAACTCGCATAACATTGGTTTGTAAAAAGGCTGTTCCCTAGTCAGTCATTTAAAGTCCGAGCAGGCAATCTACTTCTAATTACAATCTATAATTCTGACGTTCGTTTACTGGGACCATTATTCTCAGACTCACTCGTTAAGGCCATCTCGTGACTCGGACCGCCCGCGTAGGTGTTATTTGCCCTGTTCGTCTACCCTGTCGCCAGGGTCCCTTGAACGCTGCTCGCGGCGCCGCCAGGAAGCGGCGATGATCAAAGGGCGCCGGGTCGCCCAGCTGCAGTTTCATCTGTCAGCTGCCTGACCCGTTTGAACTGGTATCGGGTAAGCCGGACGACTGGGCGGTGTTAAGTCCACTGTGGGGGTCAGTTACGGGTATTATACTGACGACGAGGCGTGTTTGTCTTGTCTGCGTCCACCCGTCCACGAGGCCAAACAGGTGAGTTTTAATGACCCAGACACGCCTGGTCTTCACAGCGAAAACCTGCGTGCTTGCAGTAATCACCTTGATGGCCATCCTACACTAGTTCAGACGGCATGCAGTATTGTCAGTACACTTATTTCCCCATCGAACCGTCGTATGTCGTTGTTCTCTATTAGTTCGACGAGGTCACCACTTCTGGGCAGACTGCCAAATTTTCGTCACACATGCATTTAATATTTAGCATATGCAGCGCATGTGACTTTTTGCTCCGTGTTTGCAAGTGAATGAGCGAGCGAGTGCGTGCGGGCGGGCGTGCGTGCCAGCGAGCGAGAGAGATCTGTGTGTAGAATGCGTTGTTGTCTGAGAGTAATTACTTGCAAGAGAACGAGATTTTTAATCCCGCTGGTATTATACCTCCTCGTCTCGACTTCAAAAAAAAAAGAAAAGAAAAGCAAACTCATGTCTTACTCAAAAGCTCTCCCACTAGCAGCGATCGAATCTAACATGACTTCCTGATACGGACACCTTGCCTGAAGACTGCCGCTCGACTCACAACTCCA
The DNA here is from genome assembly GCA_004794575.1 of Lanistes nyassanus. Taxonomy (NCBI): domain Eukaryota; kingdom Metazoa; phylum Mollusca; class Gastropoda; order Architaenioglossa; family Ampullariidae; genus Lanistes; species Lanistes nyassanus. Next base: position 51,449 of record SMGT01003978.1, read on the forward strand.
CCTTCGGAAAAGCGGAAAACAACGGGATAATTTCCCTTTGGCTCAACTGCAGCCAACGTCGCCCTATTACTCAGCTATCTCTCCCAATTCTTGGACACTCCTGCGCGTTTTTTTTAAGAGAAACGCAAATGCCAACTTGGAAATGTCTGAAAGGTTTCTTCTGGTTTTACAGACAACTGAAAATACTTTCAAACGAATTTCATCATTCGTACACGGGATGGGTCTTTTGTAGCTGTGCCGAGTGCCTTTTTCAGTGTATAGCTCCCCCGCGGTGAGGATTAAGGTCAACACCAGACTGCACTGGCAGACAAACGGGTCTCGGGGTACAACGCAGTTTCTCGGAATGTCTCGCGACTCACCTTCTAAGAAGACGATCCACTTGGAACTCCCACGAGATCTGCGTATGTAGTATCTGCACACAAACAGGGAGGCACACAGGGGTAAGCGGTGTTCATGCTCGTTTAGGCAGTGAAGCTAACGCTGCAAAGCCCATTATCGCCAACGTTTTCGAAGACAATCTGCATGCAGATCCCAGAGACAAAAGTACCGAGAATTTATTGTCTTAATCTTCAACTAAGATTACTGTTTATAGCTTTAATTGATTAGAGTTTCTTATGGTTGTTTCAGTCGAATCCAGTGTGCCTTTTGTCTTGACGAGATGGTGATAATGACTCTTTCAAGAAAACTAAGAACACTCAAAAGGGAACGCACACACGGGAACTGGCAAAGCGCCCGAAAGGCATTTGTACACCACATATGTCTACTCCTTCCCCAACCCACCTGTTTCTCGCTGGCCACCTGTTCCCGCACTGAGGGGCGCGGCAAACATCAAAAGGGGCGGCGTCTGATCAAACGGATCAGAGCCTGACTGGGCTTGTTTCTGGTAGCTATACTAACGTAGTGGAATCACCTGTCACGTGTCGAGAGGACTAGCAATGGAACCTGGTGAATAACATCTAGAGTATTAAAAGGTGACTGGGTTCTCGCTGTCGCTTTGTCAGGGTGATTAGCACGGAAGCCTGGTGAATAATGTCTGAAGTATTAAAGGATGATGGAGTGAACTGATGCACCCTGCCTGCTGTACTAGGTAGGTAACTTTAGAGGGGCAGTGCTTCAGTCTGGCAGTGATTTCCCACTATGAGGGGTGGGGTCCTATTACAATGCACTGAAAGAGCCCACGGAGTGAAAACTGCAGCAAGATGGCCAGCGCAGAGAGGCAGTTTTTAATGTTTGGAGTACGGCAGGATGGAGTCTGCACAATGTTTAACCCCAGGCGCTCCTGGATTCGAAACAGCAATCCTCTGCATGCTAATCCGCAGCTCTACCTGCAGAGCTATCCAGCCCCTCCTATCCCCCTGCCCTGAAATTTGCATCAGTCTTATTGCATTCCAGCCACTGATCTAGGATGTGCTCCATACTGGGTTGGCAGTGTGACGTTACACTGACACAGCGACAACAGAACTTCACCACCTGACGATTGGAAGGTGTCAGTTTTACCACGAGTCAACAATTTAACAAAACAGACTAAGTCCTGTATAAACCAGTACTACATTTTGTTGCAGTTTTCTCCCTGTCCGCTCTTAAAACTGCTGGATCATGCCGACACAAAGCCTTCAGCAAAGTTAACACCTTTCGCAAAGTTAGCAAGTGGTCTGACAGCCCTTCACTATACGGGGGACAAATGAGACTGACAGGTAAGGGCGACACGGCAGTGAGCCGTTTTGCTTTGATCTATATACATTACAGTTGCAAAGAAAGGAACACAGCAAGGAAGTGCTAATTTTGCTTAAAAGCTTATTTGAAAGGCCGTGTACATAACATCTTTGTGACAAATACAACATATGAAATCCTCATGTCTTAATACAGAAAATATGTTCGAAAGATATTAGAACAGCTTAGCAAAGCAAAATATAGTTTTAGTTTTCATAAGAAGTGTATTCTTTTAAAAGGTTGGTTTAATGCACAGATGTACCCAATATACAAACAGAAAAGTTAATACACCAACATACGAGGAAAAACATAAACCTATATGAATATAAACCGGTGGCACGAAACACACTCTCGCGCCCGAGCGCGCACACGCGCTTACACATGCGCAGAGAGAGAGAGAGAGGTCTACATTTAGGATTGTTTTTCTTAAAGCACACATAACAGCCTAAAGGAGAAAACCCAAAGTGATTTATTCCACTTCTTCTCCACCGTCGCCAAGCAAGATTTGCAAAACTGAACTGCGTCTGGTCTGGCACGCAGCACTGCTAGCAAAGGGTGTGGTCACAAGGGTGAAAGGTACAAAAAGGCATGGCACGGTTTGATTTTGTCTGCAGACTTCTGTTTGAAGTCCGGCTCCAAAGGCTGTTACGGTAGGGGCCAGCACCCCGATGCGTTCCTTTGCTGCAAAAGGTGCTCTGCTGTTGCTTAGACCTGTCGCCGACACCAGAGGTGATGAACAGAACCTGTTGGCCAGGCCTTTTTCTCTTCTTTTCTTTTTTTTCTAAGAGGGTTTGGGGCCCCCGGCAGCTTAGAATTAGAGTTGTGAAAAGATCGCCTTTGAAGAACTCTTTTTACTGACGGGGTGTTGGGTGTTAAACCATCTCAGCAAATCATCTCCATTTCATTTGGCTTGTTTAAGAGCGCCACCCAGCGGCTGCCGAAGTAATCAGGAGATCACAGCTAGGTGATCGTCGCCCTTGCGCCATCCGGTACTGACGTCAAGCTCACCACTGACTCGTAAGGGGGTTGGGGGTGTAAGGCTGGTTTGAGGGGGGTCGCTAGTTTCCGGTTGATTTTCAAGGATCGTAAAGAAAGACTTTCATCACTAGCATTGTCTTCGCTATCGTTGTCTCCTCCATCATCTTCTTGAGTGGTCTTTCGCTGAGTGACGTGGGTTACAAGAAAACTGCACTGCTTCAATATTTTTCGTCATCTCTCATAATCATAAGCGATCTTAGAACACAATGTGTTCTAAGAGCACCCACCGTGACTACAGAGGACAACCTTGATGTTACAGCCCTGACAATCACGGCAACCATATGAGATGTTACTGTAAACAATCTCTCTTGTCTGTCATTTTTACTGTTTGCCTTTTTCTGTTGACTATGCAACAACCTTGCATGCCAGAGTGAACCTTCTGACAGAACTGCGGGTCCTGGATTCTGATCTCGTCTCCGGCACAGATTTGCTGCTTTGTAGACGGTCGTTTTCTCTGCTAACTTAGCGCAAAACATCATACAGTCAAACCCCTCCCCCACCCACCAAAAAGTGTAACTGCAATACAGTTTCCTAAAAAGATTATTTTTAATGATCGTTTAAACGAACAGTTCTTCTTGGTTTTCCTATGACTTCACCGTAAAATAAAAAATTTAACACATGTTTAGGTTATAAATTCGTGACTCTCCTTACGAGGGTACAAGATCTTTTGACGATTTTTTTGAAATACCGACAGGCTTTTTTGTTCTCATGCGGCAGGCTGGAGTCTGCCAGAATCACAAGAAACTCGATAAAACGCTTAGTGATGAGAAGGAGGCATTCAGACAGCAGGCACGACAACTCTACCGCCCAGGCACCCGCCTCCACCTGCATCCCTCCTCCCTGCCCCCATCTCTAAGTCCTGCTGCGTTAGAGGCGCGAGCTTGCTCGGCCAGTCTCGTCTCCCTCCTCCACACAAGCCTCGTGGCGTCGGGGAAAAAAATATCTCAGCGGAAATCGATTACGTATTTGTCTTTACCTTTGAAGTGAGAGGTTAAAACAGAAACCACCTTTCGCGCCGGCTGTTTTCTTTTATCTACACTTTCGTCGATCTTGGTGGTGTACCTTGAAGCGTGAGGTCTTCAGACGGGGCAAAGGCTGACTCCCGACTCATCTCCCCCACCTCTACCTCCCACCCACTCACCCCTTTTTTTTAAGCCGACAACTGACATCAGACGCCTCTCCGTGGCGTCGTAGGTGGCTCAGCATCTGGCAGTTCCAAGCAAAACAAGCGAAGGGCTTTTCCAGCATTAGAATTTCTAGAGCAAAGAATAGTTAACACCAGTGGAACCATCAGTCAAACAACACAAATACAACTTCGGCTGTGTTCGTTTTGTTAGAAAACATGGTTTTCTCGCCGTCCCAAGAAAGAACATTTCTGTTCCGTGGGGCAATTAGAACAAGGTTAAGAATTTAGAGGGTAGTTGTATGGACGTAAGGGACAGGCGACGTCAGACCTCTATGGTCGTTCCTCTGGTCTGTGAAACTTCCCGAAAGGCTGAAGGGCAGGTAACTGCGAACCTTTTACGGTTTATCCAGATCGGTCCGTTTCTAAGCTAAAAGATGAGATCGCTCATCTGGTTTCGACCTTACACTGTACAAGGCGCTCGCTGATTTGGGGACAGCCGTCAATAGGGACCTTTGACGCATCTGGTGGGTAGGGATACGGGGACAGAAGTGCGTTGCTGCATCTCCCGACTCACCCTGCTCTACTGCCGTCGTTGCACGTGATGGTACGGTGCCGGAACCTCTTGAGTCGCATCTGCGGCATGTCCGTCTGGGCGCACGAGCGTCCGCCCAGGGTTGTCTCCCGCAGGACCACGTGACCGCTGCCGTCGGGCCTGGCCAGTCGCTGCGCGGTGCCGTAGGAGACGCCACTAGGGCCACTGCGCCCGCGCTGCGCCGTGGACGCGCGAGAGGTCAGGCTGCACAGGGTCAGCATGCACAGCACGCGCAGCACACGCCTAGCGCCGCCATGATGGTACTGGCACCTGGGCTCCATGGTGACCTGCAACAAAACGTTCAAGATCGCAGGTTTTGCTAAACGTCTTTCTTAAAACGTCCATCCTTCTTCGCGAAACATGACCTTGCCTTCGGCGACCAAGTTCAAACGGATATTCAAACATTCGCTCGGTTTAAAGTTAAGTCAGCACCACAGTCAGTCTGTCCAGGGGAGCATTCTGAGAGGAAGTGACAGGTGTTACAATAATGCAGTAACTGTTCATACTCCAGTGCGCGCGCTTCATTTTTGCTTTCCATCTTGTTAGTTTCAGCTCCTGCCTTTGCACCTGGCGTAAAACTCCAAACATTGACTCTTAACTTAAAATGAGCCTACTTGGCTGTGTCAACAAAAGTGTTGAGCATGTGGAAGGTTTAAGTCTGATCACGGGTCGGCCATACGAGTTTATGGCAGAAGTACGATTTCTACTTGTCAATCAAAGTTGATCAAAACTTGTAAACATTCTCTGAAAACCTTTTCTCTCTCCCATAATACATTGTCATAATTGCCCAGTCTGCGCCTGCTCGCGGGTAGGTTGTCTGTACCAGTGTCTGTGTATGAGTCTGGGTGGGCGTGTGTACTTTATAAATGCACGTGCTATTATTATTATTAATTCACATGAAACGGGTAGACATACCTCACCAGCGAATAATTATTCAAGAGATCATGAGAAACGGGTAAATGAGACAGCATGGGTGGATAACCCTCAAAAACAAAGATTTACTACAGATGGGTAGACATGTCTGGTTTTTTTTATTTCGCTAGATAGATTAATAATGACCGTATAATGTGCCCGCGTTGGATTCTCAAAATCTTCTCATTTTGTTCACCTGTGCAATTGTCCCCTCCAACTTCGTTTAATTTCCAAAATGTTTCTAACAAGTAGCAATAGCACGTTGTATTGCATATGCGCAGATTAAAAGCGACAGGTTTTCAAAACTGACAGTTCAGTCCACATCAGAATAATCGTTGTCGCGTCTCGTTGTAACACGGGATTACTTAAACTGCGATGCATCGAAAAGAAATTTTAAGTCCGGCCTCCGATGTGGTATGAAAGGTTAAAAGTTTACAAAGGGCCTATGTGGGCTTGTTTGGGGCGCAAACGTACGGATTAGACTAGTAGGCTATAAGCCTACGGTGGTGAGCGGGGAGCTAACCTAAGCTACATTCCAGGTTAACCAGTTGTGATAGGGCGTGCAGATAGGATGGCAGACCTTCACACGAGCCTCCCGACGATCTTCACGGGGTCTGGCAAAGATAACGAGGCCCCCAGTCGTGCTCCAGGCCCCAGTCAAGTTCCCCAGATGTCGAGGGCAAGCTCCACGTAAGCCAGGAGCGGTCTAGTCTCATAACCAACTAGCAGTTACACAGACTCCTTCCCCACTCACGACAATGGCGACAAACCCAGAGTTTAGGACATCAAAGGCCGTCACTTCGAGCTCCTTTGGCAATTTCGTTTCAAAGAAAGTTTCGAAAGTAATCCAAATAAATCAGCAAACACAAAGTTGGCTGTGCCTGTTTTCTGCCGCTTATTTTAAAACTTTCAGTTATCTATGAATATGACGGATAAAATGGATATGTTAATGCTCATAACGGGACGGAAAAACCAATGGTCAGACATTTTTAAGCTTAATGCGGAACAGCTATTTCTTCCAAGCAGCAAGGATGTCGTAGTTGTGTTCCTTGCATCCTGTATGGTCAAAAGTGATGTCGGGAGGGGAAAGGAGAGGCCAACACCAGTAACTAAAAGTAACATCATCATCGGATAGGACTACGTATCTGTCTTCTAGTATTTATTGCAATATTAAAAGGTTAAAATTTCGCTGGTATACAGTATTCTTCTAGGGTCCTTCAACAGAAGAGAGTTCTAAATTGTCTCCCTTTCATCTTGCAAGGTTAGATGCAGTTTTCAAAAAAAAAAAATGACGTGGTTTATAGATTTGTTGTTGCCGAAGAAAATGAACAGGAAATGTTAAGCGCAGTGCATCGTTTGCAGTGAGGTGGTTATTTCCTCAAGAACTTGCAGCATTTTAGGAGAAAAAAATAGCTATGACTTCTGTGGTGGGTTTGTCAGTCTAAACTTGTGCTGATCTGAAATTCTGAATATTTACGGGATGACACGCTGCCTGTACCATTCTATTCTGCTGTCATTGTGCACTGCAACCGTCGGGGCGCGTATGTGAGCTGTGACCGCGAAAAGGTGGGGTGTGTCACAGGGCACCAAATATAATTAAAGTATCTCGCTTTTTTAGTCTGTCAAACGGAGCCGCTGCCAATACCACGACGCGTTGCTTGTATCGTGTGTCTTGGCCGCAGGGCCGTTAGGAGGCTCTCCGGGGCCCCAGACAGGGTCTTCTTACAGATTTATGCATTTTTCCTGGGGGGAGGGGGGCTGACGAAGCTCTGGGGTCCAAGGAACTTCGTATTGCTTTTCAATTCCTCTCGACGGCCCTGTCTTGGCGTTATAATGTTGTTCCTCTCTTCTGTAAGTTGGCATAAGGGACACTCTCTACAAGAATGGCTAAAGGGACGCCACTCTCTTCTCTATATGACGTAAGAATCGGGATAACGAACCCACCTTAATCTGGGTATCTGCTACGGCTTGTAGAGCGACAAGACGTAAAAAGGAACTCCTGAAGGTCAGCCAGTAGCAACTGAAAATATAGAAGCCATTTCCCAATAGTGCCATAGAACATGAAATACATCGCTAATAAATAACAAAACAGAATTAAGCCATAACTTGCACAGTACTCCTATGATGATCGTAGCCACATTTAAATAATTCCCTCCCACTTGTAGGCCTACAGAAACGTTGCAGGCCAGGTAATAGGAACAAGCTTTGAGGTATTACGGGGTCAAGAACACTGTAAAGTTTGTTGCAAAACTAATCACATAAAAAAGAGCAGTTCCTCGGCATTGCGATGAAAAAGATGTGGGTTGCATCGCCTGGACGAACAGGGGGTCCTCGGTATTTGAACCCAGCAACGCCTCTGATGACTGCACCTACTCGAAACGCTTGTCTGAAAGTGAACGACTGAAGGTAAAACTTTGGAAGTGAGCGTTCCGTATTGTCGGAGAGGCTAGCCAAAACTGTCTTTTGAAGTCCTGTCCGTAGACAGCGTGAGGGTAGAAGATCAAAAGCGAGGGGAAAGTCGTGATGGGGAGCCGACGTCATGGGAACTGGCGGGACGGCAGCACGGCTGCCGACTGTTGGATAGAGGAGGAAAAAAAAAAGAGAGAGTGTGGGGGGATACGAGGGGGTGGACTGGGAAAAGCTTAATACTCCGCATCTTGAGACTGTACCCAGCCGTACGCTCTCGCTTGTCTGAATTTGCGTTCAAAATTTGCCAAGCCCTTTCAGAAACTTTGGATCATGATCAAAGCGTTGTAGCCAGCACCGCAGTCACCGCTGTGCTGCTTTGTGGCCGACACCGTGAAGAAAGCAGAAGGGATAAAAAAAAAAAAGCTGGAGAAAGAAAAGCAAAATATGACAATAACAGACTCGGAGGGAGCAAGTCTCGCCTCTAAAATCAGTGGCAAGACATCCAAACACAATAACGCATAAACGACTGTACGTCCTGGCGCAGTCGGACTGCTCGAGCAAAGAACTGCGAAACAATACTGGGTTATAATGAACGAAGTTGTGTTTTAACTCAACCATCCGTTTTCTCCATCCACCCCCATCATCCACGAGAACTAAAAAAGAAAAAGCAAAGGTTTCATAAGGGCCGTATCTATTTCCTAACCACTCCAATTTATTTTCCCACAAGAAGTAGATGGAGCAGGAGAAAAAATGAATCACTGGCCTCGTTGCTAAGCTAGAAAAACTTAAAGGGCAAGGCAAGTGAAAAAAAAGACAAGATACGTTTAGATAATATACACAGATGTTCGGAACTGCATCCGCAAGAGTTTGGTTTGCAAATGCCTAGTTTAGGTAACTAGCGCTCTTCAAACAGCGACCTTCGGCCATACATGGAAGTCCCCATGTTACCTCCTCAAGCGAGGTCGCAATTGGTGTGAGACAAAATGATTACAACTCAGTAGAACAGCTGTGCAAGTGCTTCGCTGTAGACAAGATAAAAGAAATGACAGTAGGATTCCTATTCCATATATACAAAGAGTGAGTTCGTAAATGGATTCCTATTCCATATATACAAAGAGTGAGTTCGTAAATGGATTCCTATTCCATATATACAAAGAGTGAGTTCGCAAATGGATTCCCATTCCATATATACAAAGAGTGAGTTCGTAAATGGATTCCTATTCCATATATACAAAGAGTGAGTTCGTAAATGGATTCCTATTCCATATATACAAAGAGTGAGTTCGCAAATGGTTCCAGTTGGGCGCGTGTGTGTGTGTGGGGGGGGGGGTGGTTACGGTGTTCCATAGCAGTATTTTTTTAAGGGAGCCTCGTATGTTCGGACTCTCAGTATATGCATTTTCTGGTAGTAGGCACTTGTGTACAATGTATTTTCTGACATACCTAGGTACTTGTGTAAGATGCATTTTCTGGTGTTTGGCTGTGTACAATGTAGTGTCTGGTTTTACGTACTTAAGTATGATTTTCTGATATTAGGTACTGGTGTACAGTATTTTTCTTTGGAAGTTGGTACTTGTGTGCAATATACTCTCTGGTATTAGGTACATGAGATGTATTCTCCGAAATCAGGTACATGCATGGGATTTATTCTCTGGTATTAGGTGCTTGCGTGGGGTGTTCAAGGTCCTTTGATTCTACCCCCACCCCCACCCACATTTCATCCCTGCCCACCCAAAACACGCATGAGATAGCCTTCAGTGATTTCGCATTAAGCAACTAAATATAATTTCCAATAAAGAAAGATAAGATGACACAGAAAATGATCGGTACACAGACTGTCGATTGAGAAAGCAGGTAGGGATGTGGCGACAAAAGGAAAACCTGGATGAATACCTGTAACTAAATCTGGTCACATCACGAAAAAAATACAGTACGGCTTGATTGCAGAGAACTATTCTTTCTATGAAACCATGCCAAACAGTTATTAATATTTATTGAGGTTAGAAAGTAATTCAGTATCTCACTATGAAATAACAGATGATATATTCTCAAACCAGCTAATGCTGTGACCCCCGGCTACGCCCACCCTACCCGCTCAGTGGTCAGAAGGAATTGGGATGGCATGTCAACATTTATCAATTTGTCTCTTTCCCTCAGCTGTCAGACACGTCGAGAAAGGATGATGGTAATTTTTCATAAAAGGGCAAAGATCCTGTATAGACGCCCCAGCCCAACCTTTGTCTGATAATTTTTAATGTTTCCTTGTGTTGGTTTAACTCCAAACCTCATCTCTGCTTGTCCACAATGTTAAGCTCACCTTGAGGATCAAAAGTGTAACCTGTTTGTGAAATCAGGTCACCAAATGAATCATATTCGTCCCCAACACTGCGCCTGTTCCTGTGCTGTCGGACATCACTTGCGTCACTTCCGGCAATTACTCCACGTTCTCAGACCTTGGGGCGTTCCGGATGGCCTACAATGGTAAGACAAAAGGCATTTGTATAAAATGGTGGTCATTTCTTGAGGCAGAGTCGGGGATGCCTGGATTGCTATGGTCGTGTGTCGACGGTTGCAGATTCGAATTGAGCTGTGTGGGCGAGGACTATATTCTGGAGTTAAACGTTGTACAGACTCCATGGCCATCCCTCCAACATTAAACTGCCTGTCCGCAGTGGCCATTTTACTGGAGCTATCATTTTGATGATTCTTTCAGTGCATACTCGTACCTCCTTCCCCCTACACCTCTCACTCCCGCGTAGTGGGAAATCTCCGGGCGGTGGAAGCGTTGTCCCTCTAAAAATAACCAACCAATCAGCAACACGGCTGAGCGACTCTGGTGAGCTTCGTGGTCGAGCTGCAGAATAGTGTGCAGAATCTACGATTGGCTTCAGGAACGTCCCTCAAACATTAAACTGCCTTTCCGCACTGGCCATCTGACTGCAGCTACAGATCCATCGGGTGGTTGTTTCAGCGCATAGCATAGTAATACCCCTTCCACAACAACCCCCTCCCCTCCCCGCGCGAAAAATAACCAACCGTTACAGCTAGAGGTGAAGGTCGGCTAAATCGTGATTTTAGATCGCCTCAAAATAATAGACCTTCTGTGTTTAGCGTCAAACTTGTGGTCACACATAAGCCTGCGAGGAGATTGGCTTCGTCTTCTCTCCACATTTGATAACTAGTGTATTCGGCTAACAGTGCGGCATCTACATCGGAAAAGCATCTTGCACTTCAATATGACATTTCCGCCACGAAGTATCGTTTCTACTCGCACTCACGTCGATGGAGTCATCGGTGCGAACATACTTCCTCCGTCTCTACCAGCCCGCGCTCTAACCCTTCACGCAAGCGCCGTTTGGTAAAGTCTGCAAATGGACGGCATTTGGTGAAACAGATCCGTTCCAGATACCCTTCGTTTGCCCAGCAAGGCAAGCCGTGACCGAAAGCTCCAGGTCTGTTCGCCATCGTCACCTCAAAGAAAAGCCACGACGCGAAGAACTGACGTTCAGAAGGTAAGGCCGGCCACCGGGTCCTGAGACAAAAGATTGGTAGGCAGGACACAAAAAGGTTACTTTTTATCGCGCCGCGTGGCGACTCCCTTCTGTCATTTTCGCCGGCTCCTGGCGGCCTCTTTGAAGCTGGCTAATTGGCCTGGGTCCGGTTGCACGTGCACTCCGGCCTATCGGAGAGACGCGGCCTGCCTTTGTCGGTGGATCTGTGACTCGAGGCAATCAGCTCCAAGCGCCAAGGGTTGTGTCCCCTTGGAGGCTGACTTGGCAAAAAGACACGGGCCTCGGAGCTGCCCCAGGACGTCTAATGCGCGGCCCGGGTCCTCAACTGCGTGGCAGCTTCAAAAGAGTTATGAGTAAGCCACTCCGGCTCGGCACGACACGACAGCATGAGTACCCCGAACGCCTTGCTCTCCTAATCGAGGTCTAGCGTTGCAGAAAAGTACAGCCTCGGACTAAACATCCAGGTTCACAATTAATCAACAAGTCAGAAACTATCAACTAGATTTCCCCGGTTTGTTTACAAGGTTCCTTTTTTTTTTTTTGGTATTTACATCTGTTTTTTTTTAAAAGGAAAAACCCCGCAAATATTATTCTGATCGCTTTTCCCACTAGTACTCCTGCAACATTAGATGATGATGATGACGATGATGACAACAACCTATACTTGAAATTCCTTACAATTTTCATTAATCGCGGTTTGGGAAGTGCGCTGAATACACCTTCTGTTTCTTTCAAGTGGAAGAAAATTGCAGCTGTAACTTTTCAAGTAAAATCAAAAGGAAACGATAAGCATTCTTGTAAGTCGAACGTGGCAATACAGTGCGATAATACACCAGTGCCGACTAACGGCTCTGGCCAGACGTGGACAGCAGGTGAGCACTGCTCTGTCCTACCCGTCAGAGAAGACTGGGTGGTCGACTAGCGGTCGTACAGCTTGCAAGTTCAAAGGCATCGCACTAGCCTGATGCCATTCACTAGCTCTAAAACACCCGGGAACAACCGGACGCGTCGGAAAATTGAAACAACTTTGCACGGCTGTGATATCTAAAAAGCAACACTGCGTCAAAACTGACTGCCCCTTCGCCCCCTTTTTCGCACGGGCCTGCCTGCGACAAACGCGAGGGGATTTAGCACCTTCACTCCTTCAAAGCCATAATTAATAAGTACTTGAAAGCCGAAGCCAAACCAAAGCGGACGGCCATCAAAGGAATGCACTCTTTTCTTCCATCAGTTCTATGTTAGGCGTTGCACGCACAGCCCCTCGTGTGCCGCTGGCAGAACGCGGGAAAACTCTTATTCACTCCTACATGGATGTCGTGTGGAACTGACCAAACCAGCCTGTGGTTCCATCTGAGAAGGTTTATGCGCTTGTTTCTGTTATACCTGTGTGCATGCTGCATGCTTACTGGGTGGGACAAGTGAACAGGAAGACACAAAGTAAACGCAAATGACGCTAGATACTGACGTCAGACTTGTCGTACATGCTGGCCATGCGCACTGAAAAGCGAAAGTACCCAGACGACCAGGCCAGACCTTTCAAGAGTTTCACAGAGCAGGCGGGCAATTTGCTTTCCCCAAAAGAAAAATTAGAAGAATCACATCAGGCCCGCCTGATTGGCTACCTCACTCGCGTGACTTCATTGTTCGCCCTTTGAACAGCTACATGAGCGAAAAGAAAATGTTCGTCCGCCAGGCTTGCCAATCAGAAGGCTCGTGTAGACAGTGCAAAACATGAGCTCACAAGGAAGTTAAGTCTATTAAGGGGTGCTAAGACGGGAATGCAAAGAAAACGAGTTGATCTACATACGGCCTGCAAAGCGCCGCAAAATATATTCTATTTTAATGTGGTATAGTGGATAACTATGCCTCGTTTTGACAGCGTAGCTTCGCAGCCCTCTTGCAAACTCCAATTTTCCTTCTTGTTTTATGTGCGCTGCAGGGGATTGGGGAGGGGCGAAGGTAGTAAGTTGAATGTCCGATATTGTCATGATGGCAAGTGCAACAAGTAATGTTGCTTGCATTTTAAGATTATGAACAGGCATTCATGCAGTAGCAATATAATGCAGGCTTTAGCAGAGGTTGCAGTAAATGATTTCAAAAATTTCTGATTGACTGAATGGGCATTTCATGTCAATCATTCCCTTTTCAATGTTCTTTGTAAAATCAGTAAAATAACCAGACTTGTAGCTAAAATGAAAAAAAGGTGTCTGCTATAAAGGCTGTAAGCAAGCTGCCAACATTAAGAGAAACTGGTCTGCTTCGCATTACATTTCACAGATGTTAGTAAAAAGATCTGAAGATGACATCATCTGATTTTGTATTGAGTGAGTACCGTTCTTTTTTGTCTGTGAGGTCTTGCAATTTTGCAGAACCTTGAAATTTGATACATGTATTTTGTTTTCTTTCAAATGTTAGAAAGGACCAGGTTAGTACTTAATAGAAATCGAACATTGACCTTCAGCTAAGCAAAACTACCTTTGGTATATCTAGTGACGGTTTTATTTATTCCTGGTGTCCTGGTGTTTTGAAACTTTTAGGAGAGCCATTTTGTCTATGAATCCTAGGAATTCCATCCTGACATCTTCCAGAGTTTGACAGCTCGTTTATTTGTTTATTTTAGTATTACTTTGAATTCACAGTGTTGGAGCTAAGGAAATTCGTTAGTATTGCAGCTATGGAAACCACGTGAATGTATAACTACATATAAATGTGAGAGGAAGGTAAAATCCTTCAAGACAGTTGCTTTCCATATTGTGTCGAGTTGGGGGCAGTCTAATAAAGTCTTCATCATGTAACCAAAGTTTACCGGCTACTATTAATCGTGTTGTTGAGTGAAGTAATGCTTTAAAGCCTTGTTTTTATCTGCGTTTGGCACCTGCGTTTTTAATGTTACAATTTTGTTGGAATAGTATTTCACTAAATGTGTGAGCACGATCGCGATCACGTGACCAACCATCGTGCGCATAGGCCAACAAACCGACGCTTCGTCACGTGATCAAGCTCGATTTAGGCTTAACCAACGGCAATGAATGCGGCTCCAGAACTGCTTCCGTTCCGTAGAAAAGAGCAAAAGACATGCAAGTGCTGTTAATGATGCAACGAATAGGGGTGAGGGTGGGGGATGCAGGTGGAATGGAGAGTATTTTCGCTGCACGACAGACCCGTCCTGGTGACGCCTTCAGCAGTCCTGAGCCTGATCAACGACAGGTCAGCTGCCTGTGACAGAGGCACGCCGGCATGCCGGAAGTCCCGCGACTTTGTGGTCGGTCGGCGCCCGTTAGCGAGACACCTCAGCGTCAGTAGAAGGTGCGCCAGGTGGCTGTTGAAGAACAAGCGGCGTTAGACGGCACCACGAGCCTGACAAAGAATGCGCCGGAACCTGTCTGGGAACTTTGTTCACGTCAAAATCAATCTTATTTGGGGGTTTTGCCCTCTCTTTCATTCACTCCTTCCACCTGTATGCACGTGCTGTTCTCGGCGTTTCTCCAGACTCGAGGCCGAGTCATGTCATCTCTCCAGGCGCGTGCAGCCCATGGCATACGATACCTCCGTCTGTCTGGTGACGTGATGGACCCCACCCCACCTTTGACCTAAAGTTCCCGGGGTTTTCAGACACTATTCAAACGTTTTACCTAAAATGAAATGCGAAACAAGGCCGAAGTCGGTGTGCGAACCCATATGGGCACTCGCGTTCCCTGCGTACGAGTTCTGGCATTTAAGAGAGAGAGAGTGTGTGTGCGTGTGTGCACGTGTTGCGTGTGTAGCTACACGCTTCCGTGCGGGTGCTGTACAGACTAGTGCTAATGTTCTAATTTTCCCTAAGTTTCCACACTCCAAGTCTGGTCTTTTCTAAATTTTAAGACTACAGCTGCACCTATGCCCCTCCCCCACCACAAACACACACACACGCTCCATCCCATCCCCAGCTTTTACCTGCCACCAGTGCACGACCTTCTACGTACTTACAACCAATCTTTGAAGTTAGCAAACGCAGGCTAGACTCAACATGACTCAACCTGCTGACGCCGATATGAAATCTGAATGATAAATTCCAGCATGACGAGTGCCATCTGACTTGCGAGTGCTAAAAGTTTGCATTTTCGACCATCCTTTCATGTCGCAACGGCTTCGTTACTTCAGCCCTTGTGAGCCAGTTCAAAGGCTGAAACAAGGGATAGGTGGGGGTGGGTGGGTGGGGGTGGGTGGGAAGAAAAACGAAGCAACAACGTCTGACGGCTGCAGCATTCCGACAGGACGTCATCAGACCAGGAGGAGGTCAGAGGTCAGTGACGGTCTGGCTGGATGCTGACAGGGGGCTTACGGTGCTGTAACCAACCGGCATGATCAGAGAGAATAACAGTCTCCAGGCTCCCGCACCAAACCGTGGCCACCGCGAGAGGGCGCCGGTCCGACGCTAGAAAACAAGGAACAGGTTTTCGAGTGCAGGGGGCGATTCAAACAACCCTCCTCCCCACAACCGCAGCACCGCCCTTCACGCGCCTGAAAGAGCCGCCATGGGTTCTTTGATTCTCACCTGCCCTAACGCGTCTTCAATCTTATCCCTGCAGTACAAAGCGGCCGACGGCGGCTTGTTTACTTCCGCGCACCAGCCGATCTGAGGTTCGGCGGTTCGATGCTCAGGTCACGCGCAGCGCCCCGTCGCTGCAGCCTGCTGCACGCCGCTGCTTCCAGCACGGAGCTGGTCCGGCAAGCTGCCGCAGCGCACCTGGCCGCCCAGCACGAACCTCGACTTCAAAGCGCCGTCACCCCTGGCCGCCCAACTCGGAACGTGGACTTCAAGGCGCATTAAGGCCTGCAGCAGAGCGACTTCCCGAGAAACTGCCGTGGATTATTCAAAACACTGCCGACTGCAGATGGCAAAAGTTTCGATCAATTAACAACCGACACGTTTTAAGCTCCGACTTTCACACCTCCGACCAGATAAATGAGCGGTGCGTACAGCCCAGGTGACTGACGGCAGGCGCTGAAAGGGGTGTCACACGGCAGCAATCGCGAACGTGACGTTATTTATACAAACCACAAAGAGATTCTGGAATTCCAATACCAGTTCAGCAACATTAACCTGATGTTCCAGACCCTTTTGCTGCCAGAATCTTTTCTTGCGTCTCCAAGCACCGTCGACTTGTCTGTCCGAAGCCCTCGCAAAAGTACCTCCTGGCAGAACTTCGGGGTAAATTTGTGTACGCAGGTGAAAGCTCAAAGGACAGGTGTGCGAAACACAAAGCATGCGAAGACATTACAGACTGACAATCATGAAAGTCAGGGAAGATTGCAAATTTAGGGAAACTTGCAATGATACAGATATGTGAGCGAAATGTCCGTAGTCTCTACTTACACTACGTCAAACACTATAACATCATATCGAGTTTTACAAATAGCGTATCACATCTGAAGGCAGTGTAGACCGCTGCGTTTAGCAGCCACATCTCTCACCACACAGAACCACGGCTTGCATCAGCGTACGTTCTTATCCTCATGTTCATACATAACCGTGGACGTACAAATATGACCATGTTATGACCAGAAAAGCAGCTACGACCGCTCATGCAAGCCAGCCCAGACAGCCGACAGACACAATTACATTATACGACTTGTAATGCTAATTTTAAAAAACTGGCCCACGGCTGCTGCACAGTCTTACCTCCTAATACATTCGTAAAGGTGCACATAAAATACACAGGGCAAATGGGCCTTACGACCACTCTTATGATCGAAAAAGCAGCTACGAACGCTCTTGCAAGCCACCCCTAGGCCAGTTTCTATTAGCATTAGAAGGCATATTACGTAATTGTGCTTGTGCCTCTCCAAGTGATGTCACGAGGTAACTGAGACTTCGCTGGCAAGAAATTACATTTAGTATTCACGACAAAAGGATTTTTTGTGCGATCGATGTTTATAAGCTTTATCACAGCTTGGAAAAATTAAATTGGCTGTATAGGTAGGTCTAAGCCTTTACGAACAAGAACGTTTGATGTCAATTGTCATAGAGCTCGTCAGAATCACTCAGGTCAGATGAATCTTATTAGCATGTCGTGTCACCCCCATTTTCCCCCAGCGAGAGACCCACCTGTCCGTACCTGTGTGAGGAAACGCGTCTTGCAGAAAGGTAACATCACTGTTGAAATAGCACTCCCCCCCCCCCCCCCCCC
>SMGT01003978.1:76431-161982 GCA_004794575.1 Lanistes nyassanus
GACACGGGGCTCTATTACTTGGCTATGCACTGAAAGAACCAACAGACTGATAGCAGCAATAAGATGACCAGAGCGGACAGGCAGTTTAATGTGCGGAGAGAACGCCGGATGGAGTCGACCAGTTCTCAAAACTATGCCTAATTATACCTAACAGGATCCTTCCCGAGCCCTTTGATGGTACAGTGCGCACTTCCCCGACTGCCAGACAACGGTCCGCAGCAGGCAGAGACCGCCTCAGTGGTCTAGCGGTCAAGGCGTCCGCTTCCGAGGCAGGAGGTCGGTGGTTCGCACCCCGGCCAAGTCACGACTTAAAAAATTGGCAGTCTAGTAGATGTCAGACGTCTGACACTGTAGGGAACAGTACTAGGGCTGGTTGGCCCGTTGTTAGTATAATGTGACTGGGTGGGACTGAGGCCCGTGTTGCGACATCAATCCCAGTGTGGCAGCACGTTAACTTTGTCTAAGCAACACCGTCCTGCTATGCACTTGGTCTGCGGCGGGTTGTGAAGCACCAAACGACCAAAACAAACAAACAAACAAACAAACAAACCACAAGCCGCTGTTTTAAAAAATACAAAAATGTGATCAGACTGTGAATTGACTTTTCGTTTTACTCTTTTCACTTGACATCTGTTCCTTGATATTTTTCTCCTTGAGTTTTCTAAGAGGTCGCCAGCCATGGATCCTGCACAATGTCAAACTGCAAGATGCAGTCCTTGGTCACAGCTGGACTGCATCTCTACGTGCGCTCACTTCACTTTGGTCGTCCCACTATACGCTATATCCATCATCGCAACCGCCGCAGACATCGCCACTGCAGCTACCGCCTGCAAGGACTGCGGAGTCGGAGGGCCTCTGGCCGACCGAACACATCAATACACAGACGTTTTGATGACTTCAGGTTCGACAGCTCTTGCTGCAGTGCCGTGACACCAGGAATCAAAGCTATAGAACTGTCTCTCTAGGAGAGGCCGGGAACCATAGAAAGGTCAAACACCAGCTGATCTAAGCTCAAGCAGGCTTTGTGTTTCTTTCGTGTTCTAATGGAGGCATTGTTTTGTTTCCTTGTGATTGAATACCCTCTCTTTCTCTCCCTCTCTCTCACACACACACAGCGTGGAATGAGTGCGCATGCGCTGTGCATGCCAGTATCGCCAGAGGGCAGCACGTGCGCGTGAGGCGACCACGGGCTGACGGACGTGTCGGCTCAGGTACTCACTGGGTTTCGCTACAACAAAGATGTGGTCCAAAGGCCGCGAGCCTGTGATGTGACAGTTCCCCTCAGAAATGGATCTGTGGGTCGCTGGTCACGTGACAAGGCCGTCCAAGGTGCGGAGGTTGGCAGTGAGTGCAAATACATCCCCGGCGTTTGATGAAAGTCCCATAGCTTTCCACCACGCAGCCTGTTCCTAGGGCCAGCGTGATGGGTGAAATGGTCTTGGGCAGGTTATGGGGTTTATTGTTAAATGTTTCGCTCCACAACCTGACGGGCACGCGCTGGGGGGATTATTGACTGCCAGCTAGCCACAACTGCTTTTCTTTCTCGAAGGTTGCAGTCTTGGGTCCAGTGACACTTCAACGTAAAAGACATCGCGCCCCTCAGCCCTACTTCTTCGCATAGATCTTGAGTCTAGGCCCTGTTCCCAGATAACCCTATACCTTTCCCCTCCCCTTAGCGCCAGGTCAGTGCAGGGTGTATATGCCCTTTCCCTCTAGGAAGTGACTATCCGCCGACTCGAGAAGTCGTACGCTAGCGGTGCCCGATCTTTTATCAGCCCGACTTTCGGACGAGTGCGAGTCGTGCGCTGGGGGTGTACATTCTCTTATTCGCACGATCAGCTGTTATTGTAGGATTGGCAATCGATCGTGTTATTATGCTAAAATTACGCGTACCTATTTGTCAAGTTTGCTTCAGATTTTGGCAGTGGCCCGTAAACTGACCATCCAAATTTGTTCTATGCCTAAAATCAGCTTCTTAAAGTTATAATGAACATTGTTGCCCAAGCCATTCCGTAGCTGAGTGGTATAGTCAGCGGAGTTGATATCCGCTATGAAAACAGTTTCTTAAATCGAGGGTTGTAGTTCGAAACTCATGTTTCCACTGCCTTCCTTCTAAGGGAACCCCTATATCAACACCATTGTCTTCATGACATTAACCTTCCGGTACACAGTGGTTTCATGCACACCAGGTTTTTCTTTTTTTTTAAAGGTCTCATGGTAATTATGGCATACTTGCTATTGTAACCCCCTCAAGGTTACCAGATTTGCTTCCCCTTGCTGCTTCTCTAGCTTGGGGAGATACCAGTTTAGTAGGCAAATACACCTTTGTCTGGGGACAAGTCTTTTTGTATATTAAAAAATCCCTTCAGTTTGTACTAGGGGGAAATGTGTACTTCTGTAGTGTGGCTGAAGTGAGAGGCAGAGTGTTCCCAGTGAATTTATCGGTGCGATAGCGCGGAAGAATTGCGGATCTACGTGTCCGCGGGAACTCTGACCCTCTTTCAGTTTTGGCTCTGCTGGCAAGGAGAATAGATCTCCTTTCTACTCTTTCTCCGGTGTGTCTTCGTTTGTACAAGGTATGTGGTACAATGCATTTATGTACTTTGTATTTGCTATTAGTGAATTTGTAAAGAACGATCCTTGTGTATACCGCACTGTCGTAAACGACGGCAAAAGTTGCGTTGACGCGGTCATGAATCGGATTATGTTCTCCTCTGCAGTGCATGCAGTGGGGCGGTGTATGCATAAAATATTGTTTCCAGAAGACATTTCATTGTTCAATCATTGTGGAAAATATTATATAGATCGGGATGGGCTGGGGATGATGTAGATTCTGTTGGATTTCTGGTTGCTTGTACCGTGCACGTGTTAAGAGCGCCGCCATCTTGGCCACCACGTGGTCGCTATATGGAGTCTGTTCACCAATTGTGTGGTTGCATATTGCTGTAAGACTGTCTCATTGATGTTAAAGTTGTATTTGTTGTTTGTATTGCTGATGTTGTAGCCTGAAGTTAATTGTTAGGTCGATCTCTGTTTCAGGCCACCTTTTGTCATTCTTTTTCGCCCTTCTCCCTTGCGTGCTTTTGTTCCTTCCTTTGCACCTTTGTCATTGTCACACTTCTTCTTTTCTTCCATAGTTACCGGTTAATCTTTTTACCTTTAGTTCGGGATTTAGATAGAAGACTAAAAGTTATTGAGTCTATTTACTTGTTTCTGTATTGTTTAGTCAGTGAGGAGAGAATCTGTGTGCGTGTAGCACTAACCTCTAGCCCGAACCAAAAATTAGTTTTGTAAGACGACGTACACAATAGCGTACTAATTTTCCGCTGGTGTGTACCGATTACACTATATATATATATACAGAAAACATTAATTTCTGTCCGTTCTTTAGTTATTAAATTCAATAGATCTAATAGAAACGGGCAGCAGATTGCTGCTGCAAGATGCAGATCATCCAGGTTTTTGTTGCTTAACGTCCAGTCGCAAACGATGAGGTGCATATCAGGACGATGAAGATCTCCAGTCAGACAGATGTACACACCATACCACACACACAAAGGACAGGAAAACCTGCTTCCCAACCTACTCTACATAAACACAGAATAGACACTTAAAATGCGGCTGAGTCCCATATCGACGTGGGCTCAGACAAAGTTATAACAGAATTCAAACATAAGCTGAAAACTACATGCAAAGATCACTCGCATATCTTCGCTGACAGCTGACATGACCCAGTCGTCTGTACAACATGCGCATGCGCATTCAAAGACAAGACCGCATCAGATGAACTCCAAAGTCGTGCATCAATATTTACTGCAGAACTTGCACCAACTCTTGCTGCCATTCGATGTGGTAATTATAAACAAACTACAAGTCAACCAAACAACAGTGGTTTGTAGTTGTCTCTGACTCGCTGCCAGCATTACAGGTTTTCCAAAGACCAGTCATCAGAAAGATAAGACACAGTCTGCAAAATACTCAAGTAACTAGAATAAGAGTAAATGGTGAACACAATATGACGCACAGAAACCTACAGTAAGCTCTAGCTGTATGAACAGGCTTAACTCACCAACATGTAACTAAACAACTAAACAATAATAGATCTGAAATTCTTTTTTAAACCAACCTTTTAGAATCTCTGGCAAAATATTCTGGAACTAACATTGCAAATGGCAAGTAACCATCCTGAAGTTGTTTACATTTGAATGTCAAATTTAAAATGAATGTGTAAAATAAATAACGTTAGGGAGCCAAACGTCATGAAAAATTATCTGGAGATAAAACCGAAAGTTTCTGGATGTTGTATGGGCAATAGTAGGAGCGTCCAGCAGGGACACCAGTATCGACATACATCACCGCCAGGACACCAGAGGAACAAGAACCAGCTTGAAGGGAATCAACCACCAGTCCAGCCTCCACTACCTCTCCCCCACATCCCCACCACCCACCCCCACGTTGCGAAATCACCTAAAGGTGAAGCACTTTCCCTCCAAAGCAACTGAATTGAGGAAACACCACACTTTAGTACTGCAGGGATTTGTCAACAAGTACACACTTTCTTGTGTTCTCTTTCAGATTTTCCTTTCTCTTTGCCCCTCTTTTTGTGTGTTTTTTTCCCCCTCACGCTAAATTAGAATCAAGGGCTAGAAGTCTAAGGAATCCGAGGATAAAGTTCAGGCGTTGGACCAGAAAGCGGAGACAAAATAACGTCAGGTCTTTTTTGTTCAAAGTGCACGTGATTGAAGTGTTAACTGTGACCAGATGTGAGAACGCAGTACGTGTGTTTGAACAACAAGTTTTATATATTATATATAGGTAAGACGATCGAATGTTCAACCTTTGCCTTCTGCTTTGTGTTCGTCTCAAGGGCCGCCACCCCGCACCCCGGAAATAGCCCGACCTTTTCTGCAAAGCAAACGCAAACACAAGAGAACGATTCCTAATGAAATCAAAATGCGGCGGCGACGGGGAGAGCAGGTCTCTGCACACTTGCAGCGTGTGCCTGTTTATGCTTCGAACACGAGTGAAAACTGGCGAACCGCGCGGGCATTTTGTTTTCATATGGAGAAAATAGACGGGCGAGGGAGCGTCCAGACACTGGTTCTGAAGCTTGGCTTATGCACTTTTTGATGTTTGCGGAGGAAAAATGTTCTGCAAGGGAGAGCGCTGAATTCTGGTTTGTGTTTTTAGTCGTTCCCCCCCCCCCTCCTTTCCCACTATAAGACTTTGGGAACGCGATAAACAAGATGGTTGTCGTGTGGCGGAGACCAGCAACTGGGTGAGGTCAGGATGTACCCATCCACCCTCCCAGCGGAGCTCGTTTGAGTGCACAACTCTAATAGATTAGTGTTAACACGTGTAATGAGGGCATACAGTCCACCAGGAGACGAAACATTTTAAATCAAGCATTCTTTCTATGCAGAGTTTCCAAGAAAGAAATTCCTTGAGCCGCAACCAGCCTAAACACACCAAAAACGAGGGGAAAAAACGTAAGCCCAAAGAATAATTTGCCGCAAAACCTGACAAAACAAACCGTAGCCTTACCTAACACAGACAAAATTAAAAAGGACAGACAGAAAGGAGGAGAGGTGTAGAGGGACAACTATGAATGCTACACGGGGGGGGGGGGGACACGAGACTACAAATGGTCAACAGCAGATACAGTGGGACTGTCCGAGGATAAGATGGACACTTGACTGCAGCAGTTCTTGTCGCTTCGGTGAGTCTCTCAGCTCCGTGGATTGGTGGGATCGAGAAAGGACGGATCGAGGTTCCAGCGAGCCAACCCGCCACACTTGAACTACAGTTTGTCCGTCCGGCTTGGCCTTCGGCTGGAATCTCATTCACAGGCCGCCGGCCGGACACACAGTCTACGCGCGCATGCACGGCGTCCTGTTGTCCCACGCGGGCTGCAAGACAACACGGGGCGCATTCCCGCAGGTGACTCCATCCTGATTCCCTTGAAACAAAGGGCCGCCAAATATTGAATCTCGTCAGAGGCTGCTTGCTCGCGCATTTCTGTCCCCTGACGCATTTAATTGGTATCCGAGGATTTGGTCTGGTATTCCAGGATTTTAGAGGGCCGTCAGGTCACTTTTGTTGACGTGGCGAGGCGGCGTCATGTTTTACCTGAACATATGTTGTGTTGTTCTTCTTTAAATCGCGAACATTCCTAGCGGAAATATGGTCAAGTCGAAGTAGATAGGCTGACAACAGTTTTAATCTTATCGAGGGCGACAGAGAGGCTCCTCGCAGATCAGACATTCACTAAAATCAGCGAAAACTCTGATCTACATTTTTTACAAGGCAGAAGAGGAAGATGGGATGGGTGTATTATGTGGTGTCGGCCTGTATAATGTGGTGTCGGCCTGTATTGTGTGCTGTCCGTATTTAGAAGAATTACCCCTGACAACAGCAGAAAGCACAGAGGGCAATTAAAAAGGTAGAATTCATGCCAAGACATAAAGATAGCAGAGAGATAAACCAGTCAGAGAATTGCATTATCACTTACTTGTCTACGTGTATAGAGGCATCATCTGTCTATCTTTCTGTTGTCTGTATGTCTGTCTAATCTATCTATCTGCAACCAGTTCGCATCTACTGAATAAGAGATATTGCATTAATTTCTGCCTTCTTAATAAGGGCCGTAGCATGCTGCCGTGCAGAGTGCAATGCTATAACACCTACTGAATAAGGCTCCGCCTGCCAACGTACACACAAAAACTGGCCTACTCATTAGCGGCTTCTATGCTTTAACCTCTCGGCCACGGACCCCTTGGCAGTTTGCGTTCATTCTAGCCGTAAGAAGTTGCACTGTGACGTCTTGGCTCCTTCAACTTCTTATGGTTAAAATGAACCTATTGAAAAACCAGATGTAAATGCAATGACTAGTATTCAGTAGATGCGAAACTGGGTGATCTATCCATCTATCCATCTATCTCCTCTTTCTCTTCTCTTTCTCATGTTGCGTTGGCAAGGCACAGGTACCATTCCCTTACCTTTAAACCATTTCGAAAAAGAATATTTACTCAGTGAATCTGTGGCATGACGTTGGCACATGGGCATTGGAATGCGGAACTATTTCGCAACGATGATTTGCTGTTCCCACAGCGTTTTGTCCTAGACAGGAGGCGGGAGAGTCAGGTTGTCTTACTTTTGTTTGCTAATCCCAGTTTGGGCGCGTGGTGTATCGACCGAACTAACCGCCCCCTGTCAATTTGTCTGCCAGTTATCTCGCTGGCTGTCGAGCGCCGGGTTATCATTATCAGGTTTTATCATCGCCCGCCGTTATAAAACGATTAGCAGGTGCAAAAGGCGCGCTTGTGAAGTGGGAGGAGCGCGGGGGCGGCGATGAGCGCTAATGGCCGTGGTACACTCAGAGATGCTGCAAGCTTAGCGTGGCTGTAACACCCCTGGTTTGGGTTGCATGGACGTCCGTATGTCCTGTCCATACGTAAAGGCGCACGTTAAGTAAAATACACTTGGCAAACCAGTCTTACGGCCGCTCCTATGAACAGAACGCAGACGCGAGGACTCATGCAACCCAGTTCTGGTGCCCAAGCGTTGACATTGGAAATCAGTTAGAAATAACATTCGGGCGATTTTCTCGCCTCGCTTGAACGTCTTGTGGGTGCACACGTTGCCACTGGCTGTGAACTGTCTTGCGTGCGCTGTTGCTGGTACCTGTGGAGATGGGCTGTCTTTTGTTGCTTACCTGTGCTCAGCGACTTCAAAGCCGAGTAAAACCCACAGCATGCTGCCCAAGGACCCGGCGACTGGACTTCTACCGGAACAACCGGCCCCAGGTTACGCGACGTGGCACACGGACTGTTTCGGAGAGGTCGTGTGGTGTAGGACCAGCGCAGTTCAGCCAGCCTCATACGGTGCGATCGAAAGAAGTGTTAAAGAGTTAGACAACCGCACCCAACGAAAACTGAATTCAGCTTGATCAAAGGGAGATCAGTTATACAGAAACAGATTTTATTGGTACAATCTGTTTTTTGGGTAAGCGATGAAGGAGAAAAACATCTAAGAAAAAAAGGATGAAACTTTTTCCAGGCGGATTGGTTAGATTTTGACTTTCACAAAACAAACTAGCAAGAACAACGATTAAAATCTCGGCTGTTAATAAGGCTACGAAGCCAAAGGAATGAAAGAACGATTCATGATAGTCGCGCAAGCACTATATAGTTTTTTTGTAACAACTACTTTTATTCGACACATACTGTCAAACCGTGCATTATCCCAGGTCCACGCGACTCACTGAAGTCCACTATAAACAGATGCACTCGTGAAAAAGTAACACAACCCGTTAAAATGAGATTCAAATTAAAGTGAGGTCTAACGTAGAGTTTTTCGCTGCAGTTTACGCAGTGTCTGAGAAACAAGAGAGGGAGAAATCCCTCGACAAATAACGCAAATTTATGAATGCGTGTGTGCGCATCCAGACCGTTGGATCGCGTCTGCACCACAGGTGTCATGCAGCATTAGCAAGCAGCTTCTGTGCGACAAAACAGTGTGGACAGGTAAGAAAAAAAACCCCCACCCAGTCCCATAAGGAAGACAAAAAGTAGTCAAGTCCCGCTAGCAGGGCGCTGCTCGAATTTTCGGCATTTAAGCAAGATGTACGTGGGTGTCTGTGTTCGTAACCGCACATTTTCGGGTAGCGACTGGTCGGGCCGCGTGCTTTTGATGTGAGGCGATAAAGGACGGAGACTGACATGGCCGCTCTGCCAGCCCGCGAAAGATGAAACAGGGAGCTGGGTGATAAGTATAAGGGGGACGGCTCGCAGCATCTTCAAAGGTGCTACACCTGTACACGCTAACCCCGTAGCCATCAACCCCAGATCCGCCGCCCTGCGTGTGTGCGCAAGTCGGCTGGCAGCGCCAAGCGCTCGTCCGTCACGTAATTATGAAGGTTAAGTGAACTATCACGGGCTAATGAGGGGCCACGTAATCTCCCTCTGACACGAGACCCGTGTGACTCCAAATCCGTGCTAGGTCTTGAATGAACGTTTTGTGCGTGTGTGTGTGCTTATGCGTGCTAGTGCGGGCTTGGGCAGATGCGTTCGTACGTGTTTGTATATATGTGACTGACAGATGTGACAGGCAGCTGGGGTTTTTACAGCGTTTCTGGCGAACATCTCCACTATCAAACGGAGTAATATCCCAAAATATATGCACCCTGAACCCCGAGACTGACCTTTGGCCTGACCCCCGCAGCAGAGCGCGCGGTCCCGTAGGCGTTTGTTGTTCGCTGTGACTGACTGTTGCTGGTCATACTCACTTCAGCGGCCGTGCCACCTGACTCCCAATATCCTCTGTTATCTACAAATATACTCACCTGCCTCTTTGATGCGGCGGGCTAAAAGGAAATTGTGGCGTG
This sequence comes from Lanistes nyassanus, assembly GCA_004794575.1. NCBI lineage: Eukaryota > Metazoa > Mollusca > Gastropoda > Architaenioglossa > Ampullariidae > Lanistes > Lanistes nyassanus. Next base: position 85,817 of record SMGT01003978.1, read on the forward strand.
CGCGCCTCTCGTCAGGGCTGTCCACAGAGGGCCACCTGGCTATCGTCCATTGGGCCTCCTCAAAGGATTCAAAGAGTTCACTGCTACTTTGAAGCTAGCAGCTCCGAGTTTTTTCAACTGTATCAGCTTCCTAGTTGGTGGCGAGAAAAAACCGTCTTAGCACGTCCTCGCACTAAGCCGGGGCTGGGGGGATGGGAGTGAAGTCTTAATGAGTTTTACCTACTGCCTCTGGAGTGACTGCTCTGTTACTACTAGTTACTATTGCGTGACTGGTACAAGATTAAAAATGAAGACTACGAAATTAAAAGAACTGCATTTTCGTTGTCGTCTTTAACCCTTTCTGCTAAGGTGTGTGGGGGGTGGGGGGAGGGGAGAGGGGCCTGTGTCGTCTCAGTCGAGCCCGTCCGTCTCGAATTCATGTGCAAGTGTATCAAAGAACCCGCTCAACGCCTCGTTGAAATTTCTCCTGAAAGAAAAGGGGTTTGATTTCCGCACTTACAAACAGTTTTTAAACAGTTTCTTTTCTGCAGATAGTCTTGCAGCGTTATACAGGGATCGAAAGAGCGCTGACTGCTCGAACAGGCGCACAATTCTGTCCCCTGTCCCAGCTACAACACAAAAAGGGGAAGGAAGCCGCCCCGGGTTGTAAAGTGATGTCGGGAAGTGTTTACGTTGCTAATGAGGATTAACTTACAACGCTATCCCGCTATCTCGATCGGCGTGCTTGCGTCACGTCAATCAACTCGGACTGTTTATGTCATGACGATAACCTGACATCAAGATGGATGGTAGGGCTACTTCCTCATTTCACATCACAGAAGGGCGGGGTAGAGAGAGAGAGAGAGATTTGGAAGGTGTTCGTACAAGTGTATGCGGGCGCATGCGTGTGTGTGTGGAGGGGTGGGGGTGGGGGTGCGTGCTTGTGTATGTATAAATATGCATGTATATATGGGATTATTGAGATTGATTAACATTTTTCATCTGAGTGCAGATGAGTTGGGGACGGCGACAGATGACAGTTTACAATAACAGTATGTCATTTCCACTGAGAGCTTTCACCCGAATGGACATAAATTCTTTAAGAAAAAAAGGTGGTGAGAGAGGGGTTGAGAGTTATTTGGTACCAAACGCGCCAACTACATACAACGCAGCCATATCTTGTCAACTTTTCTAACTGTGTAACTCAATCAACCAAACAGAAATCTTTGGCATTTCGTCTTAACGAATCCATTGGTGACAGAGTTACAGCCCCTGGAACATCGTCATCCCAACAAAACTGCCGAGAGGCATTGAAACAGTATAATGAGTATGTCCCCTATAGTTTGCGCGACAGTAAGAGACCTAGCTGTCTCGTGGAATTTACAAGCAAGTTGGCAAGGATGTCTTGTGGGAAAGGCAGCCCACTCCTGTTGCAGCCAGCCCAGCGGCTGCGACCAATTTAGCAGGAAAAGGACGGTCCACCCTGACGCGCTGACCAGGCTCGTCCCAGACGTGTTCTGTTGCATTCTGGACAGAACTGTTCTCATGCCATGGCACGCGGCTAACCCCTGGCAACCGAAGAAAGTCAATCACCACGATAGCACGATGAGGTCTGGAACTGCCTTGGAATAAAGCATGCAGCAGGGCCAGGCTGATGGGTAGCGGGAACAATGAGCGGCCGCAGGATCTCGTCAGGGTAGCAGACCGCATTCATGTTGTCCGTTCTGTGTGTGTGGGGGGGGGGGAGGAGGGGAGGGGGAGGGGAAGGTGTCTTTGGTTGCTGCTGATGTCCCATCAAGCCATCACGGACCCTCCGCCAAAAAGGAGCGTGTTCTTCAGCGCAGGCACCTGGAAATCACTGTCCCAGAAGCCTCCAAATCTAGATGCGCGGCCCGTCAGCTGGTGCAGGAAGACGGGAGACTCGTCGTTGAACCACAACCCACTGGGCGGGAGCGCAGGGGCAGCGCGAGCACACGCCCTCTGCCTGCAGCCTCGACTTGTCGGCCAGTGGGTGTGGGCCGGTCCTTGACGATGGTGTGGGTTGTCAGTGGCGACCCGTAAAAATAGTGATTACATTCTTTCCAAAGGGCTTCTGGTGAGCACAGCTACGTCCAGATGACCAGGAAAGCACTTGCAGATCACGTTGCTGTGTGTTTAAAAATTCTCATATGACAATACATTGAAACGTTCAAATTTTCTGAAAGTATGACATTTTCACATAGTCCTTTCGTGTGCCAGTCGATGTCCGTGATTTCCGTGGTTCCATTTACTCATCACATGCCTTACGCTTGCATATGGAGAATGAGTATTGTATAGTTTTCAGCGATTGTTCTAAATTCTGCATCTCTTTTCTGCGTGGTCCTTTTGAGTATACATGGAACAAAATTTGATGACTTACCATTGCGCAAGTTTTTTTCCTCGAGTGCTCGCTTGAAGGGAAGTAACAATTCATTTACCATTTATAACCAGTGGAACAGAATAGCGACCCTTTAACGCGATATAAATGTTTTTTTTGCGGGACAGTGCATCCACCTAGCGGTGATTTCGCGCTTTGGGGGATGGGGTCCTATTACTAAGCTATGCACTTAAAATCCCACCAGAATGATGGCTGCAGTAAGATGGCCAGTGCGGACAGACAGTTTAATGTTCGGGGAAATGGTCAAATGGAATCTGCGCAATGCGTAACTCCAGGAAATAATAACTGGCGACACCTCGATTTAAACCAGCGACCCTCCAGACTCTAGTCCGTAGTTTTGTCAAAGCTATCTAGCCCCCACCCCGCGAGACCCATCCTCAAATGATTGTGCTTTAGATCAGCGGTGAGCTAGAGTGGCCAGGGAAAAGGACTCACCTTTCAAATATCGAACTGTTCTGGCCTCTGTTTTGCATTCACTGTACCCCCACCTTTCATAAGGCCCATTCCCCCAGCTTCACTTCATCCATACGAGCGCGCTCATATCTGATATCAAACCATTTCTGTCAACAAAGCCGTTCGTTGTCATCTTATCTCCCTTTATGTCGTTTTTCCTGAACGCACTTTCTAAAAATTCATTCGGGTCAGGAGTGGAACTCGGTTTACAGTTCTCAACAGCATGCTCTCTATCAGCAGCAATTTTCGTTTTGCATCGAGACGCTCATAAATGCAGATGCGAGAGATCGTGCACTCGTGAAATTTGTGTGACGTCAGGGAAATCACAGCACTGATGCAACACCAGCCAGGTACGGAAGGGTGTTTTCTGGATGTGCGTCATAAATGCATAAATTAGGGATACATAATAAAATACACTCCTCGGTATGAAAATATAGACACCTTTTCTAACAGTGGTTTTCAATCCTTTCAACTTTGTTTGGCCCCTTTGCAGAGCGGGCGGCGACATGTTTGTCCAGCTTTCATTAATGAGTTTATTAGGGAGGCGGTAGGATGGCCGAGCATTCACAGAACCCTTCCGATGTCTCGTGCCATGAAAAGTATCATTATTTCTTTTTCTTTTTCTTCCCGACTTCATCCTCATCGTGTTTATTTACCTGCATCACACGTGGCGCTTTTCTAGTGCCTTTAACACACACACACACAGTCCTTGGCATCCTGTTATGCAAATACCTGATAGGAAAGAAATCTGATGATCTCCCACAAAACGAAAACATTGCCAAGAAACCGCTAGATTGCCAATGCAACAGGAAGTCACATTCCCTGCATCAACTGCCTATAGGTTCGCTATTTTTGCTAGGTTCACAACGCCTGTGAACCCCATCTCAACTGGCGCTAGTAAACAAGGGGAGGTTACCTCTTGTTGGAGTTATAAGGGGAGGTTACTAGTCCCTGGCCCACCTACTTCCAGTACCAGAGGGACAGTTAGAAGGAGGTCAGACCTTTCTCCTTCCCAGCAAGCGGAACAGAATCGTTTTTCACAGCCAACAACAACGTTACAACGACAGCAGCACCTGTTCACATCGATTTCTGATGTCCTGATACCTGGTGCAACGCTGCAATCAAACGGCACGCAACTCGTTTCCTCCTCAGTACCGCTGTATTGTCTCCCTTACACCATAGGTTTCTGTTTTGCGCAAATAGTGCGCCATTGAAATGAGAGTATGTTATGGGTTTTTTTTTCTTGTGCTGTTGGCATCCTGTGTTGTTAACAACTACTGCGTACGAATCACGCTTGGGATTTCCGTTTGGAATGAAGTCTGAAGAGGCCATCTCCTGTATATGTTATTTCCGCTATGACGAGCCTTCGCTGCAAGGGATACATCGCTGATGACTTGTGTCTTTCTTCTTAATGGAAGAGACGTAGCTCTCGTGTTCTTATGACAGAACTGCTGACGCTTGTAACAGCTTGTAACTCTCTAAGTCTCCGGCGTTTTAGGTTGCCGATGTTTAAAAAAAAAGCTGCACAGCCGGTTAGAGGTCAGCGTAAATACTGAACACGTCTGAGGTTTAGAAAGAAAAAAAATCCGGAAATCTTGTTCCTTCGCCTGCTTATTATACTGTATGTACTGAAAGCAAATCTTCCAGTTGGTCACAGACTCTTGAGTTTCTGTCTTTCAACCTTAGGCGTTCCTACACAAGACTTCGCTAGAACCCATTAGATCTAGAGCGGACCACAGCCGATTTCAAGAGAGTGCAAACTACACTGAAGTTTAAGAAATCCCACAGTATACCACATCGACCTTCAATCACATACCAAGCCATATCGAACTTTCATAATTTACACACCAAACCACACTTCTGAAAACACGACAAAGGCACAAACCACTTCAATTTCAGCAAACCACATGACAAACGACACTGTACTCCACTAGCGGACAGCGCTGGCTTCAATGGACAGAATCCCAGAAAAAGGGCGTGAGTCTGCATGTTCCAGCTTTCAGCCATTCGCGCCCACCACCTGTTCCCACCCACCCACCCCCGATCCTGCGCGCACCCAAACACGTCACTTCCGGGCAAACCGTCGACAGCTGGGTGCGGAGATAATCGTCTTGCCCATCGTGCTCTTGCAGGTGGAACCTGCCCAGACTGTCAGACTGTGAGAAGGAAGGAAACAGATGCGGACTGTGGATGGTGTGATGCGATCGGCGTCGCTTGGCTGATGACGCTGATGTCATGTCTCACACGAGATCAGCCACGGGGTGCCATCAGGTGACTCGCTGGAGCTAACACCGGTTTCCGACAGGCAACAGAGCTTCCATTTAGTTTCACTTGTTAGCGAGCGAGAGATACAGGGCATAACTGCTGATGACGTAGGGCAATCTGTAGACAGACAAACAGACAGGTAGGCAGGCAGTGTTTCTACGCGCAACGCGTGAAAAATATCGATAACGTGATACAGTTCGAGATCGAACTTATGAGGGGCCATATGATCATCTTCTACTCCACGCTGTAACACGCGCATACACGCAAGCACACTGACATGCGCAGGCACGCACCCTTTCATGCTTCGCCGATAGCAAGAGTGCTTGCCCTTGACGCAAGCTCATGCCTGGTTTGCACACCTGCACAGGGGGTTGCTTCCCCTAGCTACACCGTGCGCCAATTTCCGGCTTGTGAAAGAGAAATTAATGGCGGGGAGGACGCCTGGAGTTGGTTTTCGTATTTTTTAATCCGACCACCAGATGCAAGGCGGCAGCTCTCCGCGACAGACAGCAATTACGTACGTCTAGTTCAAAGGTCCCTGGTCATAAAAACACATAGATGCTGAGATAGACTTGAAACTTGCCTAAAACAGGTGAGATAGAAACAATGTTTTTGTAATTAAATTTCTTGGCTCAAAGTAGCGGTCTGGACACATCTGTAGGTATTGCATGGGTAACGTTATTCATCTTCATTCTGTACGAGGGATTAGGTTAAATCGGTTTTTTTTTCATCGCGTTTTGGTCTGGCGTCACCTTAATTTCCAAAATTATACTCCTTCTATGAACGTCCCTCTAACCTCCAGAGCGCAATAGCAGTTTTCCTTGTATGGTACAAGGTGACTGGATTTCCATTTCCAAATAAAATAAGGCAAGGCAGAGCAAGCATCCAGCGTATGTACAGTAGACACCTTCTGATGTAACACTGATCTGGCCAGCTACTGCCATAGTGGAACTTCCACACCTGAAGTGTCAGAATGATTCCACTTGCCCACGTAAACACAATTCGCCGTTAAAGTGCCTGTTAAGAACACTCTTGATCTCTGCCAGCCATCTTTGTTTTGTCGATGTAAAATTAGCTTGGTCACGTGGCACTTTTGTGTGTGTGGGCAAAGTCTAATCCAGAGATTTCACTGAGCGGCTGCTGCAGGAACTGTTTGGTGTTTCCCTCTCAGGAGTTCGGGCCCTTGGGTGAACGCTTGGCTTGCACCAGTTACTGTTTGCGAAACGCCTTGTTGCAGATAGTTCTTCTCAGGCTGCCTACGGTTCCGAGTTACACCTGCTGAGCGATAGCACGACTAGAAGCAAAGAGAGCTTTTACGGAACTGTCATGTGCAGTAAATGACTAACACAGACAACAACAACACACAACAACACAGCAACACACTCCTTCGATGTCACTTCAGTCTTGATAACGATATGGTTTAAGTGCATGCCTGCGTGCGTGCGTGTTTGCGTGCTTGCGAGGGAGGGAGAGAGAGAGAGAGAAGGGAAAAAAAGACTAAAAGTGAAAAAAGGAATTCGTATTTCTATTTGAAACATCTGAGCAACTGACAAGATCTTCACGTCCGACTTTTTTAAAACCAAAGCTTCAGTCAGTGCCATAGTTTATCTTCGTTCGCAGACTTCTTAAATCTTAGCTTACGATGCTCTGAAATGGCCATGTGTATCGCACAGTCTATTTAAATGGGAAGGTTTATCTCAAGTTAGAAATGAAATAGAAAACAGAAGGGTTTACTGAGTTTAAAAGGTTGATGCGTCATCTCATGAAGCCATGATGTCTGCCCCATTATGTTGCCATATGCTTTGACGTTTTGATGTCACAATGCCTTGACATAGCCCACGGCTGACTGGTTTCGCACAGGAAAGCTTCCACCTACATACGGAGTGAATTAGGATTATACGCTAGGCTAGTATTTTCATCTTGAAATAAATTAATAAGGAACAAATGAGGACAGAGCGCTATAAATCGTCAAATGACATTTGAAATAAATTGGTCTATCTTTATCTACCACGGCGCAAAAATTTAAGAAGTTATGATGTAAGAAATTACCAACTACTGGGGCCAGCAGTCGGCCAACAGTCTCAGACAATAGGAAGGCACACATGCTGGAACAATTGGGACAATTGGGACAATTTACACGATCGCTACCTCCAGGGGAAGCAGGGAGACGTGGTCTATTTTTAACGTTAGGAAAATGGTTTGCCAAATTTTTTTATGTCGATCAATTCAAGTTAAAATCAGCCACGATTCAAAACTGTCGTGTGTTGGAAGAATAATTGTTGGAGAGAAAGGCAAAGACATTTTTAAAGAAATAAATCTTCCCATCTCTTCCCCAGACTACCCCATTGCTCACCTGGAAATTGAACAAATCACGACACCCCTGGCCATCCCTTCCTCCCCCTGCTCTGAGCCCCCTCGGCTCGTCATTCGCATGCTGGTCTGTCTCAGGTGTGCAGCGCACCTCCAGCACGCCTGGCTGCCAGAATACTGCACCTTCGTTTGGCCGCCGTGCAGCAGTCGCCTGTGTGTGAAGACGCTGCTGCCTCTGACGGCGCAGGACGCGCCAGGAAGGGGAAGCAAGTGGAACCTTGGCCTGTAAAATATTTTATGGACGAGGTTAGTGAGAAAACCGAGGTGATGCGCGCGCCAAGTCGGTGTTTGTCGACCAGCTGATGGAGTTTCGATCATGAATGCATTAGAAGACAGAGAACAGTAACGGCCGATTCGACGATTCGACGATTCGACTGCAGTGTTCAGGGATCTGTGAATTAGATAAGATGGCGAACTGCTTTCATCGCGGACACAGACACGGACAGATTACCGACAGCATTATCCACAACCTACCCACAACCCACGTCCAGGATTCAAATGCGTCATGCAGCATGCAACACGGCACATGGTGATGCAGTAACAGCAGCACGTTTCCATGGCGCAGCCTGCAGCCCACGGACCGCGACTGCTGCGCCGCATCTCTATCGCCAACCGACCGCGGCCTTTCCGGGTGGCTGTCTTAGGGCAGAACGGCGTGGGCAAGTCAGGTGAGATTCGGAGTTCTCTTTTTTACTTTCCAGTGTCTTTTCCTGTCCTACCACCGCCTTGCAGTCCTTCTCTCTAGTTTGTTGGCGAAATGTTAGTTATATTTTGTTTCTTGCCAATATCTCACAGATTTTGAATATGTTGTCCAATATGTCACATTTTTTAAAATAACCTTTGTCCCTTATCTTTGGCTTGGGATCTGATCACTTGCATTCCAGGTGACATGTTTATTTGGATCACACTTTGTGGAATTTTATTGTTCCATTATCTTACTGACCTCAAAAGAAAGAATTAAGCTACCACAAGATGAGAAATAGTCTTCGAGGATTACAAAAACAAATCATAGCAATCGTTATTATTTAAATTCAGGTCCCGTTTGATTTGTCAGGAATGGCATTCTACCCTTCATGGTGAGATTTTAAGACTTTTCCCATTCATCAACTTTGCACATCGATCATTGTCTGTTTCCATATCGACCATTGTCTGTTTCCATATCGATCATTGTCTGTTTCCATGTCGATCATTTTCTGTTTCCACATCGACCATTGTCTGTTTCCACATCGATCATTGTCTGTTTCCGCATCGACCATTGTCTGTTTCCATGTCGATCATTGTCTATTTCCACATCGACCATTGTCTGTTTCCACATCGATCTGTATCTGCACATCGATCTGCGTCTGTTTGCACATCGATCTGTATCTGTTTGCACATCGATTGTGTCTGTTTTCACATCGATCTGCGTCCATGGTATTTCTGAGGTCCATCATACGTTACCAGGGTACTGTCCCCGACCCTTGACCTTGTGCTTCGTTAGTCGCAAGCGCTCCTCATGAAGAACACACTGTTCGCAAAGTCTGACCTTGCTAAGTGTTTTTCAAAGGTAAAGAGTGGCACTTGTCATGGTTAAGTCTGTACATCATACATTTTGAGATTATTAGTATGTGCCTCGTATTTAAACCAGTATTTGGTTCAGTCTACCAGTCGTTGTTTATCCCAGTGTGAAGTAAAATATGACAGTATGGCAGTACAATCTAGGTGTACCATCTAGGTGTTGCAAGGTGTTTCAATAGTACACTTACATTTTACTGTCTGTGCACATTTTGAGACCATATCACATACCATCAGTCTTTAGGTAGCTAGTGAATTACACTAGATCATGCAGAGCTAGCGAGCTAAGCAAGAAAGTAAAAGTTGACAGCGAGAGAGAGAGAGAGAGGAAGGGAGAGGGAAAGGAAACAGCAGCTAGTAATACGATAAGAATGCTAGACACACAGGCAGGCAGGGAGACCGATAGACAAACACACAGAAAACAGGCAGGTAAGCAAGCAGATGGACAGCCAGGCAGATAAACAGGCAGCCAAGCAAGCAGATGGACAAACATACAGAAAACAGGCAGGTAAGCAAGCAGATAGACAAACAAGCAGCCAAGCAAGCCGATGGACAAACATACAGAAAACAGGCAGTCAAGCAAGCATATAGACAAACATACAGAAACAGACAGCCAAGCAAGCAGATAGACAAACACACAGATAAACAGACAGCCAAGCAAGCAGATAGACAAACATATAGAAAACTGGTAGGTAAGCAAGTAGATAGACAAACATACATAAAACAGGCAGGTAAGCAAGCAGATAGACAAACATAAAGAAAACTGGTAGGTAAGCAAGTAGACACACAAACATACAGAAAACAGGCAGGTAAGCAAGTAGACAAACATACAGAAAACAGGCAGGCAAGCAAGCAGATAGACAGACATACAGAAAACAGGCAGGTAAGCAAGTAGACAGCAAGTAGACAAACATACAGAAAACAGGCAGGCAAGCAAGCAGATAGACAGACATACAGAAAACAGGCAGGTAAGCAAGTAGACAAACATACAGAAAACAGGCAGGCAAACCAGCAGATACACAAACATACAGAAAACAGGCAGGTAAGCAAGTAGACAAACATACAGAAAACAGGCAGGCAAGCAAGCAGATAGACAGACATACAGAAAACAGGCAGGTAAGCAAGTAGACAAACATACAGAAAACAGGCAGGTAAGCAGACAGAGGAAGGAGGGGTGGAAGAGAAGTGGAGCTTAAAGAGCTTCACTGGCAGCTTCCTGTCGCCTTGCTTGCTGTCAAAAAAACTTCCAGAGTTTGATTAAAGGTAAACAGGTTTCTCGTTACTTTTGTTTTTTTTTTTTTTGTAATTGTTTTCTTGGTTTTCTATCAATCTTAACGCCCGCTATTTGGTTAATTAACAGCAGTTGCTATTTTTAGCATTTTATCGTCTAGGACGTCATGGTCACTCTGTTTCCTCAAACAGCGAAGTGAGTTCTTCTGTTCTCGCCAGTAACTTTCCCGCAGAACAAAAGCCACATCTAGAGGAACCAAGATCTGTTCAGTCTGATCTGCTTTAGCTAGGAAACCTAGATGCGCGATCCATCGCTTCTTTTTTCAGTTTCTTCCAGCCTCCATTATTCTTCAATCACCTCGTGGCTGTTATCTTTGCGGTTCTTCTTTTTAGCTTCTTTCCGGCGTCCATTTTCCTAGTTGTACCTCTGTTTGATGATGTCACATGTCACTCCTAGGTTATCACCTGTCACTCCTAGGTAAGCCTGTTCGCTCCTCCCTTTCTTCACACCTTGGTAGGTGGGCACTTCATCATTAGCCATAGACAGGCTGATAGCTCCTCCCCAATCTAGGCCAGTACCGGTTTAATCAAGTTTAAGGCGTGAGAGTACAGGGTACTTAAGCTTTGGACATTGGATTAGAGGCATACACAGGGGGACGAGAGCATAGGACATGGAGAGAGAGTTAATGTAGGAGGACCACAAGAAGCTGACACGTGTAGACCCACGGACCTCTACCCCTCGCCATCTTAGCCAGTACGTCAGAGCAGCAGCTAGCAATCACGCTGAATACACTGGAAGTATTCCGCCGACACGCCAACGAACCGACGTTTAAGTGACTGTTGACTGTGCCTTATAAGTTAGGACTGCTCTTGCCATAAAACTTATCTTAGTCTGGGACTCGGGTTGATATAAGATAGATGGATTTATCCTGCCAGAGACAGGAGACGTCACAAGCTAGAGGCCGGGCGTATGCCAAAAGAGGAGGTATAGAGTGTAGACCTGGTCGTGGAAGGTTCGTTGCTTCTTGTTGGTCGTTGATTAGCTTTAGAACTGTGTATTGCAGAAGTAGTTGTTCAGTAGTGACGAGAGTAGGAGCTCTGAGCGGGATCATAGGCCGTTTTGCTGTTTGATTTCCCCTCTGGAATTTGATTATCTTCTTTGTCTGATACCGCGTGGCATGACGTAATCAGGCAGCGTCTTACCCTAGACACGAGCAAGGTGATTCTTTGTAAATAATCTGTAGATATATTTGATGTTGTCGAGTCAATTAGTGTTTGAAATATATGTTGAATAACGGTTCGCTGTAGTTGTGTTTTTTACGAGGGTGGGGGCTCTTGAGCAAGAAGAATTTTGCCTGTGTGAGACTGAGCGAACGTGTCAGAGTATGAGAATCTTTTCCCTCGGTAGATTTCTCTAGTTATTCGCATTATTTCATAGCGTCGTCACCCTCTGGTGTAGAAACCATTGACCTAAGGCAGTAAAGGTTTTGGTGACGATTGCTCAATTTAGTCTACATTTACGAGATCACCCTAAAAGTTTGTCCAGTAATTCTGGAGAAGTCGAGTCCAGTAAGTTAAGGTACGGCCCGTCACGTCACAGATGACTGCTGAGATACATGGCTAATTGAAACCGGAACAGTACTTAAACCACATGGGCCCATTTCTAAGTTGCACAGTTCCTTTTAGCATGCGTCAGAGCTCTTTCTGGCGCAGAAATTCTTTTGTAATACACCCAATTTTGTGGAAAACAGTTGCTTCAGCTTCTAGTCGTCTGTCATCCATTTAATTTGCCTTAAATTTTGCTTGCATCGCGTCCGTTTCTACAATTCAGCTTGAGAAACTCTCGAGAAAAGGCCCATACGGTTATTCCCCCCACCCCAAAAGTCCATCTCTCCTGCGTTTAGAGCCAACAGGATGCTCAGAGCAAGCAGAAAGTGATAAATAATTGTTCGTTCCCAGTGGCCTTGTTCAGGTACATAGGATTGTCACATTACTGTCTGTAGATGGCGTCTCTTCCCAGACCCCTTGCCAGCCTCTTTCTGGTTTTGTCTGCAAACATGAGGTCAAACATTTCAGCTGTCAGCATAAACAGGGGAAACAGGCATGCAATGCTCGGTGCAGCTGTTTGTGGAAGGGAACATTCCAGCAGTTTAGCGACTGTTAATGACGGTCTGAAGGCAGCTGTGTAACCGACAAGCCGTCCATTCTATCTGTGAGATCACGTGGTTTCACTGTGGGTGTGTAGACAAGAAGCAGAACTGTACCTCCCAAGCAGGGACTGCGGCAACTAACATCTAGTACACGAGCTGATTTGAGGACAGAGAAGTAGACACCAAATCAACGGCTTATGAACTGCTATAAAGGAAGTATTATATATCATTTATTTTACCACAGCCATGTTGAAAAAAACAAACGACCCCTTTATAAATTACTGCTGAGGATTTACTAAGGATATCACAGTCATGTAGACCCAAACGAAACTTTAAAAAAATTAATAAGAATGCACCACTTAACACTTAATGTTCAGACAAGTTGGATCATAAACCTAAGAAACAAATACTAGACAAAAATTGAAGGAGCAAAAATGGGGTTAAAAACCAACAAGATAGGTTAAAAAAAGACTAAACACAAGCAAAAGGAGAACGTAGCATCAGGTAAAAAAAAAAAGGGGGGGGGGGGAACTAAACATGAGGTAAAAAGGGAGCTAAGCCTGAGGTAGACAAAATGGAGCTAAGGATGAGAAAAAAGGGTAACTGAGTATTACGCACAATGGGAGCTAAGCGCTAGGCAAGAACGATTAACAAACTAGACACAGAGTATGACAAATATTAAGTTTAAAAAAAGGGGGGGGGAGAGAACTAAACATAAGGTGAAGTGGGGGACACGACCTCCGGTAAAAAAAAAGGGAAAAAATCCAGGACTCAACACACCTACAATGGACAGATCAGGTTAAATGAGAACTGAATGTCAGAAGCCTTAGAGCCTAAACATCAGCCAGATAGAAGAACTCAACATCAAGTAGACAGGATAACCCACACCAGATAGACAGGAGAACCCACATCAGGTAGACAGGAGAACCCGCACCAGATAGACAGGAGAACCCGCACCAGATAGACAGGAGAACCCACATCAGATAGACAGGAGAACCCACATCAGGTAGACTGGAGAAACCAAAATCAAGTAGACAGGAGAACCAAATATCAGGTAGACAGGAGACCCCAATGTCAAGTAGACAGGAAAACCCATCATCAGGTAGACAGGAGAACACAGTGTCAGGTAGACAGGAGAACCAAATATCAGGCAGACTGGAGACCCCAATATCAGGTAGACAGGAGAACACAATGTCAGGTAGACTGGAGAACACAGTGTCAGGTAGGAAGCAGAAGCAAACGGGTCGGGAGGGAGAGGAGGACCACGACCGTGGGGTGACAAGAGGAACCTGCGCCAGGACCCNCCCCCCCCCCCCCCCCCCCCCAGCGCTACGCGTGACGTCAGCTAAGGAAGTCTCGCTGGTCTGAAGGGAGTGGCGCGTTACAAAACATCGGGTTCACAAGCCGTTCCCACACCGTCGCCTTATTAACAAGAAATAACAGAACTGCGGCTGATAGTGATCAATTTCGCCGCTTGATGCTGCTGCACTGGGTGCTCTGCAAACAGAATACATCCAAGAATTCGGGAGATGTGCAGGTTTGCCTTGCAAAAACAACGAGCTCTTTGTGCCGACAGAGGGTTAGACTTCCTCCTCCACCGCCACCCCCACCTTCCCCCCACCTCTAGACCAGACAGAGAGCTTTTCAAGGCGATCGGCAGGTGCTGGTATTGGGCTGATCCCCTTCGTGGGACGTCACAGGTAAACGGCTGTAATATTCTTTGACTTGCGCTTTTTTCCTTGGAGTGTGTGAGAGTGTTTGTAGTGTAGTTTTCCCGTACATCCCCAAACATCCCTATAAATGTAAATATTACGAGACAGACAGACACACACAGACAGACAGACAGACAGACAGACAGACAAACTAATGTACCCTAAAAAGGCGGCGCACACAAAGTCAAAAATAACTAAGAGAGCAAGGAATAGAGACAGGTTCTCTACGTGTTAAACGAGTGCCTGTATTTCATTTCTAAACATACAAAAACCCACAAGGGGCCACAGATTTAAAAGAAACCGGACGAGGAGGGCGAGCCATGGAAAACTCAGTGGTAGACCGTGCTGAAGGCTCGGGCTCGAATCCAGAAGTGGCCCTGAAGTTAAACACTGGCCAGGTCCCTCTCCTGAATATTAAACTGCCTCTGGCCATCAGACTGAGTATAGTCATATAGCTACACTTTGCTACTGGTCATCTTAATGTAGCTTTCAGTTTGGTGGAAGTTTCAGTTCAAAGTTTTGTAACAGGACCCAGTATCTTCACAGCACGAAGTCTCTCTAAAATAACCAATCAACCAGGGACTTGAAGACTGCTAGTTTTTATGGGCAAGGAGTTACGAACGCTATATATGGTGTCTAAGCTGTCTAGTCCATGTCTGGGTGTTACATCTCGATAAGCCAGGTTTTTATTACTACCTGTCGCCATCTACACTTTCAACAGCTTGTTTCTCGCGCTTTGCATCTAAGTGTGACGAAACATTATGTGCATACGATGCCTGTTTCTTCTCTAAAAGTATCTTCCGAAAGCATTGATCGAACTTAACTGCTGCTCTGCATAGAACCAGGTAAAATAATCTTCCTGGGGGCCTCTGTTACCTCCCCTATGTACAAAGGAGACTTACGGAGATTTTTTTTTAAAGAATGCAGTCAGGTGATAAATGATAACCAGAAATTGTAAGTGACGGTTCGTTGTCTTTTTGTCCTCTGGCAGCTGACCTCGTGTCTCAGATAAAAAGATGCAAACATTAGGCTACATCTGTCCTTTTCGAAGATACGGGCCACTTATAAAAAAACAAATTTGTTTAAAAATCCATTTTGGATTGTTGTCCGCTGCGAATCATACTGATCAACAGACAAAAGGATTAGCTACAGCCGAACATCTTTCTACCTAGGAAAATAGAAGTTCTTTCTCAGATTCCGAAGAGTGTAAATAATTACAGAATATACTCGACAATATTCGTTGCACGAATGATTGCGACAAGTGTTCGAATCAGGACTTTGAACAACTTTGTCATTTCATTTGTTGTTTGCGCCAAACGGTTGCTGAAGAAGGTTGTTGAGTAATTGCCTGTAATTAAACACAAGCCTTGCAATTAGACAAATCCAGAAGAGCTGTCTGTGGCACTCCAAAACTGGTGTACGTAAATGCGTGCTTGCGTGCGTGCGTGCGTGAAGCGGGGAGAATATAAGGAAAGACGTTTGCAGGAAGAAATCAGCCAAAGGACACGACACTAATCTATTTGCGTTCTATCTTGGGAGAGCAATCTATCACGCGTATCTGCAATCAGCTCGACTTTAGAAGAAGTCGTTTCGTCTGCAATGGATGGAGAAAGGGAAGGGGTAGAGTGGAAGAGGAGGTGCTTGTTGTGGGACCCTAGCCTTCTAAGCTCTCTAACGCTGTGCTGAAGACAAACACGGGTGCTTCGCGGCTAACTCGGCCTAAAACACGAACCTGTCACGTGCAGCTGGCAACAAACATTGTTTCCTTAGCATTTACTCTCTTGTGGCACTTTTGCTGCTCGCTTTCTTACTCAACCACACAACCACCCAGGCACACACACACACACACTCGCTCACCCACCTGTCCACTCACTCACTCAATCACCCAGCCACCCACTCACTCTCTCACTGTTCAAAGGCCTCAGACACATGACGGACTATAACTGTTTAGCACAAGGTAGGGGCAAGTGTGGCAACGGGGGACATTGCATGGGGTGGAGCCGCAGGATGGGGGAGGGTGGTGGTGGCTTTAAGTTTAGAATGTACTAGAAGATCTCGCAGGTTCTTATCCCTGCGAGATGCTAGGAGGGGGTTTTGTTTGAAGAGGTGGGGTTCGGATTTAGACAATATGTGCCAGTTAGAGAGGAGGATCCTACGTACTGGAAGGTTGTGAGGGTGGTGCGTCAAGACGGCGATCGGCTGAGGTTCGTGTGTCCCCCGTTGCCACACTTGCCCCTACCCGAACACCAACACAACACTCCACACACCCAACACCACTTTTGTCATCAAGCGTCACTTCATCTGCAATAACAGCAACATCATCTACGCCATCACATGCACCCTCTGTCCCACTTTATTCTACATCGGGGAGACAGAACGCACACTCAACACCCGCTTCACAGAACATCTAGCTGACACTAGACACTGCAGAAACACGGCAGTTGCACGTCATTTCAGCACACCCCCACACACAGCCAACAACATGAGGGTCTGTGGTATCTGGAGAATGAAGGGCGATTCCATTGACCGTAAGAATATGGAATCCTACTTCATTACCCATTTCGGTGGCACCCACTGGACTCAACCTCAAACACTGACCCTCCACCTTCCTCTTTTTCTCTTTACCCCTCCTCTCTCTCTCTTACTTCTTTTCTCTCACCTCCTTCTCTCCCACACTGACACCCTGTAACAATTCTACCAGTTCTCATTCAGTCGAACAGACGCTCAGACTAGGGGAGTGCGCGTCCCAAAGTTTATTTGTTGAACATAAACCGTTGCAGGTGGTGGCCGGCTTCTCATGCAACCTGTTCCATAGTCTAGTGGCCATTATAGGACCTCTTCTCTCTCACTACTGTCTACCTTATTAGTGACACAGACTGAAGCCTGCTCTTCTCTATGCTCTAACTTTTCCTGGCCGCTAAAGGCAGTGGCTTCTTCCAGAGTATAGCTCCTTTGTACAGCTGCAGCGGAGGCGCATATAGAAGATAGCCCTGTGGCCCATCCTCTACTGTGCCCCTCCCGTCTTCTGCCTGCTAACTCCTGCCTTGGGCCTTCATGGTCAAAACTTTCTAAGTCCTATGACCAGGCAAGCATAAGCCCTGAGGGCTGGGCGTAAGCCCGAGCACGCTTCTTCCGTCTGTATCCTTCTCTCTCTTGGTCTAATCTCCGTCTCAATCTCCCTGATTCTCGCATGTCCCCCTATTCTTATTCCTCCCTACTCCAACGCCCTCTACATCACATGGTCTATTCTTGTAAACAGCATCACGAGTTTCCAAGGCCAGCGACCGGACATTACTAATACATTCATGATCAGTTGTCGCACTGCTGTCGTCTGCTGTCCTTGACTCTTGGACCTGGGAGGTGGGTTGACTACCCCTTCCCCAGTACGTATTGTTCTCTGGGAGAGCACGAAATTTACTTCCCTGAACTAAGTGAACTACCCTCTGGTTCAAACTGCGTGAACAATGCTATTTTTACATGTCAGGTCTCAATTTCGTTACACACCCCCTTACCCGCGCTTCTCTCTTCGCCCCGCCCCCTCTCCACCCCCACCCTTCCCTACCCTTTCCTACCCAACTGGCGATTGGCTGCCCCTCTTTTTAACCCTTCTTACTGTCCCCCAGTCATTTTCCTGCTGTCCAGCCCATGCGCCACATCTACTGAAGCTAAGTCTTTTTCTTCTGTTTTCGTTGTTGTCGTTTTTTCGTTGTTTTTGTGTCGTCCTGATGAAGGGGTAGTGCCCTGAAACATGTGGATTGTCTTTGTCATGCCTTAGCTTGGTACAGTTTCGTTTAGCACGTTAAATTTTAATTTCTTTGCTTTTCTTTGTTACAGCACTGACTGTACGTTTTCTTACACGCCGTTTTATTGGTGATTATGACCCTAACCTGGGTGAGTAGAAGTGTCTGTTAAGATTTTGATAATTATCTGATAACTCAGACTGGGTGAGTAGTATTATCTGTGAAAAAGAAATCAAATAGAAGGAGTGAAATTACCTGTTAACACGAACTCAGTCGTAGAATTGTCGGTGAATACAAATGCAAACTATTTGTCATTAAGAAGTCGAACATGGTGAGTAGAATTATTTATGACAACAACTCCAGCTCCTGTCGGAAGAATTCAACTGTAAAAAGCCCAAGCATTAATAGGTAGAATAGGTGTAATATGTGTAGTAACTGTTAATTAATAGTAGTAACTCCCAACCTTTTATAAGAGTAAGCACCTGTCGTCGGAAACCTCGATCCTCAGAAAAAATTGAAAAAGACTCCACAGAAAACAAAGAAACCGACCGACCGACCGACCGACCCGACCAAAAGCAGTTTTGCCTTAGAAGTGAAAAGATATCGGGCTGAGATAGTCGAAAGATCTTAGGCAGTTAAAAGCAGTTACAATCCCTGAGCTCGGAGAACACACTTGCTCATCCAGCCCCCACGTCACCGCTCCTACATCAAACTGTCTGTCCGAAGGCCCACGCTTCAGTGACAGAAGAAACAATTCTATAGATATCATAGCTATAGTTCCGCGGTGATGATATCTGATCAACAGTTGCTTCATGAGAAAGTCTGCTAGTATCGGCAGGTATACAAGGATCCGCATTTCGTCGTTACAGATCACCAGATGCACAACTTTCTAGGGAAATCCATTGACATTCTTTATGATTACAGCGATCTCGCTCTTGCTTTCATATACGAGCAAAAATACAACCCCCGTATTGCTACCCCGCCTTCACGCCCTGTTCCTCTCAATGTTCGCAACACGCAAGCACGTAACCTCTTGGGCAGGTTTCTTACTCATGTACAACTATCGGGGATGGGAGGAGTGAGCGAGCTTTTTATCGCAGCAGGCCTGGGTATTGGACGAAGGGAAAATGGGTTTAAAGCCTTCACTAGCTGTTTCTTTTTTAGCCCCCTGGCGTCTTTGGCCTTCTGGTGATAACCCTCACGCACTGTTGCCTACCCCACTCCATCTCTCCCCTATAAGAAATGCAAAATAGACATTGGGAGTAAGAAGTCAGGACATCTTCTGGCTTAAGAGTTGCCGTGCACTGTTGGAAAACAGAGAAGAAAATAAATTGCATTTATTCCCCGTTGATTTTTGCGAGCTGAGAGATGGCCATAGCGATAAACCAATGGGGAGCAGGGTTTTTGTTCTCGTTCTTCTTGTTCTCAGGTTTGAAAACGGCTCACAGGCGCACTCTAAGCGGACGCTGGTTATTCGCGTGGGTCGTCATTGTTGTTGTTGCCAGATGATTTGTTCGTTGCAGCGTTCGATGAGGTGCGTAGCACGTGGGCGACCTCAGGTTAAGTATGTAACAGGTAGATGTATTTCTTATCACCTGCCTGCCAGATGCCCTCAGACAGGTCCGTGCCTGTTTCTAAAAAGCTGTGGAGCTGTGGAACATAGCTTATTGCGTGCAACGACCGTAATCTTTCTGCTGCACTTTTGTTTCAGAGAAAATTTACACCTGCACACGCGTTGTGGACGGTGACACTGTGGTGTTCGAGGTACTGGACACGGCAACACAGGTGAGGAGGCCATACTTCTTAGAAGGGCTGAACGGTCACCATGACCATCTTTTCCGGACAAGGCACTCGGAGTGCATTGGAGAGGGAAAATGAAGTCGGAGTGCACTTTTCTATAGGACTAATTTTGCCTCCGAGACTGCGAGGAGTATTCGTCCAGTTCAAATAGCAATCTCCAGCTATGAATTTGCCTAAGAAAGCTTCTGAGTTAGTTCTTGCACATGTACTGGGATTGCCTTGTTTGTGATAAAGACTACTTCATCCCGAGAAAGTGAGAGACCAAAGACTTACAAGATGGGGTAAAACTGTAGGTGTGAAAATTTCTTAAAGAAGTGTGGTTAGTTGTGTGTGTGTGTGTGTGTGTGTGTGTCTGTCTGTGTGTGTGTGTGAGAGAGAGAGAGAGAGAGAGAATTTGAGTGTTCCTGTGTGTGCGATATATGTGTTGTTGGGGGAAGGACACACAGGTCTTTTAAGCTAGATTCGTATAATAATTTTGTCAACAACTATTTTGGTCACCGCACAACTGTTTGGAATTTGTTTATAGTCTGGTTTGGACACCGAGAAGGTAAATCGGCTAATTTTAGGGGCGGGGAAAAAAATCATCATTCTGCGTTTTCTGTCCAGGAGAGTGAGCGATGTGTGGAGGAGAATATCCGCTGGGCTGACGCCTACATCCTGCTCTACTCCGTCACGGACCGCTGCAGCCTGAACGAATGCCTGCGCCTCAAGTTCCTCATCAACTCCTACGGCAAGCGCAACCGGAAGCTGAGCGTGGCGCTGCCGGAAGCGGCCCTGTCCAGCAACCCGGTGGCGCTAGTGGGCAACCAGAACGACCGAAGTCGCGACCGGATGATCCCCATGACCGAGGGGGTGGCGTGCGCGGCGCAGCTGGGCTGCGTGGCTTTTTACGAGATCTCCGTGCGCGAGTGCTGCGACTCGGTGCACACCATCTTCGAGGACCTGTACACGTGCTGCAAGCGGCCCAAAAAGTTCCGCGCCGTCTACCCGCGCCGGTCCGTCAGCGTCTGCAGCTTTGACACCAGCAGCGGGGACGACGGGGGAGCCAGCGGCGGGGTGGGGGAAGACAGCGGCTGTGGGGAGGAGGACGCGATGGTCAAAGTGTTGGTGACAGACCCGGCGGGGGAGCCACGGCCTCCCGTCAACCCGGACACCCCCGTGGCCAAGAGGCGGGGAGCCTTGCAGTCCATCAGCTAGCCGCCTGGTGGCGAGACGTCGTCACGCTGTCTGGCTACAGGGAGATAACTTCACGGAGTTAGCCAGGCAGAAGCCAGACTGCAGCCGCTGCCTTGCTGCACGCGTGTTCGCACCAGTGGCGGTTTACGGGCCTTGGATCGAGGGGCAACTAAAAATATCGGATTCGTTCGGCTTTTGGCATTGTCTCTTTAACAGCATTGCGCATACTGCGCAATATAGGATACTTTTTCACCTTTCCGTGCCCGCCCAGAGAAAAACGTGGCATGTGTTCATATCTGTCAGACGGATGAGCCCGACTTCTTGATATATACTGCTCAAGAGAACTGAAAGACCAGTTTAATCTGCGCTCAGGATATGATGCACTGCAGTATTTAACCCAATCAGTTTTGCTTTGTCACCTGGACAAGTTTGATTTGCAATCATTGTCTTCCGTCTTGGGTGCTCATGTCTGGATGCCTCCTGTGGCATGCACGAACGCAACAGCACCGTTTCCACGAAGACAGACGTTCACGGTGGCACCAAGAAACAAGTTGTATCCAAATGTGCAGGGCTGGAATTTGTGTTCTTACAAATCAAACACCTCGGTGACCTGCCTGATCAAGTGCAGCTGGTCTTTCAATTCTTTTCAGTAGTATATTTTAAGGAAGAAAATCTATGACGTTCGAGAAAGCATTTACAAATCTATGTAAAGATCAAGTATGTAGGAATTTTGTGTCTTGCTGTGAGAACAACTGCAGAATAGATACCCCTGTCGCTTGTCACTACGAGGGGGAGAAAGGATAGAGAGTTTGGACGAGAGAGAGAGAGAGAGAGAGACGGACAGAGGGGAAAGAATAAAAATACGGCAATGCGACAGGTGTATACCCGAATTCACGCGAAATTTCGTCAGGCGTAAGATGCAGCAACATGGACATTAATATAAAAAAACCGCAAAACAAAAATCAAGCCAAACAAAAAAGCCAAGCAAAACAACAACAAAAAAGCAAACAAAACTAATGAAGTCCTTAAAAAATCTCCAGGGCTCATAGTCTGATGTTCCATATGGCCCCACGTGTGCCGCAGCCGCTATCTAAGGAAAGGAAGAAAAGCCTTGTGTCTGGTAATATTTTATGTGTTTTTGTTCTCGGTGCCGCGTAAAACTTGCTCTAAAATCTCGTCTGGCTGGAACGGTTCTCGAAGAGAACTCGGCAAAAATTGTGCGGCGTTATTTTCCAGTTAGATGTATCTCTAGCAAGCTGTTCCCAGCTTTCTGTGTTCGGTGCTTACCCAGAAGCGAGAGCATAGGTTTCATTAATTCTCACAGGAGTACAGATTAA
Source organism: Lanistes nyassanus (assembly GCA_004794575.1). Taxonomy (NCBI): domain Eukaryota; kingdom Metazoa; phylum Mollusca; class Gastropoda; order Architaenioglossa; family Ampullariidae; genus Lanistes; species Lanistes nyassanus. Next base: position 107,999 of record SMGT01003978.1, read on the forward strand.
GCTGTTCACGGGCTTTGCAGACCTCTTTATAGTGGCCGGATTGCATGTCTGATTTACCAACATTCACAGCCTCTCCAAAATAGAATTGCAGTGGGTTTTTTAAAAGTGGAAAATGAATTGTTTTGTAAAACCTCATTAATTCCTGTTAGGTCTGTGAATGATTGTTAAGATGGATGCGTGCGTGCATGCGTGCGCGCGCGCGCGCGTGTGTGTTGGGGCGTGGGCGGGCCAAGGGATTGGTATAGAGATTATAATATAACCGTTTTTCGTTGTTAAGATATGCAGGATACGCTTATGCGAAAGGGAAAAGCACTGAAATTTCTGTCTTTGTTTCTTTTTGTTTTCCTCACTCTTTCTTTTCTCCTTCCTCTTTGTCTCCTCCACTTTTCTGGCTCCTTTTTCAATCTTTCTTGTCTGCCGAAGCTCATTGTTTGCGCACGGCCACACACTCGTGTGTTTCGAGTTTGTGAATGAAAAGGATAAGCACGTGGCCGTGTAGAGCTTCCTTTGGACTGCACCTCAGCTGTTCCTCGATGGACTGGTTTCATTATAAAGCATCTGTATAAAGCGCAGACAACTCTTATGTCAAGCATAAGAATTAAGGACCTTTTCGTGTCAAGTGACTTGCAGCACAGTTCCCTGTTTCTTCGTTAATCAAGCAAGAGGTATTTCTTCATCTGGCGTCAGAACGTAAACAGGTTAAGCCGCATTCTGTTCATGGAGATGTCTCTACGTGACCCTCGTGAAGTGGTCTGCACTAACCACTCCCCGAGTTGTAAAACTGATTGACCCCTGGACGACATTTTAAGCAAAAACGTGCAAAGCAAACCAGCCAAGCAGGAAACAAACTAGTGCTTTGATCTAAAACAACACATACATTGTCCATCCTCAGGATTCCTCATGCTATCTTTGTTATCTCTGATGCTAAAAATAGACTTTCAGCCAGCCGTTTAAGCATCATGCGTGTTCTAATGTTGTACGAAACTGTAAAAAAAGTAACAGAAGGTTCACTTCAAGAGATATGTCTATAACAATTGAAAGAAAAAAAGCCCAGAAGTGTCTGCTTTCGTACATTCATAGATGCAAGTGCGAACCTTTGCACGTGCACACGTCCAGCTGACCGTAGACGTAGTACTGCATGTTCACAGAGTAAATCACAAACCTGCATGTGGCCGCGAGGGGACGAACGCGGACAAACACACCAATGCACGCATTGAGATTCAGCAGGACAAACGCCGCCATAACTCACGCGCTTGCACAAAAATATTTACAGAACTCACGACAGCTTGCTCATTTATGCACGCGCACAGACATTGTGGTGAGCAGGAGGGAGAGGAGATAAAGAGACGATCTGAACAGAAAAACGTTAAGAAAGGGAGGTAGCTGGGAAAGGAGGGAGAAAGACAGAGGAGTGAGGAAAAGAAAGGGAGGAGGGAGAGAGCAACCCCCCCCCCAAAAAAAGCCACAGAGACATAAACTTGCAGCATAAAGGTGATAGATGTGACCCTTAGGTGAGGAAGATCTGTTTCTCTAGGCTGTTTTGGAAGTCTCCTTTCAGAAATCTTATATCTTTTTATATATATAAAAAAAGCCAGGACGTCTTTTGCTTCGTTTTGTTTTCATTATTTTTCCCTCTCCTTTCAAGAATAACATCAGGCTGCCGACTTTAGCGGTCTGCAACCGTTTTCTGTCAGTTTTTGTCCAAACGTCTAAACGGAAGGATGGTCCTGTGTTTTACAGTTAACTCCCTTGTGAACCAGTTCCTCAACAATAGTTTTAACCATTTCCCCACCACGAGCGTACGTTATCCTTATGACAGCTTTTATGTCCAGGAGGCAGCTCACACAATGAAAGCCAGTGTGACCTGAATAACCGTCACACAATAATTACTTTCCATACAAGGTGCAGTGATATATTTAGATCGCATATAGCAATGGTACAAGTATATAAATACAACCAAGTATTCAACATGTATGAACATATAACAAGCGACAGGCATTCACTGACTGCATTGCACCTTTTAGTTCAGGACAAAAGGGTGAAGCCAATGTCTGTTGAAACAATTCCGAGGTGGACAGAAGCATCTGAGAGGACAGACACATCTGCAGAAGGTTCTCCATCGTAGGTCAGCATATCCGGTTAAAAACTTGACAGCCAGGCTGAGACAAGTCACCTTCTTTTCGTGCTGGGCACACGAGGATAATGTCTTCAAAAATCCCAAACTTTGCACTGCCCGAAAATAAGCGAAAGGGAAATGCATGCACCCATTATGCAAATACATTTTGAGTAAATGAAATTTCCCGAAAACCACGCCTCTCTGAGTACTTCTGGATAGCGTTATTCCGTTTGTTGGATCCTAAATGTGGAGTCTCAAGAGTTTTATTTATACCGCAGTTACTATCGTCACGTCCTGGAATTTCAAGCGTTCTTATATATCTTTTCTGTGGCCTTCACGCATCGCCTGTAGAAAATTTGTTCACACATTCTTTGCCAAACATCTTTATTTGTGGAGCCGGCACGCATACCTAGTTGTCTGGTCTGTCACGTCCGCTGTCCAATGGAGAACACCGTCTTAGTGAAGTTATCAGTGCCAAACTGTTTGCCTCTGTCACGTCCGCTGCAGAGTTAGCACAACAGACAATCTGTAAACACGGAAAGTCTGGGAACAGGCACTCCTTATCGTCTTCTACATTAATTCTTGTGAAATAAAAACCTATTTGTTCAATATCAAATAAACATGTTTTAAGTCGGGCATTGTTTGCATCTATTTAATACAAATCTTTTTCTGAGTACTTTTTTTGTTTTAGAAACTTAAAACGTTTGAGGTAAATATTTCTAAACTGTTCCTAACTGGTGGACACTCAGGATTGACTGTTGGAAAATGAATATGAAAGAAAAGGAAAAAAACACCTAGATAAATACCCAGATTTACTGAACGCTGTCAGCCCAGATATAAATCATAAAAACGGTTGTTGATTTTTCAGAATTCAGCTGTATTTTCCCTCTGAAATATATTCTATTTTCTATTATTTACTGTCTTCGGCCATAACTCCTCCAATCCCTTATCACAAGATACAAATTCAGCAAAGTTAATTTGAATCATCTTTCTGTCTGGAGCTTCTATATTTGTTTAACAGCTCCATAAAATTTGAACATCACTTGATGGCTGCTTGAGTTGTTTCATAAATAACTAACCCTTGAGCAGATGATAGCGACAAGCTTCTAGTGTTCATCCATAGATCATAATCTCTCACTTGATTCTCTGAAATGCACATCAACACCCCCCACCCTCTACCATTATCATTATTAAAAAGTACTTCATCTTTTTCAATAATCAAATTTCCATTTCCAGCAGCCATACAGTCACTCCAAAGTTATCCCACTTAAATTAACAAGATTCTTGTTCACCTGTACCCATACCTATAAAACTTTCTACTGATAATTTGTCTATCATAAATTATATGGGTGGTATCGCTCAAAAGTATGCCTCTCGCAACATATAACTGCTCATAAATGGTTTGGCAGGTCGTTTGCGCTGTACATTAGAAGGGGAAAAAATTTTATACTCGGACTCTGAAGTACTTATTACAAGTATCTGCGTAAGTATGATATATTTCGCGAAGGATAGTTGAAGACGGAAGTATCTGAATCATTTCAACATTTGAAATGATAACGTCATTTACAGCCGAAGCTTCTGATTCGGTTTGCCAAACAGCTTGAATTTTTCTTCTCGTATGTCTCGCGCGATACCTTGACGTGACCCACACTCTGGACGCGGACCATGCGTGATGCGCGCACCATAGACACAAAATTTCATTTACTGATGTTTGTCAGTTCACATACATTTTATTGCTATGTGGCGGGGGAACGAGCGAAAGAACAGAGAATACAACAGAAATGCCATGTACCTGCTGTCACATTTGTCTGGTTCTTTTGTCTCCAAAAAAATGTAAAGACGAAAAGAAGATGATGGTCATTCTACAATGTGGACAAATTCAACTTTTTCTCCACTCATATCCAGACAAGCACAGAACGACAAAGAAATAAAAAAAAGACAGAAAGGTAAAGTGGGAAAAGAGAGAGAGATAGATATATATAGAGAGATAGATAAATAGAGAGAGAGACAGAGATATATAGAGAGATAGAGATAGAACTGCTAAGAGGGCTCTTTAAGAAGAATTTACTGCTCATAAGACTTCCTTGAATGGAACAATTTTCGGGAATCAGTTCGCCCAACTCGATCCCCTCCCTCTCCCCCCAGTACTCCTCCTTCACTCTCTTGCTCATTCACTCACTCACCTTTTCTGTTTCGCAGATGACAAGGGTGGGGGTAGGGGGATGGTGGTAATGAGGGGAGGGGACTGCAATCAAACCGTCCTTGTAGCTTGGATTTTACAGCAGAGAGGACAGAACCTTGACCCGAACATTTTTTCAAGAGACTTCCTCTTTTGCTGAGACTTTCTGTATAAAAAGCTCGTAGGTCCAGACCCTCTATCTGCTGGTCATTAATTCCGCAAGGCGTCGCACTCTGCAATCATTGACGTCGTCAGGTGTCTCCAACGAAAGTCTTTGAAGACTCGAGGCAAGACCCAAAGAACTCGAAATGAAGGTTTTTCTTGCGTGCATGTTGTTCTGCGGCACTCTCTTGTCCATCGGCCAAGCGAACAATATAACTGCTTGTAAGTATCTAATCCCTTTATTGTGAGGCAGTAATTTGTCAGTGTATATCAGGATATGTAGGGCATCATAAACATATTCATCACAAAGTTACATTAATTTTTTAAAAAATTTGTCAGTACGAAGGACGTAAACAGAATTTTTTGACGATAATGAGCCTATTTAGCCTTACAGCCCTAGAAAATCTGACATGCCATGTTAAATCATCTTTTGTGTCCCAAAGTTTTACGCAACATTCTTGTGACATGATACATTTTTTCGTGTTACAGCGTTGCCGAATAAGGAGGCAGCAGCTTCTTCACCAAGATGTAATGTTGTTTCTTTATCTGATAATTGTTTCATTGCTTTCACTCAGCAAGGATTTTAAAAACCCAACGGACTCCTTGTTTTCCTGATATGTTATAAATGCTGAAAATTGTGCAAACACACATTATGCTCGGTGTGGATGTTTTAGTCTTATCTAGTCTTTAGTTGCACACACTAAAATGTTGAAGTATAATATTTGCTATAGTTTTTGCTTTGTACAAGTCGCCTACATTTGCTTAGCCAGGGGTGGGCTGCATGAGAGTCCATACGTGCTCTTCCAGTCCTAAGAGCGGCCATTTGCCGTGTGTATTTTACGTAAACCTTTCCGCACGACAGTGGGCTACAAACCCCTATCAAACCCAGCACAGAACACAAACCAAGCTCGTGACAGGCATTGGTCCACCTGGGAGACATTGTAGATACAACACTGATACACTCGGCTACTTGTCCAAAATTACCCGAGGCTTTTAAACGGTGTCCTACATCTGGTACAGACAATCATGTCTATGATAACAAGTAATGAAACCAACTGACATCAACAGAATGCAATTCATGGATTTGTGTTCCATGCGAATCAAATTCTACAGGCGGTTTAAAAAAAATTCCCCCAGTACTTTATAAATGGTATATTTGTTTTGTTTTGTTTTTTGTTTAACATTGTTGTTTCTCCCTTAAAATCTGTTGTCTGTTTTGCATTTATTATTCATTTGTCAAAGGCGAAGCAGGGGAATTTTTCGCATATCCCAACACCAAGGGAGCGATCTACAACCCCGCCTACCAGGAGAGACGAGATTACATCAATGTGTTCTTCAAGGACACATTCACCTCGTTGCCCTGGGTTTCAGTCAGCTTTTCCAAGCTCGACGTCGACCGTGCAGAAAACGTCCGCACTCACGTGGTCACCACGAACATCGTCCTCAACAGCTTCACTGCTTACGTCAACCAGTGGTCAGGCACCATAGTGCACGAGGCTAAAGTTTCTTGGATCGCTTGCAATTTCTGAGCTGCATCAAAAAGGTGCCTTTTGCTGCACAGCGAGTTTTCTTTTCTGCCTAGAGGCACGCGCAGAGAATTGTAGTTTTGTTTTGTTGTATTCAGACATTATAGATCTACCCCTGACACTACTAAATAGTTATTACCTTGAAAACAGTCGTGTTTATTACACGGTGTAGTTAAAGAAAACTGCGTTGTCAATAAAATTGTTAAAGTTTCCATAATATGTGATTCCACTTGTAAACTTATAACGGTGGTATACGTCTAATACATGCACCGTTTGTTGAATTACTTCCATCGATGACAGTTCCTCTCCACAGGTTCTTTCTCTGATGACTTTTTGTCTGGTACTGCTTCATAAGGTCATTAATTTCTCAAGGTAAACACTGTTTCCATCTTTCTTGTCAAAGTAAATACAGTTTGGCTTCGCTGCCAACTGAACTATGTTCATATTTGTAGCTGTGTTTTGTGGTGAATAGACAAAAAAATGCGATTAACTAGTATGAGCAGCGTTATTAGATGGTGACAAACACTTTGACGAAATAGGTGTGAAAAATTAAGAATGAGACACTTGTGTAAAGCGTTAGCTATCAACTAAATTTGACTGATGTACATTTATTTCAGAGTCAGATGTAGAGTCAGGTTTGCGGTACATCAATCACTTTCCTCAGAAATTCATTCCATTGCAACAGATTTCTAATTAATTCTTTCGGAAAAATCCATCGGTTGTATCACTCTGTGTAAAACGAAAGAAAAACATTCGGATTCCAGGGAGATAGCTCCTGAGGCAGGATCCTGTGACGTTTCTTATCTCCCCTTAACAATAATGTTCTACAGGCCTGAAGGTCACATATATGTCATGTGGTGGGGAAGGAACCAACAATGAACCCTATTAACGAAAGCATGAAATATTAGGAAAGTGTAGAATGAAGAGATCGAACCAATGTCCATTTTCCGTAATTAAACAAGGTTTCTTAGGCTATTTCGGCAGTGCTTTCATTGTTTTATAAGCCTGTAGCCATGAGGCTTTCCTCACAGCGACAAATAAAGAGGAAGCAATAAAGTCTGCTTATCTTTTAATATTTTACGGCTCCGCACTCTTTGTGTACGTTTTATGCTTATTTTTTCCACGCGTGCCTAGTTTTCGTGTGTTGTGCGTGTGACAGTAAGAGAGAGTTTGTATGTGCGTGCCTAGTTTTTGTGTGTTGTGCGTGTGACAGTAAGAGAAAGTGATCGAGTGTACTCCAGTTTAAGAAAATTATAAACATTCTTCAGAAAGGGTAATAAATTTCAGTTCTTTATTCGTTCATCAAGATATTAGAAGTCAAATCAACAGAAAAAAAACGCATTAAAAAGCATTATATGGAACATGCTACACCTGTTGCAATCGTTATATCATACATCTCATCATAACGTAGATCATAATGTTTTCAAGTACATATGTACTGCTTGCTTGTGACCATTCCCACAATGCCAGACTTCCCCGCCTTCGCTCCCTCCCTCCCCCTCCCCCAAACAGAAAAAGGTGAGGAAAATTCTAACCGCTGTTTTCGTTATCTCAGCTTCTGCAGGTCTCTCGATCTGTGCTCGTTCTTGTCTGGCATTATCCAGCTTTCAACTCGTTCTTCTTCGCTACACGGCAAATGCCGTTGTTTGGGGCTGCCACCACAGTTCGTTACGTGGTCTCTCCAGTTTACCGTTGTCGCTGACCTTGGAGGTTTACTGATTTATTATTTAACGTCAGTGTCTGAGCCTTTCGCACGACCAGAACAAAACAGCGAGTGGAGGGGGTGGGGGGTCAGATGTGTTGAGAACAGGAAGAGGAAGGAAACCGTAGTACAACCTCCCCCCATTCCCACCCCCCCCCTCGACAGCCTCAGAAAGAGTAAGTGCACTGGACAATTTCCCCCCGAGTCAAAAACAGAACGTAAGGAGGTAACTTTGCTCATACATCACTGACTGGATAGCAACAGGAGGGCAGCGAAAAGCATGAAGACCTCTGTGCCAACACCTCCCCCCATCCCTCCTACCCACTCGATGTGCGCCGTACACACCCGGTGTACGATGCCGTTCTCTAAGGGCGATAACTTTTATCGATGTGGGATGTTCGGCGTCTTGTCGTTGTGGTGACTCTCATAAATAATTCTGTTTTCCTCTTTCGGTAATTGGAGCTCCATACCTTTAACAACCTCTGGCTCGTTTTTCTTTACTTTTTGGCCTTCGAAGCACTCTTGCTGTTGGCAGTGCGTACAGCTGTGTATGTGCATATGAAGACCTACATCCATTTGCGTGCATCTGTGTGAGTGCGTGTGTGCGCTTGTTCATATAGAAGCAGCAGCAGTTTAAGCTTATGTACCTAAGTAGCATGAAGTACAATTTTTACGACAAGATTTGTGTAAATACTTACTTGAGATTATTCATTAGCAAGCTAACTAGTCGTTCTCGTTTACACAGAGCAAAGACTTCTCCCTCGATCTCCACATTGACATTAACAATGACAGAAAGCACGTGACCTCAACCTGTAGTTCTACTGGCGCCGACTTTCACTTTGACAACATGTCATCCAATCCCCACAGTGCAGCGTGTAGGACAGTGCTTGCAACATCGACTCCAACTCCGCGAACGGCATTATATAAAGAATTCGACAGCCACACATCATAGGCTGCAATACGCAACAGTATCGAACAGTACACACAACATTACAGCGCATATGGCATTACAGTTTACAAAGTATTACAGTCCATTGGACAACCCACTCCTCTTGTAGTGCACACAGCCTTACAATGCCCAAGGTTTGAGTGCGCAAAACATAGCAATGTTCACAGCATTACAACAGCAATCATTACTGCGCACACAGCGTCCCGGTGCACAGTGTTACAACGCACACACAGCATTACTGCGCACACATTGTCATACCGCGCATGAAAGTCGACACCAAGCCACACACTCTCGTTCTTGTCCCACGCTCCACTTCCACAAACGCACGTTCCGTTTGAGAATCTCTCCATACGAGAGATCTCCGTCGCGAAGTTCTTCCTGTGTGAAGGTCAAGGACCTGAAGGTTGTCGGAGACCTGGGCGTCGATTGGCTGGTTGTCGGAAACCTGGGCGTCGATTGGCTGGTTGTCGGAGACCTGGGCGTCGATTGGCTGGTTGTCGGAGACCTGGGCGTCGATTGGCTGGTTGTCGGAAACCTGGGCGTCGATTGGCTGGTTGTCGGAGATATGGGCGTCGATTGGCTGGTTGTCGGTGACGTGCATCGTGACGGGGAGTCGAGCTCCAGGTCTGTGGCGGAGCCGTAAAGGCTGTCAACCTCCTCCTCCGGATCATGACTGGAGTCTGAAGACAGAACGACAGAGTGACGGACGACACCTGGCTGTTGTAACGACGAAAGAACTCTCTGTGGAAGGATTGAAGGCGAGGGCAGAGGATTGTGGAGGGAGAGGAGAAAAGAGATACACGCTTTGTTTTTAATTTTTGGTCTAGACTTCTGGAATTAAACTAGTACCGGAAACGATGACGACAGCAACAACAAAGACGGTTAAAAGAACCGGAAAGAAATTAACTCGTGGAATTTTAGCAGAAGATCATCCGTAATTTCTTTGTTGTGTTATTTAATGAAAACTGTAAGACATTTACCACAATTACATTTTAAAGGTATTAATAAACCCCGAAACTAAATACATATGTAGTTCTAATTAAATGGGCAATACAGCATCACCTAGACACGTATATAATTAGCGAAAAAAGCTTCTATTTCAACACTTGTACAAATATAACGATTATTATGAAGTGGTTTAGATGCCCGCTAATACCTGAGGGGGAGGTGGTCAGAAGGGAATGTGGGGTGACAATGTGTGCGGCCAGGCCTCTCTGCGGACACAGCAGCTCTAAATCATCCTCTGGCTTTGCGTCAGCAGGCTGAGGGCTGTCCACATGCGCGGACGTCTGTATGGCGGGCAGTGCACGTGATGTCGCTGGAGGCTGGGACTTGCGGAAGCGAGCGCGTTGGAGGTGACGAATTTTCTGACTGATGTCGATGAGCTGTTTGAGCAGCTGGACGTCTTGCTGTCGCATGGCAACCTGCACATACACGCACGCACACACAAATACACATGCACGCACGCCGCACACACATGCACACACAAACGCACAGTGATGCACATATTTACATTCATATTCACACAACACATTTGACATAACGGTCAGATAATTACTTTGGAAACGCTACAAATAAACATGTTAAGCTCCACACGAAATTCTTCGTAAGGCTTCGCTTTCGGCTGAAATGTGTCTGAAACATTGTAATTCTACTTTAAGTGCATCTGATACAAAAGAATCGCATTAAATGATACAACTCTCCTACTAACAGACTCACGGTCCGAGTAAAGCTCATTCAATCTCACGCACTCGTTTAACACCGTGATCTGTCTGTGACTGGACTTGCAGCGTGTAGTCCAGACAGCAGCGAAAGGACAAGTACAGTGATAACACTCACATGTTATCAGGCTACCTTTCGAGATCCCGCCATCCCCATTACATAAGCAGTACTTTTTTGTATTTCGTTATAACAGCCATTACAACCATTACAACACAGTTACAGTCAACCTATCACAATAACATTCACACACACACACATATATATATAGAGAGAGAGAGAAAGAGGGAGAACAAGAGAGCGGAGAAGAGATGGCAACGGGGCATAGCTCATGGCTTCTCGGCCTTTTGGCTAAGGTCAAAGTGCAGTATCTGTTCTATCAGCTTAATAAGCAGTAATTTCATTGTTGTCAACACAAGACCCAATAGTTGATACTCTCTGTTATTAGCGAATCCTTTTATGTCATAACTTGTATAGCAAGTAAAATTTTACAGTTCTTCTAAGAAACGGTCTTTGGCTTTTACAGACTGTACTTAACGTTTCTCAGCGCGATGCCAGCGTACATTTTTCTTTGACAAAAACGAATTTCCCATTGCCCCGCAGCGTAATCAATGATAAGAAAATAAAAGATGTTCTCCATATACATATTTGTGTGCCTGTGTGTGGTGTGAAAGAAAGAGAGAGAGCGGGAGGGGGGCAGAGGGAGAGAGATTAATGATCAAATACTATAAGCCAGCGGAAGTGAAAGGAGATTTGTACTGATGCTTGCTAAGCAACGCTTTCAGAAAGTCACTGTACCAGTCCCACTCAACAGGAGCAGTCCAGCCTCCAGCACATCCTGCTTATCTCAGTCCGCTCTGTACACTCGAGATTAGCTCGTAAGCTAATCTCAGACCCTCGGCCCGTTTGTCTAGATCGGGGTCGGCCAAATTACTTCCGTCATGGTGTTTACTGTCTTGGGTTCAAAATAACCCAGTCACTCTGTCTGTTGGCCAAACGGGATGTCGAAGGAAATAACGCGTTAGGACCCACCGGCTGGCATCAAAAGGGCTCGGACATGTCAGAACAAAACTGATGTCACTGAAGCAAGTCTGCCTGCACCTTGGAGTATATTCACTGTTTATACGGTACACGTCCCGTTTCTTGCAGCGCTAACCACTGTGACTGTGCGATTTTCCCAAAACAGGAAACGCCATACGTAAAAACCCAAGCTCAATAAGGAAGTTCTCACGAGATTTGAAACAAGGCATTCGAAAGTGTCAAGTATTTAAGTAAACAAGCAAACATTAGGAACATAAAGATTCACTGTATATATATATAGAGAGAGAGAGACGGTAGGAGAGAGAGAGAAAAAATGTAATTAACACTAAATCTACCCGTAAATGTTTTAAAACCTGCATTGACAGGCGTGCAGCGCCTTCTCCACACATCACTGGGAGAAGAAATTTCGTCTATAAAAGTTGATAAAAGGAGGTTGTCTTAAGAGCGGATTCTCTCACTCACGCTCAAACCGCATTCTTCGGGTTCGTCCGTGTACACGCACTGAGTTTCGTGTTATTTCTTATGTGTCGTCTCGCAGGCCGATTTCCCCAACCCCCAAAAAACTGACGTCACAAGAGGGCCTTACGGAAAGCGCGTGACGTCAGAGATTAGGACAACCAGGTCACTGAACGCATTCTTTCTAAGGTTCTTTCACTTACATGCAACCTCCTTTTTTGCAGAATCGTGTGAATTTAAACACACATCTTCAGGGCTCCTTAATGCCATATTCTAGCCATATTTCAAGCAGGTCAATTCTTTCTTGCTTATTGATTTTAAATCTTGAAGTCCTGTGTAAATTACCGTTTGTAGACCAGTCGATGACGCGAAAATAATACATCTCACACTGAAACACCATCAAACGAAAGAAAAAAGGAGGGAAATCAGTTCATTTCGAGTGAGAAACGAACTCGCGACCCTTCCGTCCTTTGCGCGGGATTTCACCCCCAACAGCAATCTGACACGGACAGATCTGTGTTCGTTTTATCACAAGAACAGCGCTGGTTTAGAGAACTAGTCGCGTTGATTTTCTGTTTTAATTTTCTCCAGCTAGACGGTCTTGGACAGTGCATCAGCACCTACAGCTTACTGACACTTTCATCGATGATAAAGACGGGCAGCTTGCAGATGTTCAACCTTGTCCATATGTTCGTTGCTACAGATCGATGCACTTTTCAAGGTCTCTGACATCGCACGTCTTTCAGAAGTTGCCCAAAGAGACTCTCGTGTGACGTCAGGTTTGAGGGTGAGCAGAACTCAACGCCTCGCCAAGTCTACATGAAATAATGACGTCAAAGTCAGCAGACGTCTCCAGGAATGAGGCATTTGAGACCTCAACAGACATGACAGAAAAAAACGGAGTAACTTGAGACTGAGAAGCGCTCAGACATCAGCAGACAAGTCCAGGAATGAGTTCACTTTAGATCACGACGTGCTTGAGTGACATCAGCAAACCATGTCCAGGAACGAGTTCACCTGAGATCATGACGTGCGTGAGTGACATCAGCAAACGTGTCAAGGAACGAGTTTCGCTTGAGAGCAGAGGATGACAGAGATGTCCAAGAATGCGTTTGGCTGGGATAAAAGAATAGTATATTGTCTAGGAAAGAAGCACGAATTCTTCATGCAAATTTCGCCTTGTCGACCACATCAAGCAGAGCTTATTTGAAAGTCTGCATGTGTTATAATCTTCCTCATGAACGCGGAGACGAGGGCAATTTTCTCTGAACAAGCAGTTAAGCATGTCGCGGTATGTCTTCGTGATGCAGTATTCCTTGAAGCATGTGCACATTTGACGAAAGCATGCAACGCGGTGTCTGTTCACAGTGTATGTAATATGTAAAAGTGTGCAGTAATGCGCCTTGTATCATTGATACAAGTATGAACTCCCGAGTCCTACAGCAATGTGACTGATATCAGACTATATCAAGCCTGATGTTAATAAGCAGCGAAAAAGTCCAAAGTTATATTCGTCCATAATATTAGTACACATAATGTCTGAAGTAACTCATTTATGACATTTTTATACGGATACAGTTGTAGCGTTTACGTTAGAGTCGATGCTCTACAGATCAGACGATGCTGTAAAAATAAATTCACGCAAAGTCGGCCCGCCAGCAGGCCCGGTACAAACCTAGACACAGCCCCCAACGGTGCAAATCCAGACTGTACCATGGACTACTTTCTTCTGAAGGGGGAGTGACACCGCCAGGTAGACGACTATTCCTCTGATGGAGGATAAACACTGACTACAGACTGGTTTTTCTCTATCGGCGGATGGACGTCAGACTGCGGATTATTTCTCTTCTGTCGGAGGAAAGACGCTAGACTGTGGATTACTTCTCTTCTTTCGGAGGATGGACGTCAGAGTGGATTACTTCTCTTCTGCCGACGGAAGGACGTCAGACTGTGGATTACTTCTCTTCTGTCGACAGATGGACGTCAGACTGTGGATTACTTATCTTCTGCCGACGGATGGACGCCAGACTGTGGATTACTTCTCTTCTGTGGAAGGATGTCAGACTGTGAATTACTTCTCTTTTGTCGGAAGATGGACGTCAGACTGTGAATTATTTCTCTTTTGTCGGAAGAAGGACGTCAGACGGTGGATAACTTTTCCTCTATCGGCGGAAGGACGTCAGACTGCGCATTGTTTTCTTCCGTCCGCAGACGAACGTCAGACTGCGGATTATTTTTCCGCAGTCGCTCGATGTGTGGCAGCTCGTTAGCTGGTTGACGTCTCCGTGAAAATTAATTCATACAAGGTGTAAATCGCCTAATACGTCTGTCTTGCTGTCTGACACAGCAACAAGCGTTTCTACCGGTGATTAATGAACCTGCGCGAAAACACAGCTGCTTGAACAGACATATCCTTGACACATCCTCTGGTGTAGTGTGACCTTCACCAGCGCCCAGTGCAATGGTTCTGATGTCTAGATTCTGGGAAACAAACTAGGTTGGTAGGTAAGTTTTAGACGGACAGTGCTTTGGCACTGTGGTATGCAATGGGGTCCTGTTGCTAAGCTATGCAATGGAAGAATCGCCAGACTGATATCTGCAGGAATACAACCTGCGCTAAGATGCAGTTTAATGAGTGAGACGAAAGGCCGAATGGAATGTGCACAAAGTATAACTCCTGGAGACCAGGAAATAATAGCTGGTCACAGAGCTGCCCAGGTCCTAATGGGAAGACGAACAACTTATCAGCTGTACATACTTGTGCGTCCTGACAAGCCTGCTGTCGGCCGTTAGACCACTTTCAGACTTTTACGACAAACCAGCTGCGGGATCAACAATACGCATGAACTGTCTTTAATCATATTTCGCGCGTTTATGGAGGCTGGGTTGCGGGGGGGGGGTGGCTTAGCGAGGTGCCTATCAGGACGGTGTTGCTTAGACAAGTTAACATGGGTACCACGCGCGGGACTTCTGTCACAACACAGGCTTCAGTCCCACCCAATCACATTACACTGACACCGGGTCAACTGTTCCCTATAGTGGCAGGGGTCTGGCAGGGAAGCTACTAAACTGCCAGCTTTTTTTTTAATCTTATGACTCGGCCGGGACGTGAACCCCCAACCTCCCGACTCGGAAGCGTTCACCTTAACCACTAGACCACCGAGGCAATCGTGCGTTTACGAAGGGGGAGGGAGCATTGCTGCTTGTGAAGAGGGAGGGGAGGACAATGTACCCTTTGAATCTTCAATTTTAACGAAGTAAAATAGACTGCATGTAACTGCATTTGGAAGCTACGGTTCCAATATTAACATATGGATGCGAAGTCTGGGGCTACCAGTTGGGGGGGGGGGCTACCTGCAAAACTCCAGCTAAAATACTACAAAACTATACTGAAGCTAAGAAAATCTACTCCTTCTGCTGTGGTTTATGGCGAACTCGGTAAACTTCCAATTGATATTTGCATTAAAAGTAGAATGTTGGTGTTTTGGAGGTCTTTGTGCCTGCCTGATGCCCAGACTAAACTTTCAAGCCTTATTTACAGACTAATGTTTAAATTACATATAATTAAAGGGTATAATTTTGGGTATGTAAATGCAATTAAGACGTTATTACAGAACCTAGGGCTAAATTGGGTGTGGTTGTCCCAGGGTACCCTCCCGTTCACACAAGCTTGGTTTAAAGAAAAGGTTAAAACATGCCTGCACGACCAATATATACACCATTGGTACACAGCCATTGATAATAATGAAATATATTGTAATTATAGAATGTTTAAAAATAAGTTTTGTTCTGAATTATTTGACCTTACTTCCTGAAAGCTTGGCTGTCCATTTCGCTAAATTTAGGACTATTAATAACAATTTAACAGTTAATGTCAATAGATTTGAAGGAATTCCTAGAAATGAATGTGTATGTGTTAAATGCGCAAGCGATATTGGAGATGAATACCATTATATTTTGTGCTGTCCTTTTTTCCTGGAACATCGTAAGAAATACATAAGTCCTTTCTTTTATCAACACCCTAATTCTGTAAAGTTTGATATCCTGTTTAATGTTACAAACAAGAAAAAACTGACAAATGTAGTGAAATTTATCGCTGTTATAACGAAAGAACTGAGAAATGCCAATAGTTAAGCGAAATGTTGTACAGTCATCACTGTATGCTATGTACCATGTCTTGGGTTTTATTCTTATTTTATGTTTATTTATTTGTTTGAATTCTGTTCTCCTTCACCCTATCCTACACGTTCCCCTATCCCCTTTGTCTCTCATACCCCATCTGGGGTCCAGAGATAACAAATAAAGTTTCAACAAAGTTTCAACAAAGGTAGTATCAGTGCATGACAAAATGCACATGGTAACTGAAGTTACAAGGGCAGCGTGTTACCAGGAGAAACATCATGGCACAGAACAAACTAGATCAGCTTCTGTACAGACGTATCCTGCTGTGACAAGGGATGCCGTGGGCATGGGAAGACAAGAGAGAGGGGGTCAGTGAAGACGAACAGTATATTTTGTGTATAAATCGAGAAGAGTACAGGGGACATCCCTGGAGCACACAAGTCTTCAGCACAAGTTCCCCAGAGAGGCACCCGCCAACATTAACCCTCTGCTGCCGATTGTTCAGGAATCCCCTGATCCGAGGAACAACAACAGGGTTAACCTGCAAGGGCTGAAGACGACAAAGAACGAGATGAGTGTGTACAGTATTAAAGGCGGGAGAAAAGTCATCGGCGAGCATGCAGCTAAAAACGACCCAGCTTTATCCCCATCACGGAAAAATTAGACCCCACAGACTCGCCCAAGCATTCTGTACGCCCTTTTTTTAGCCCTACAAGCGAGCTGTAGTGGGACCGTGCGATCGGCCACAGAGCCAGTCAGCTGGTTGCAGCCCCCTCCCCCTCCCAGCGTTTGGACAGAAGTCAAGGCCACTGGTCGCAAATCGTCGTCCTTGCGTTCGCGATGTTCGTGACGGATAACAGCGGACCTTCTCCAAACACCTGGTGCGAGATAAGTGTCTAACGACAACTGAAACAAACGTGTGAAAGCATGACCTCACTGAAAAGAACACCGTGTAAGAACGCTGTCCTCTAGTCCATCAGGTGCAAGAGTTTACCTTGGGTTAACATGATACTGTAAGATGAAAACGAGTCTCGAAAAGCTGCCGATAAGACATGACGAGGTAAAGACATAGTATGATGAGATGACAAGCAGAGCTGTGAATGTTACCCATACAATTATCGTGTTCATTCCCATAAATGCCGATATAGTGAACGTGCCTACTCTGCATGGTGATTGACGTTTTCTGTTCAGTTTCTCTGTTAGTATACCATCATTTCGTTATCGTCGTTACGGTCGAGGTTATTTTATCATCGTCGTCATCGTGACTGTTGCTGGTAATAGTTTTCTTCTTAAAGCATTCCTTGCTGTTCACTGTTTTATTAAAGAGACGACATGCTACAAGATCGTAAATAAATTAGCGATGTGGTCGATTATCACTGAGAGCTTGAGTACTGTGCAGCATTAGGATAAGCGACCGGCGCTAAGTACTTGCGTACTAAATTTCTGCGGCGTGAGCTGTTGTAGCATTATTTGGGTGCACTTAACTTTTGATTATAAAGACAACAGTGGGCTTACCAGTTCGGCTTTGAGCGTGTCAAGGGCTCTGTCGATTCTTTCCGCCGCCGTCTCTTTGGAACAGGGGTCATCTGACCGTGTTCTGGCACGTCTTGCACTATGCCACACGCATTGTTCTGTGCTGGACTCTGGCCGCTCCATCAGCACGTGTCGTGTGACTACCTGTCGTCTGCTCTGGCTTGGCCGGAGTATCCTAGCGCTTTCCTCGACTGCCGTGCACTAAGTGTTGTAGGCCTGCCCACACCGGCAAATCCTCGAGTCGACACAGTTAGCCCGCTTGCAGGACCGGCCACTGACCACTGGCGTCAGGTGTTAGCGGGGTTTGTTGTCAGGTGCGGGCGAGCAGCGACTTGTAACGGGAGGCCAGGGGTGCGAGCAGGTTATAAACACACCGCGCCCCAGTGCTCGCGACTACACACCGCTGGCTCCCTGCTCTTTCACTAACACTGGCTGACCCTTCAAGCCAGAGAGCAGAGGACAACAGGGGGTGGTGGTTCACAACCTACTTTTTATGTCAAATCTGTCAACTCTGCGTCACAAGACAGGAAGCCCTTTCCTTTGTCGAGAGCTAGGGGGGAAAATAAAACGTCGTTTCGCTTGCGACAGAAGACTGCCTACAGGCCTTCGGCTATGAAAAAAACAATATCTAAACTCGTGATGCGCGTCTGTAACCCTGAGGGCAAAATCCTTTTGTCTGACCTCCCACGAACGCCCCTGCTTCAAAGGCGCAAAGATGACGGTAGTGGCGGGCGTGCAGAAGCTGTACGACAGCGGGAGTCACAAAAGATGCTGATCATATGACGGGAGTCTCGCCCTCCGCTTTCCTATCGACTCGCAGACAGCGCGTGCAATTACTCAGCGAGCCGCCCGCTTTGCCTGCTGGTCCGTCGCCTGCTGGCTTCCGTCTTGTCGCCAGCGTGTCTTCCTGGCTTTCGCTTTCCGTGTTTCGGGTGACGCTGGCTGTTGCTGCTGCTGGACACGGCTCACGGCTTTTTAAGCGGCGGTTTGACCAATCAGCTCCCCCCGGCAGCACGGCAGCAGGCACCTGAAAAGCCCAGGACCGGAAAACTAAAATCGAAGCCCCGGAAACCTGTTGATGCTCCGCAGGAAGACGACTACACCGTGAGCCGAGGAATGGGGGAACAGAAGGAATGGGGGTGGGGGTGCGGTAAGCTAAAGAAGAAATTAAAGGCAGGGAGGGGGTAAATGGGAGGTAGGATCACTTGGAACTTGCGGCGACGGTTGGTATGTTGTCAACTGTATGCACGAGTAACATAGAGACCGTTTACGGTTACCGCATCTAGGAGACGGAGGGACGGAGTCGCTTGGGGGGGGGGCGGGGTGAGGAGAAGAGAAAAAAGTCAAGATAAAAAGTCGTTTTCTTTCGGCAATTGCGCCGGTTAATCTGGTCTGATTACAAAATAACCAAAGCCTAGGCAGAACCAAATTGAAAAAACACCGGTAATTGTGACATTTTGAAAAATGACCAAGCTTATACAGAAATTTTTGTTTGCATGTTTAAGATAAAGTAAACAAATAGGTTCAGACGTGGGAAACCTGGTGTCAGTGCCATGGAGTGAGGGCTGGGAAATCGAGATTAACCTGCAGTCCCTAAACATAAAGAGGAGGGATGAATGAGGTCACATTGTCGTCATATTACACCTAGAAATTAATTGCCAATCGGAATCGCGGTAAGCAGTGACGACGAACGTTCTTGGCGATAACGGGCAACGACTGAAGAGTGCGACCGCTGTTTTTATCAGGCAGGATAGGGCCCGTGTCACTAGATAGCAAAGACCCGTATAATCCACTTCAAGAACCAAGGATTTGCGGGTGGGCTGAGTGCCTGATTACGGATTCTGTTAGAGAAGGGGTCCCCAAGAGGTGCGCCTGTCAGCGAGCGCACCAGACGCCTGGCTCCGTGTTGACGAGAAGGGGATCAGACTTATCTCAGACTGGGGCAGTCTTGTTTGAAATGTCCCCCGCAGACTTGGCTCCCTGGATCTGTCTGGATGACAACGCACTCGCCGCACTTTAGTCTGCGTTACTTGGGGTTCTGGTGCACTCACGTACCTGCAAGTCGCTGCATCGCTGGCGGTGGTGTACGCTGCTACCCTCACGGCATAAACCTCTACCGAGTCGGGTAACTCAAGTGGACTATTTCTCCCTTTTTCGCGGAAGAGTCGAGGCATAAAGTAAATGAGACTATATGGCGTTGGCAAAAAAGACCAGCAGCAACATGAAAAGTAGCGGGGGAAGGGGGGAGAATAATGCTTTCAACTTTCAAGTCTGTCCGCTTATTCGCAATTTGGTCTATTTTTCGGAGTTGCTCACCCTGTGCACTGCTCACTGCTGTAATACCTTCCACCTCTAAGCTTTTCTTTTCGACGTCCAGGTATTACAACAGGGCAGCAGACTGACTCTCTTTCCCAACTTTATCGAGTAAAAACTCCAACTTGTGTGTCTCTCTAATTAACACTTCAATCTTTCTTCTTAACATCAGCCTTGACGTAGATCCGCAGCCAGAGGGATGGGCGATTTTTCATTGGCTGTTATTTCATTCAAGAAACGATCCCCGTCGAATTAAGGCTTGAGACTTCTCTGAAAACTTGCGAGATGGTTCGTGCCATGAAGAGATGCCATTACAGCAAGAACTTAAGCGAGTTGACTCAATAGGTGAGTAAGCCTTTTAAAGTAAAAGTTTGAGTTTCTCCAGTGCAACCCACTGTAGCAGACGGCCTTAAAAAACTGGCGATAAAGGATTGTTAGATGTTTTGACTAGCCTTGAACTTTGTAGATCTTAGATCTCAACATTTCAACATAGTACACTGTATGTTCAGTAAGTCGTGTTTTAATGTACTCTGCCAGTAGGTAGCTAATTTTAGAAGGACACTACGTCCTTCCAGCTCGCGGAAATTTCGCGTTATGGGGTGGGGGTGGGGGATGGGGCCTGTTATTAAGCTATGTAATAAAAGAACGATCAGACTGCAAGCTGCAGTAGATGGCCAGAGCGGACAGGCAACGTTCAGAGAACTCAAGAACTGCCAAACGGAGTTTGCGCAACGTTTAACTCCAGCAACATCCACACGCTAGTCCCAATCCGTTAAAAAGAATATTTATTTATATATGAGTACGTCATATGGAGCAGGTCATCAGACGATTCTGCATAAATCTGAAAAATTGGGAAAAAATCTTTTGAAGTATCTCGGTTCTCCGGGTGCTATTTCTGTCACAAGTGAATGGCCTGTTCCTAACACCGGTCGCCGCGACACGGACGGAGGTAGGATGTCGACTAAGTGTTGATCGTTTTGTCTTTTTGTTCCTGTTGCAGTTTGCGCCGGTAGTATTTGCGTTCCTCATCACAGATTGCAGCCATAGCTGATATGGTCACACGATTTGTCTGCTTCGTCGCTACAGCGGGCAGCATGTTAAGAATCACCAGGTTGACAAGACAGGCTGTCGAGCTGTCAGGCAGCGGTCGAATGGTAAACTAGCAGATGATCACTAGCGCTCAACCTTTTTGGAGAATTATGCATGCACGCACGAGACCTTGACCTCAAGCGCTGCATCAAAAATTCTATGAAATGTCGCTGCTACGTCGGCACTTACCGCACAAAGAAATTGTGAAAAGGGTTGCGTGTCTCGGTGCATAGTCATCATTCACACATGTCCAGCATTATTTCGCTGTTGTCTGACGAGCACATAAAGAGGCTGTTGTGGAATTCATTGTCTTGCGTCTAGGGGTATGTATGGTTTGGATATTTCTCTCGTTCTAAACAGAACACTGACAACATAAAAACGTGCGAATTGCAACAGAGGCTATGGCTTGAAGAGATGCAACACTAACCAAAGGTAGAATAGAACTAAGAAAGATACAAAATCTAACACTTAAGTATAGCCTAGGTCAACAGGAAACAGCCATAGATGCTTGCATGAAAGTGCGCGCGCACACAAACCCACTATCCTTTACAACCCAGTTTTGACCAGTTACGCACATGTTTAGAGAGCAGATATCTATTTAAACTTTTATATTTTTTTCACCGCAATTTTTTCGTGTAGTGACTTTTAAACCTGTGAATGAAGGTTTTTTTCCCCAGAAAGTTTTTTAAAACTACCTTTTCTGTCTCGTTCCAGTTCAAAGACACCGTATTGGAGGGTTGATTTTACCCACCCACGTCTTCCTTCATTCTTGCTACATTCACAATCAGTACGTGCACGTGCATGTGCATGCATGCATTACTAACACAGCATCAAACACCGACTTGCCCCCCTCCGCACACAAAGGGCAGTCAAGTGTCAACACTACTGTTACATGTTTAGAATGTTTGTTGTCTGCAAGGCATGCACGTGAGACACGGTGACCAGAAGACTCCTCACAGCACTCTGTGCAGCGAACGTGTTGAGCATGCCTCATTACGGAAAGATTCATAGCATACACTTTAGGTCTCTACTCTCTACAGTACATTATTTTGGATTTTTTTTAGAAATCATGCTACTGGTTAAAAACTACTGGTTAAAAACATTGACCCTTTATGTATATTGCCACTAAATGCCAATTTTAAAAAATCTGAGCCTTTCCCGTTAAAAGGAACATTGATCATAACACACCAGTTTTTAACATTATTCTTTATTAATCCGTTCGTGATTATGTTTGTACACGCAGCTGTACGTGAATATGTATGTTATGTAGCGAGCGTGTGAGGATTGGATGGAAGAAAATAAGTATTCGCCAGAGGGCGGACACGACGCAGTGCCGTGTTTTGTTTGATTTTTTCCCCCACCGCAAAAACATTAGAAAAGCGATTGCCCCGTGGGAGTATTTGGAAGGGGGATGTGTGGCCTAATAAGAAGGCCTTCTTCCTGTTCTTGTCCAACGAATGGGGCTTTTTAGCCTGTGCTATGTGTAAGTCAGCCTGAGGGCACGATCTGGCGCTCCCCATCAGCTGCACCTCCCTCTCTCTAAATACGACGCTCGCGTCTGAAATATTGACAGTGCCTCAGCATCCAGCGCGGTCTGCAACATGCCAGCACACTCAAGGTCAGGCCCAGCACGCCAGGGTCGGACTACTCGTCTTTACCGGACTTTGTGCTAAATCGCCGAGTTGCTCCCCTTGGACCCCACCGCGTGCTTCGCGAGGGAAACGCCGGGGCTGGCTGGAAGTCAAGTGTGGACGGCAAACTGTCCTTGACCGCGGCATTGGGGCGTAAGACAAAGAAGGGCAGGTGGCCAAGGCACTTTTTTAGGCATCTTGGCTAAAGTATTTTCGTGGCAGGAAGCCGGGGCGTGTATCTGTCGCAAGCCAAGACAGGCAGCGTCCGCAGTGCTGTCGGGCCGCCTGTCACCAGGAAATACTGCAGTGTGCCAAGAAGCAAACTCCTCCAAGGTTCGCATCCTGCCCCGTTTGTCCGCCTGTCTGTCTGTGGTGCCCTTTCCAGCATGGGAGAGAGAGAGAGAAAGTGAAAGCAATACACGCAGGTAGGTGCACACACACACACACACAAACATTACCTTACTAAACCAGCTCGGGTGCACAAAAACAAACGCAGACCCTCACACATACTTTGAGGGCGCATAAGAAACTCGCTGACTAGCTCACACACAGTATAATAATTTGCTGACGCGTGCGCGCGCGAACACGCGCGAGCGCATCCCGCCCCACCACACCCCCCAGCACACGCTCAAGCGCAGCGTATTCGCACACACATGCACGCAAAAATACATGTATACATGTATACAAACGACCGCCTCGGTGGCGGCTGTTTCCAAGGTGGGAGGTCGGTGGTTCGCATCCCGACCGAGCCATACCTAAGACTTCCATACCTAAGACTTAAAGCTAGTAGCTGCCCTGCCAGACGCCTGGCTCTGTAGGGAACAGTACTAGGACTGGTTGGCCCGGTGTCAGTATAATGTGACTGGGTGGGACTGAGGCCCGTGTTGTGACAGCAACCCCACGTGTGGCAGCACGTAAACTTTGTCTAAGCAACACCGTCCTGATATGCTCATAGTTTGCGGCTGGACGTTAAGCAACAACCAACCGTTCAGCAAGCATCAAACACAAGAGTTGAAGGAAGTGGGAAAGATAAACACTGAAAGCGCGGCAGTGTGCTAGATCATTCGCACTCTTTGTGGAGAACATCTGGAATATGGTCTCGTCAGAAAAGTCTTCACTGGACCATATCACAGGTAGTCTACCAGACCACAATATCGCAGGATAATCTATGAGACCAGCAGATTGCACGGTAGTCTACTATCATGTCAAATCTCTGGTGACAAGTCGACCTCAGCTGTCAAGCACCGTCCGGAACAGGAGGCCTGTCACATCGAGGACTGGCTGTCGTAAGGCGCTGTAACCTCAACAACAGAACGTTGGGCCGCATTGTTTCTGGGTTGTCTCCCTTACAGAAGGACGAGGACCTCAAACCGTTTCCAGGACAAAGCAGAATACTCGCCGAAGATCACACTAACGCTGCAGTCCGACTAGCTGATTCAAACACGAATCGAAAAAATCTTTTTCTAACATTTGATCAAACAATGCTGGTTGAGAAACACATTAAAGCAAAAGCCACCTCAGGCCCTGTCTATTAATCTATAAATAGATTGAACCCTCTGGTCCACCCTTTCCGGTTACACACTAAACATGGCTCTGCAAAACAATAATAAAAAATAAATTACATCTTTGTGGCACCAAGTATTTTGATCCCGAAACGTGGTCCCCGAAGCCCGACTGATCCCTAAAGCGAAAATGTATATACATGTTCGAAACCTTCTGTAGTGGGCCAACAGAAACAAATCCCGATTTAATAAGTTTTTATTTCCTGTGTGTATTACGGATTAAGGTGACGTACGCAGTAATAATTAAGTGAGCACGATGTAAGATGCAAGTCGAGTCCCCAGTTTTCAAACAGCCTATGCCTTTCTTCGCGTTCATACGAACTGGATGTTAAGTTTAATAATCTGTACAGATAATTGCAGTGATATCGATGGATATTTATTGTTTAACGTCCCGTCGCAAAACTAGATGCATAGCAGGTTGGCGCTGCTCGAGACTATTAATGTGCTGCCACTTTGGGGACTGCTCTCGAAACAACAAAGATTGAAGTAATACAATCTCTATGATCGGAACACAGGCTTCAGTCTTACCCAGTCACATTATGCTGACTCCGGGTTAACCAGTCGTATACTTTTCCCTATAGTGAATAATAATAATAAACGTGGAAATTTCTAAACGTCAAATTCTGTCATGTTCTTGTTAGTCCACTCACAGTCACACATTTGTACCCTACTACAGGCATTTCTAAATAGGCCTACATGTGTGTTACCAGAGTATTCCTGAGGTGGTTGTAGTCAGACTTTCTAGAAAGTTTCATCGTGGTCAGGAAAGCTTTGCCTAGTTCTGGGCAAGCTTACTACACAAAATGGAAAATTGTTTAACTTTACAATTCTCTTCAGGGTTGTTAACGGAACTTCCGCAGTATTCATAATGCTTCTACTTGATTATGTAAAGATTAGTAAAAGTTACATTTGTATGCAATTTCTGCCACTTTTTTGAAAATCCCTACCATCATAATGCGGAGTCGACTCGAGGTCGGACCGCCTCGATGGCCTAACGGTTAAGGCCTCTGTGGTTCGCTCCCCGGCCGAGTCATACCTAGAAGACTTACAAATTCTCAATCTAGTAGCTGCCCTCCCAGACCTGGCACTGTCGGGAACAGTACTAGGACTGTTTGGCCCGGTGTTAGTATAATGTGTCTGGGTGTCAGGAACGCCTAGGACGGTACAGATCTAACAAGAAAGACGGAAAGTGGGGACTTCAGCCCCAGCTGAACCTGTCAAGAGCGACAAGGTTTTCCGGTTCTTGGTTTCGATTTTAAGAACAAAAGATACTGCTTAGGCACAAAAATTGCTGAACCAGTGGAGGCAAACGTTCTAGAATGTGTAGCACAAACTATTATGGGATTTAGACACCACGTGACCGGATAGTATATTAGGGCCGGCAGCACCCCAAACTTTGCTTTATTCATTTTTAACCCTGTAAGCAACATCAAAAACCGTTGACGTTAGCAAGCCCATGGTCAGCTATCAAAGGTGACAGAGCCTTATAGCAATAAATTCGAAGTATAGTGATAGGTTTCAAGTCCGAGAACTGGAACCAGAAGTAACAGAATTGGAGTTCTGTTGTCTAATGTATTTCCCCGAGAGGATATACATTTCTAGTAACTATTGCAGACTCAAGCTCTGGTAGTTACGAGTTGAAGATAGAGTTCGCGTCCGCTAGTGCGTCTAGGGCTTACGGACAGTAGTGCTAAGGAGAGTACATATAGACCACGTAGGAATCCGCGGATTTGCCGAGTTTGTCCCTGATTCCAGAAAGCCAACTGACAAAGAACACAAGTTGTGAAGAAATTAATACACCTGTCTGAGTATACATGAAACGTCAACTTACGACTGCAAGTAAAGAGAGATTGAATTGTTACATTGACAAAACGTTGAAATATTGGCTTGTGTTGAAAATAACTGTAGTTAAATATTCGTCAACCCCGACTGGACCAGTGGGTCGTATCATCGCCCGTCTACATATCATCGACATCTTCAACAACATCGCCCGTCTTCAATTTCGTCGCCTGTCTTCAGTATCCTCAGCTGTCTTCAGGATCATCGCCTATCTCCATATGTCGTCGTAATCGTCTTCGACTTCTGAGTTACAAGAACTTGCCTGGCACTAACATTTAGGAGTGAACTGTGGCTACTAGTGTTATTTCATCTTGTACTTGCGGAACTGTAAAGGAACAGTATTCGTTTTATCGACCAAAAACCTTCTTCTGGATTGGTGACTGGGTGAAAATATCTGATTAGTGCGTGTGGGATTATTACTTAAACGTAAGTGTTTTAAACTCATTTGAATAATTTCGTATTGTTCTGAAGTAAAAGGTGGAAATAGATTCAAGCTTGTGTTTGATTCGGGTTGATTGAGGCATCTAACAAATTTCGAACACGAACACGCCTTCAGACATACAATCCATTTTCATTAAATAAAAATTTAAAGAGAGAGTTTCTGACAATGGGTGGCAGCATGTTGTCTCAAGCAACACCGTGCTGATATGCGACGGGATGTTAAACAACAAAAACATAAACATGTGGCTTTTATGCACATACAACATACGTACATTATTGTGCTGACGTCATGGTCATTATTATCTTGACATCGTGCGTGCAAAAGCTCGAGATCTGATTTAAGAGTTACATTCAAAACATGTCTATCGCTATAGCAACATGCGTCATGGTCCACTTGTCACGAAGAGGTGTGACACGAGGAGGGAAGTATTTAAGTTTTAAGGCTTTTATGTACACAACTAAAAAACTTTCTTTCCTCTTCACATTTGACAGGAGGTAGGGATCTAGCAGTTCGCAAATGGGAAATTACAATAATTTTGTTCTTTGCAGCAAATGAGAAAATAGCCTTGTCCCACCCACGGGAAATGGACAAAGAAAGAAGTACCCTTCCTGTCACAGCAAGGAAAGAAAGATTTATAAAGGGGAAATTCCTTAACAGTCAGGAACAAAGTTTCCGCCCTTGAGGAATACAGTACAACCTCCATATTGAGACTTGAAAATGCACTAGAACCAGATCTTAATTGAGAGGGTATTAATGAAAAGGACATTTAATTTGATCAAGGATGTGTCGGTGAAAAAAAAAAATTCGGTCTTATCTAAGAGGGAGTTGTAATAGGGAAGGTCTTAGTAGAAAGGTTTTACTGTATATTGAAAGAAGAAAGTAAATTACAACGAAGACATCACATTAGAGGAGAGAAAAGAATAGGGTGGAGGGAAAAGAACGGTGCAAGCAAAGGTCACTCATGTCCACATATAAACACGCATTGGGTGAAAGAAAGGCAAAAAGAGGAAAAGAGCGACATACTGAACAGAAAGGAAAGAAGTCCATATATATCTCCTTCCATAAATAGAAGCATGACCGGCTGGCAGAACAAACGCACATGGCTGCGATCATCACGTCATCCGCATGCACATTATTTCCCCCAGCACGCGGCAAGACCCCCTGGACATCCATCATAATGAAATGAACTGCAGCATGAACGCTGACCTTGAGTTTGGAAAAGTAGTGTTCAGGGGTCATCCTTTCTGGTTAACCTCATGTCATGTTCTGATCGCACCTGTTTATCGACCAACCCTTTCGACAGACTGAACAGGACCAGAGCATTAACTGCGTAAATCGAGCCCCCCACCCTCCCCGCCCCGCCCCCTACTCCGACAAAGAGCTGTGTGCCGCTATGTGGTTTGACACCAGTGATCTTATGCTGTCGGTCGGCGCTTGGAGACCTGTTCGAAAGATTGAGCAGAAAATCGATGGAAAAATCCCACGATCGTTGGCGGTTCGATGGTATATGGAGGAACCGTCATGGACGGATATAATTAAATGAATGGGCAGGCGCTAGGTTTCAGTAACCGGAAAACACACACCAACAGATGGAGGTGAACCCGGAGAGGAAGTGCATGCACAGCTTACGTCATGCTGTGATCTAACAGGACGGAAAACTATTACCACTAACTGCAACGTCAGAGGTCAAGGACACGGAACGAAGCGCAAAAAAGCACCCTGACAATAATGAGTGGTAAAACCCGGCCGCAGACGTTGAAAAATGGACATGGAAGGGACGGAAGAGTAGCCTGGCTTATGCTGTTGAAATCCTACCCTGCTGTCTCTCCTCACCATTCTATATTCTCTTGGTTTCATCTCTCTCTCTCTCCCAGAAGAGAGTCAAGGAACTGGCTTAAAAATGAAACAGAAACATGTCTTTTCATCTTTTCATCGTTTAAAGTTCAAGCAGACAGTCAATGTAAAATGTAAATGACAGAAAATGTAAACAAAGATGCAAGTATTTTTCTAACATTTGTTTCTTGCATTTTCCTTACAAAAAATTCATCTAGTTTCCTGTTAAAGACTTCCAAAAAATGCACAAGAATGATGGTCGATGCACGAATGAGACATTTGTAAGCTGCAGCTGCAAGTTATCGTGACGCCAGCGTGTTCTGCCACACGCGAAACGCCTGAGAAGGGAGCACAAACAAACATAAACAACGCGACGAACAAAAGACTGTTCTTAATGAGGTCCCGCTGGAGTACATTATGTGTCTGGCAGAAATTGTTTAACATCAGGTAATCGCCAGCGTCTCCTTTCAAAGTCTGGAAAACGGGGGTGCATTCGTATCGGATGATTGTATAAGTGTACCTAACCGCTGAATTTCTGCATACATACAGACCAAGTATATTAACAGGACTTGTTTTGACTGACTGGTTTGTGACAGTCTGACTACAGGAACTGAACCATTGTTCTGCTATACTGCTTTGTGAGGAAAGGATTACAGACGTTTCTGTGTTAAATCACACGTCGCCGTTCACCATGGCTGACCAAACACCCTAACAGGACTATTAACCCCCGCCAACTGCCATTACCTCTAAACGTGTCCATCGTGAGATCTGCACTAGCTACACCTCCATCATCACACTTATCATTGAGTACACGGTAAGTACCCGACACTATTCCAGCCACCCAGAACAGCACAATGACCACCCACTACCGCTCACCAGCCTGCACCTACGATAAAACACCCTCAACGGAAACGATCAAACTAGAATGCTGTGAAAAGAAAAACAAGTGACTGCCGCTTGGAGGAAAATCCAGATTAAAAACAAGGGAACTGAACCAAGCTAGAACAGGACAAAGACAAAGACAATCTACGTGTTTCGGGGCACTACCCCTTCCTCAGGACGCCACAAAAACAACGAATAAACAAAAACAAAGCCTTAGCTGCGGTTGATGTGTGGCGCGCAGGCTGGGTGGCAGGAAAAAATGTCGTCCTGAGGAAGGGGTAGTGCCCCGAAACATATAGATTGTCTTCGTCTTTGTCCTGTTCTAGCTTGGTCCAGTTCCCTTGTTTTTAATCTAGAATGCTGTATCTACACTATTCGTTTGCAAACAAGTCCTTGCCTTCAGTTGACCTCATGAAAAAAAAGGAGAAAGAAACAGGATAGAACGACCGCAGTAACACTCCGCCTCCACCCACCCCCAAACGGATGGATGAGGACAATGCTCTTCGGCAGCTTCCTCCCCCTCACGGTCAAGGGTCAAGGCAAAGACAAGGAAACCGTCACGCATGGCTGACTCCGTCTGCTACCCGTAACCTGCCGGTCCACGTGATATAGGTACGTATTGTTGCTGGCGGTGACGCGCTACACTTAAATACTCTGAAGGGACCCAACTGTAGCCATCATGTGATTGTTTTGGACAATTGAGTTAGTGTTCCAGTGCTTGCCGACGCTAATTGCTTTTAATGTTTGCCGCCTCATCGCGATGGGACGCAGGTTTACGATCTTCATGTCACTGACTTTCAGGTAAATCCTGTACCCCTTGTTTTATTTGTTCTGAAAGTACAGCTCACTGCAATCTAATCTTCCAAGTTAAAAAAATGCAAAAGAGTCAAAGAACCATGCAAGCTATGGCGCTCGTAGGGCAGTGGGAAACCGCGTGGTTGTGTCCACTCCCCGTAACAGTGGAAAGTAACTGATTCGTGAAACATAGGGTAGCTAGATCAGCTTAAATATTTTAAAATTTACTTTTTCGTCTGTGCTCCCGTGCGCGTGTGTGTGCGTGAGCGCGCTACTGCGTTTTTTCCATTGGGGGAAAAACTCGTTAGGTTTGGCGAAAAATCTTAGGGTCGGTTGGGTGACCGGAAGCTAACAATTTTTTTTAGCTTTATGATTTCGTTATGTAAAAGATTCTGTATGGTCCTCTGTGCTGATGGTGTGAATGTGGCTTGTATGTGTGATTATGTCAATGCAAAATTACTAAGTGATCATGTTTACAGCTTGTGTCGGTGTGAGGGTGATACCGTGTGACTACTTTTACAGTGTCGGTGTGAAAATGACACTGTGCAATTGTTTATCTTGTGTCAAGGGGGAAGTAACGCTGTGCGATTGTTTGTGTCAAGGGGAAGTAGCACTGTGCGACTGCATGTTTTGTATCGAGGTGAAAGAGAAACTTGGGAGCCTTAAGTGTTGCCACATCTTTAAAAATAAACAGAACGTACCCTTCCATAAGCTGGAGGCAACTATTCTATTCTCAGGGATGAACGGGTCGGTTTGATTGTTTGCAACTTTGGCATGCGCATTTGTCTTAAAGGTAAAAAAAGCTCTATGGTCAGCATGGAATGAACTTTGCCTTGGTCAGAATGAAACACCTTTGCTGTGCCAGCGTGACAGATTTTATGCTGGCCAGTTTGACAAACCTTGTCCTGTCTGCACGGGTCAGTTTGTCAAGACGACATGGCACATTGTGCCCTGGTCAAGATGGCACACTTTGCGCAGTCTTCGTGACAAATGTCCCCAGGAAACCACACGACACCTGCCCAAGGTGCAGTTTAATCCTAGTTTTCACACCACTCCCGTGACGATCTGACACGTGACTGGAGATGTGGATTACGACACGGCTTGAGTTGTTTATTCCGATGACTCGCTTCTCACTAGACGTGTTCATAACGCAGGTGCAACAGTGAGCTACAGGTAGCTACAGGTAGCTACAGGTAGCTACAGGTAGCTTGCTAATCTTCCTGTCACTTCTGTCGTTCCTGCTGACAGCCGAAAACGTAAACACTCCACGTTCAGCATCCTATGCTGTGAAAACAGACGTATTTTCAGGAGACGGTGGGGGAGGTGGGGGGAATGAATTCAAATAGCCCTTCAGACGTATTTACATGGTCAATTTCCTCAGTTAATTCGAGATTTCCAGGATGTTATTATTCATATATTCAGCAGTAAACAATAGTTAGGTTGTCCGTCTCAAACCAAAATAGACTGTGTTTCCATTTTGTTGCTTTACTGTGTTAAACTACGAAGTTGGATGAGAGAAAAGAAAGCAGACGATTTACAATGTGTGTACGCTAGGCCGCCCATTGTGGGTCGGTGAATTTTGCTGCCTTCACACCATCGTTAACCTTTCTCACCGGATGAGAAACAGCCCACAAAGACCCCCTAACCGTAATATTTTTAGCACAAACAGACCTTTATTCTGTAATATTTCTAGCACGGAAAGACCTTTTTCCAGTAACGCCTTAAGCACAGAAGGACCCACCGCGTCCTAACGTTTCTAGCACCGAAAGACCCCCTACCCATGATGTTTCTAGCATTCAGAAGATGTATGAAGAGTACGCATCTTTAATCTAACTTGTGAGTCACAGCAAAATACCTGAATCATGTGACAGCGGACATTCTAGCTTTTCCATGCAGTGAACAATTAATTACAGCACACTTTCAGCCGCTCCAACCCAGCCTTTCTTACAGAAATCTAGAACTGCCTGTGTTAGGCTTAGTTTCGTAGTTTTGTAATATTCATACAAGTTTGTAACACAAATTTCCTCCCCTCCATACACCCAATTTTAATTTGATGGCAACAATAACAAACTAAACACTGCGTTACTACCATCACGCCAATCACAATATCCTTATTCACGTGTCCTCCTCTGCTCTCTCCCTTCAAACCTCGTCCTAGCCCCCATATATGTTCCTCATGGATTTTGTGGAAAAGTATGATATTTAATAATAAACTTTCAACAAGGCGATGGACACCAACAGTGACTGCACTATGACGAGATCTACAATAAAACATAACAGCTAGCCGAGCATGAAAGCCTGGAAGCTGCTGGAATCATTTCATCACACGGCTTCTGAAATGACGGGGGTGGGGGACGGGGTGGGGGACGGGGTGGGGGGCGGGCTGATGTCTGCAGTTCTATTTCAGGCGTGCTCCTTGTCCTCCTGTCTCGGTGAACCGTAACGCAGATGTCGTATCAAAGGCAGCCATTCTGC
This sequence comes from Lanistes nyassanus, assembly GCA_004794575.1. Classification (NCBI taxonomy): domain Eukaryota; kingdom Metazoa; phylum Mollusca; class Gastropoda; order Architaenioglossa; family Ampullariidae; genus Lanistes; species Lanistes nyassanus. Next base: position 140,365 of record SMGT01003978.1, read on the forward strand.
TTAGAGGGGCGGGGCGGGGCGCGGAGGGGGAATAGTCGTACATCACTTTTGCCGTCAAGAGCTTTTTTTGCTTCTTGCGGCTGTCCCGCTAGAGCGCGCTGCCTCAGATGTAAACACTTCAGAGTGCCCTCCCTCAAAAGAAAACAGCTTTTTCTGCTCAGAGACATCGGGTGTTGGTTCTTGGTGCAAATGTTCTGGAGACATGAGTCTGTGCAACGACCATCTCATCCACCTGGTAAAGGAGAAAGGAAAGTGAGAACTAGAGATCCGAACTTGCACTGCGAATACTCACCTGAATACTTTTTCGTGAAGGTTCTGAAAGTAAGTGAGGGGGGTTTTGTTTGGGGATGGGGTTGCTTTTGGGGTGGTGGAGGCAGCGGCGGCGGCGGCGGCGGCGGTGGTGGTGGTGGTGGTGGTGGTGGTGTGATTACAGGTAAGTCAGACTGAGCCGAAATTGTACAAAAATCTTTCGGATGAAGTCTAGGAGAATCGAAGGAAACAAGATATTTATAAACAAATGACAGTGATGGAAAGAGTTTAGCTTAAGTGCATTTTCAAAAATGTTGCAAAATTAAGCAAAGGCTGGCAGGCAGATGGCGTCGTGGCCGATACAGAGTGCGCGCGACGAGTTAATTGCTGGTTGGTTGTCAAAAACGAAAACCGTCTCAGCACAGCATGCGGGGTTGGGGGTAAGGGTGGATGGGGAGAGGGTGCTATTTAATGGTGTTGGAAGAAGCGGAAAGCAGAGGATCCAGAGAAGAATCCCCTGGGTAGCCCTATAAACGGGTTCCACAATTAGGAAAAAAAGTACGTGTGCCAACGTTGTGAGAATACTTATCCTCTGTCCTGGAGGCCTCGCAGCGTCTGGGTGAGAACAGTGGCGAGCCGTCTGCGGAATGCACGAAGCGTGTACAGTCTAGGCAATCAAATATAAAAACAGGAAATATTGTAAAAAAAAACCCCATGTTTTAAAACTTTGTTGCTACAGCGAACTGAATCACTTCAATATTAAATTTTAAGAAAAGCAGCAAATGGAACACTGTGATAAAATTTACGGATATCAAGCGAAGACTAGTATTGTGTGTGTGTATGTAAAGACCGGGAACCAGACTGGCAAATATAATGATCAGACTTTGCAGACAATGGAAAAACGTACGTTCAAGAACTCTGATTCAGTTTCTTAACAGGAAAAATTCAGTAAATACATTTGAGATAAACATGAAAGAAGTAAATATGTTCGGCGAGCGCATGTGCACGGAGGTTCCCAATAAACATGGACAATACATTCACGCCCGTGCGTACAAGTAACACGATTTCGGGGCCGTTGTCTTAACACGACAAAGCGGTTGTTTCAATTCTCTGTGTTGACTTCAGACAACGGGTGTGGTGGCATTCAGAAAAATACACGACCCTCAACAGCTTGGCAGATGAGCTACTGATGCGGGTCCAAAACGAGGCTGAGCAAGTGTCACGATTGTCTTGTTCTCTTTTCTGTGGCTCCTGTTTTGCTTTTTTTTCCACCGTGCTGTTCCCGCGCGACAGAGCTCAGAACCCGCGCTTTACTTGTGACGTCTTTTGATCAGCCTTTGTCAAGGCCGCCTAACCACAGACTGGAGCTAACAGCAACTGGAGGAGCGGGCAAAGTAATGGAGGGGAAAAAGGGCGATGAATGTGCAGATGACATGAACAACCTCAAGGGCAATGCGTGCGAGTGCCGCGCCTGTATCTATTCCTTGTGGGATCACTTTCATACACCTGGCTCTTCTCACTTGATGCAGTGCCTACAATCACGTGATAGTGATCATGCACATAAAAGCATCGATCTTTTTGTAATGAGATGTGCGCATGTAACGGGGACGAAAAGACGCTACCCCAGAGCTTTCAACCTCTATTGTCCCCCTCCCCCATCACACAGTAGGGGCTGACCATCATACGTCACGCCCCCTACTGGCAGCTGGTTTGCGCGGTAGCCGAGCCCATTCTGAGATTCGCTGATTAACTACGTTATGTTCATAATCACCTTTCACTTTTGTCACATTTAGTCTGAAATAAGGATTGTGCATTAGCTTTCCACTTTTCCCTTCTAACGGCCAACTGTAATAAGAAAATACAGTAAATTTGTCAGTTACATTATGAACGCACGCTCGTCTGGTTAAGACACGCGTTGAAGAAACATGTCATGCAAGCTACATCTGCGTGATGGGTCCTAGGCCTGCACGGGTATGTGACACAGGCTCAGGGCGAACGTTTTAATCTTTCGGCTGCTGTCACCAGATTAACATGGCTCTGCGACCTCAGTACCTAAAGCCTCATTAAAGCACTCTATAGTATGTTCTGTCAACAGGAAGAATGCTCCTGTTTCAACTGTTTTGGCTGCGGCATTTTTTAACGGCCTTTCAAGCCGCACAAGGGTGGAGTTGGAATTTTCTCCGGTGAATCTCTCCTCTGGTTACATTTCTTCAAGTGACACTGGACAGAGCTGCCACGGAAGCAAGATGCTAAAAGGATGGACAGAATTCTTTTCCCTAAATATCTTTCCCTAATTTCCCTTGTTGTTCTTCCCTGGGTACATAGAGGTGGCTGTGGTGGGTTAAACTTTATTCTGCACGGCCTGAATGGAAATGTAATTTAAATTAAAGTTAAATACATTTATATGATATTTTAAAATATCATATAAATGTATTTAACTTATATGTAACTTTATATTATCTTTATATTATCTTATATGTAACTTTTATAATTGTATATTTTTAATGTCCTTCTGTACTCAATTGTCGGGTCTATATCCCTAGCCTCAAGCTACTTCACCATTCCGTGGTGTGTAGTCCGAAGTCCATACACGCCTGTCATTCACAGTTCAGATCCGTTACCTGCAGCCCTGAGGCCGCTCAGATCATTGGCCGAGATCAAAGGATTTACTACAATTTCGCACGCGCACCTTCATGCGCCAGGATACCTGCGCGCTCTCAGACAGCCAATCACAGTCCCACATACCCACAGGGCTGCATATTTTAATAAATGCGCTGATTGAGGCACCACGAATGCGCTGATTACGCCACTATCTGCGGCTCGGAACAAAAAACGTATCGAAACTGCGTCATTGTTGCCTTAATGACAGGCCGTAACGCGAGCACCTGCAGCGACCGCGGTCTTAAGCACAGGTGTATATCCGCTGCTTAAGCGCACCCAGCATGAAACGAAAACCGGACGAAACAGGAATTGTCAAAGGCCCCGGATGATGACTGCTGAGGTTTGACTGCTGTTCGTGTCTCATACTTTGCTTCTTGTGCGTCGTCTGTGCTTCATCACCTGAAGTCTGCGCTCAGATTTATCTTTGTCGTCCGATGGAGCTATGGGACAATGTCTGAGGTGCGTGCTTCGTTGCCCTCAGGTGAGAGAATCTCATTAAAATTTACCTTTTAGTGTTAGCAGGAAAGTGCAAATGATGCAGTCAGTAGAAATCTGTCTCCGCTAGACCTTTTCCTTGAATAAAAAAGCTAAAATAAGTGCATTCGCAGACTGTCAACATAAAAGCTGCATCCGGGCTAAAAAAAAATTCATTTTTTTGCCAGTTTGTTCAACTGTAAACAGAATAAAAATTAAAAGAAAAAGCACCCACTGTAGGTGTAACACGAAAGTGAATATTTGTATAGCAGCCACTGTTTTGTTTCTTTATTTGCTTTTTGATGGTGCAGAACTTTGTGTTGTTTCCGTCAAAGAAAATACCTTTGAGGAAACAGAGAACCTGAGAAAGGACTAATCGTTGTAGTCTTCCTTGTGATCACGTGACGCTCAGGCTCTTTGGGGGAACATTTTCACTACAAAGACACATCTTTACTGACACTTCTTAGCCATTATTTTGAAACAAAAACTCCTCAGCTAAAGCCTAGAGATCAGAGTGATCACAAATCTGTGCTGACGGTACGGGGATGATTACACAGATGAAACGATGTGCTGAAACTGTGTGTGGTGTACACAACTGGACCGAACGCAAGAACGTCTCCAAATGATTATTTCCATCTCACTTTGTGCGACAGAAGGTCTTCTGTTTTTGGTTTTGTTTGAGGTGTTTTTGGCCAAAATATATAAACCTGTTGATGTAAAAGGATGGAAAATAATTTTAGTTCTGTTTTTGAAATACTTTTTTTCATGCAGATTTTTAGTTCGAAGCAGGAAATTTGGGAGCGACGATTAGATAAGACCGTTCTGTAAACATGGCTGTCTGCGGCCAGCTTTGAGAGCGCAGATGACTGGCACGTCCATTTTGTTAGGGGCGTGACGGGGATTTTTCTTGTTTACAAAGATTATTAATGCCTGTTTCAAAACACGAATTTTTGACAGCGATGTTAGACGGGCGTTCACGAGCCTACGCTTGTACCACGTTTCCACAGATTGTTGAAACTGGCTTCAAAATGTGGATTCCATAAACAACACTCGCCTCGACGCTTCTCTCATGCCATGTCTTGTATACTTTCCTAGGCTATCACAGCCAACTTTACTGTTTGCAGCGGTTATCAAACCGGCCCGTGGCTTGTTGCCGAGCTGGCCTCATTGTTTATGCACGCGCAGAAACACGTGCAAACGGTTGCTACATAATTTAAGGTTAATAATTAAGCTCGCTTGGTGAGGATATTTGTAATTAATGATGATGTACATTCTCCACGGTTATGAAGAGCTGTAACCTCTTGTTCACTCATGCTGCTGTTGTTGTCTCCAACGCGGCAAAATCCCCCTTCCCTCCTCCCCTTCTCTCTCCCATTTCTCTCCCTCTGTGTGAGTGAGTGCGCGCGCATGCGCGTGTGGGTACGCACATATGTGTTTGCGCGCGTAGGCACGTGTGCATAAGTACGTGTGCGAGTCAGAGAGAGAGAGAGAGAGGAAAGGGGGGATAAGCATTTTTTTTCCTTAAATGGAAAGAGATTTTTTTAAATTTCCGGTAATCTAACGAGTGACCAGAGAATGCTCTATACGTATTGTTTAACTGGCGCTGTTTTTCGTGTGCCCTGTGGGCTGTACACTGACTCTCCTTTTTGACTATTAGCAAACATTTACGAAAAAAACTTAGCATTTAAAATAATGAACTGCCCTTCGTGGTCTGAAATATCTGCGCATGCCTGGTGCTCACATGTGCTGATATAAAGCCACAGTCAGAGCCTTATCACATAATGGCGACAAAGTGTTAAAACTCCATTTGTTTCAGTTCTTATAATTATTCCCCTCCAAAGGCGTCTGAAAAATTTCTTTCTGCCGGTTTTTTAAAAAAATTGTAACCGCGAAGAAAACACGTAATTGTAACCGACTTCTCTAACGTCGATTGGTGTCGGATTTCTTGAATCACGGGCATCAATCTGGCTTGCAAGTCTGTAAGCAAGCTGTTTGACAAGGTTTGTCCCAGATGTATGTAAGACGCGCCGCCGGGTTCCAGATATACGACGCCATGTGGGGATCAAGAGAAAGTCACCCGCGCTAAAAATAGCCCGCAAGTGCGATGCATTGCAATCACGTGATGTACCGCGCACTTAGGAACAAAGCCGTCTTAATGACACGGTAAAGAAAACTAATGTCGTACGATCGTTCCAGAAAATAAGTCAGATATGCGGGCTTGACCTCCATGGCGACAGCTCAATGATAAAGTCACACCGTCGCTGGCAGGCCCTTAACCCTTTAGCTGTCGGCCGCCATAAGCGGGGCCGACGACCTGTGCGTCTCTCAGACATCAAATTGGCATCGCGTTAGAAGTTTGTTTTTAAATGCACATTAAGGATTATTTTTCAATACAACTCTAACTCATGTGAAATAATGTTGTTGTTTTTTCGTCTCAGCCTTTCTAACGGTTTGTTCGTCCTATTTTGCCGAACCTGGTTTTGTAAGTGCACACGCAGGCACGCACAATTTCACTCACGCACGCAGGCACGCATACATTGTGCCTAAGCGTGTGGAAAGGCCCCTAATCGTGATTTGGCCTGTGTAACAATTAAATTTCTACAGTTGAATACATCACCTGACTAGGTGTGTATGAGCTGCGCCAAACACGTCAATAGAAGAAAAGTTGGCATCAGATAGACACCTGTACGTGCACTGGTTGCTACCATGGTGACAAGAGCGCGCAAATGTGCAGAGAGTTCTGTTTTTATTGGTGGATTTAGCAGCGACACCACAGTTCACTGCAGGTAACGTAAGGGCAGACAAGTCCCTGAATATTTATCGAGGTCTGCTAGCCCACAGACAGACTAAAAACCAGAGCGCTCCGTTGCGTTTATCATCATGTCCTCGCACGCTCAGCTAAGAGAAGGGATTGTTTTTCCGCGTTCTTGGCTCTGGAGCTAATTTCTTTAAAGTTGCAGGTAGGTCGCCAGGGTTAATTGTAATATATTTAAACACTGTTACCGAGATTTATCCAGATTTGAACATATACTTATGTTAAAATTTACATGAAATATTTTCCCTGCGCTTGGGAATAATGCGTGTTTGAGGACGCTAATGTACATGCAGGAAATAGAGTATATGCGTGGATAAGTAGCCTTGGGTGAGTTGTACATGAGTAGCATGTACCCGTGTATGCCCGCGTGCTCGCCAGCATCTTTGCGTTTGTGCAGGTGCATGGCTGTTCATGCATGTGTCTGTGGATGTGTTCACGTGCTATTCTTTTATTGAATTGGAGTGTGAAAGAAACGTGTGTTCGCTTGCGTGTGAGAAAGCCATAATACATGTATCCAATTTTATTTACGAGGTCTACAAAATCGAGAAACTGGTGAATTGTGCATCTGTTACCACCTTTATCTATATTAAGCGTCATTGATATATCACGCATCATTTCTTACCTGTACAAATATGACATGAACATGACATCCACAGTCTTTGGTTAAATTCAGATTGTGTATTTTATCATCAAGGTTGTGTCCATAACTTCCGGATCACGTGGAACAGGTGACGGCACCGAATTATATCGTTTATTCAGAAATGGTTAGACTCATTGTATTTTGCGGATTGTGCTGTATAGCCTTTAGAATAAATAAACTAGTTGTAGTAGGCCTTTAGAAAGAGCGCTTTCCGATGCAGACCACTAGAGTCAGTTAGAAAATAAACCACTAAGCTAGCTATACAATAATTAGAATTGTTTGCAGTACAATCAATAAGACGGTAGGCTGGGGCGTTTGTGTGGGTGCGTGTGTGTGCGTGTGCGCGTGTGTGAGTGCGCTCGTGTGGCTGAGATCGTGGATGTGCAGTTTATTATAATCTATTGAACATCTGCCGGTAAAAACATCATTTTCATAACCACTGACCAATTCACTGAATGCTCACGTATGTTTTTTTTTTAGTTTAATGTTTACTGCGAATATGCGTATTTTATAAAACGCATAACGCAATTGTCTGTCAAAAGATTTTTTTCTGAATTATTCAGTAATTCTCTTGACAGTATACCTTGGCCTTGATTGACACCCGCTTGCCTGGCTGTCAGTATGTGTGCACAGGCTGTTATTAATTTGTTTGTTTTTCCACCAGCATTCAAAATTCTTTCTGCAAACAAAGTACATGTTTTTCGCATCCTGTCCTGCTGCTTGCCTGCAAAAGTTGACATGATAACGAATCAGTTTTCGACTTCAACTTAATTCTTAAAATGTTTATTCAAATCGTTATGTTTAGAAAAAAATCACAAGATAGAGAAAAACTAGCAACGCACAGTTTCCTTTAAAGCTCACCCTTAGCAACTTTTTCTTTCACCTGACTGGGTGAGGTCATTACAGGATAGCAATGGACGAAATCATACACTGACAGTTCAGTCCCTTTGTGAGATTCAAGGCTTGGAGCGCTTTCACGCGCATAAAGGGATCCAAAACACGATTCCATGTTAATACGTTGTCATCGTCAGGGCAAAAAATTTGCCAGTTGGAAAGGGCAGTCAACCAAAAGTATCCACATGCTAAAGTGACGTCACAGTTTTGTCTTCTTCCTGTGCTGCTGATGTTCGAAGGCTGTTGTCTCGTGAATGAGACGTAACCAATTGCTCAATTATTGGCAGTGTGTATAAGTATACTGTATGGAAATAAGCTCAAAAAACAATATTAGTTTGCGCTAGGGTTGGTCTTTAAGCAACTCCACAGCTTTTCCTAAGGCCACTTACTTGTACAGCCCGGATATAGGATGTAACGCAGTTACGACTTTGTCTTTCGCCTGGTTTGGGGAGGGGTTTGGTGGGAGGGGTAGATAAGGGGGTATTAGCTCGGTAAACAAGAATTGTTTGGCTGTACAGCCCACGCTAGGTGTTGATGGGTCGCTTGTTACATCTTGCAGGGAAAATATTTCCCTGGAGAGGGAGAAGGTGAAATAGGAAGGGAGCTGTCTGCGTGCATTGCTAGCCCAGGTTCTACTTAAAAAAACTTGGACCCCGACCCCACTGTAAACAAATTCTTTATGTAATACAAAACAGACCATAACTGTGGTCATTCAAGCCAGGTAACTCTGACTGTCCGTTTAGGTGTGTAAGAGAGAGACATCGCGATCGACACTTTATTGAAAAAAACCTCACAGGCTTGTTTCAAGGGGGGGGGGGAGTACACAACAAACATCCAGTTATCAAGTACAAAGAGTATGTCCACAATGATATAAATGTAAGCCATACATCTGCCATTATAATAGTGATCACTACGGTATTCACTCATTTCTTCTTGTGAAGATTTGATACAGATATCGTGCAATTTGCTTGACAGTTGCCTCTGCGTTATCTGCCAGTACGTGCGTGACATCATCAGTTACCTGCCAGTATGGCGCTCTACATTTAAGTACATCCACTTTTGATCTGATAATATCGCTATGCGCAGCACAGTCAGACAACACGTGTTCCTCGTTTTCAATAGCTGCTTTATATTAAGGACAGACCAGCTGGTTAGGAGATATAACATCTCTATAGCGGAGGTGTAAGAGAGAGAGAGAGAGAGAGAGAAAGGGGGCTATTCGTCCAGGGCGATATTGTACACCATGTTCAGATCTTTTACGCTGTGCTAGAGAAGATGTCGGCTTTGTTCCACACTATCCTGAAGTCTTTCTCGTTGTCTGACGCTTTCTGGCACGATTTCTTCTCAAAAAGGAGCGGAACGACAATAAATTCTTGAGCTCAGAATGTATCGCGTTGTGTTGCAGACGCTGAACCAAAGATGACGTTGGTTGACATAAAGAAAGGCATCGACACCAGTGACGAAGAGCTTGGCTCTGTCTTCGAAAAAACGGCAAGCTTCTTTGAAGAAATTCTGGACGACCCGTCCCGCAACGTCTCCGACAACCTCACCATCGACAGCTCCACCATGTCTACAACGTCGGCGCTGCCTTTGCTGGAGGCTGGCAGCGGCTGCATCAGGAACGAGGCGTTCATGCAAGCGCTGCCATGGGTGCGCATCACGTTCGGGGTGCTGATGGTGGTGGAAAACTCGCTCAGCATCTGGGCGCTCTGGCACGTGCGGCGGCTGCAGCACGCGCTCCAGCGCTTCATGACGTCATTGTCCGTGGGCGAGCTGCTGACTGGCATCTTCTACTGCTACTGCTACGGCGCCGAGGTCATCGCGGGGTCCGAGCAGGTGACCTTCGAGTGCCGTCTGCGCTTCGCGGGCATGACGTACCTGAACTTCGCCTCCATCTTGTCCATCACAGCCATGTGCCTTGACCGCTCGCTGGCCCTGCAGTGTCCCTTTCGCTACGTGGAGGTGGTGACCAAGCCCAGGGTGTGCCTAGTGCTGGCCCTGGTGTGGCTGCTGCCGCTGGCGGTGGTGCTGGCCGCCTACCTGGGAGTGGAGGGCTCCTCGCTGGACTGCGATTTCGTGCACATCGCCTCCCCGCGCACCTACGTGGTGCTGACCGTTCTGCGCTGCCTCCTCATCACCATCATCGTCGCCTCGCAGCTCTTCCTGTTCCGCTCGGCGCACTGCCACATCACCAAGATCTTCCCCACTCTCATCAGCTCGCGCGTGTCCACCCGCTACCTGCGCATGAACGTGCGCGCGGCCGTGACAACAGCCGTGGTGGTGATCCCCTTCCTGCTCCTGTACTCCCCGGTGGTGGGGGTGCAGGCGCGGCTGGCCGCCATGCCAGGGGACGAGGAGTGCATGAGTCAAGTTCTGGCGGCCACCTGGCTGTTCGCCTCCGCCCACGGCCTGTTCACGCCCCTCATCTTCTGCTGGCGATTCAAGGAGATACGGAATAACCTCAAGCGCCTGTTCTGTCGCTGGCGGCACGCAAGGCCGGAAGTGGGTGTCTACAACGTGCGCACGAGTGAGTCGGCGGCCACCGGAAATTTACTCTAGGCATGCGCACAGCGCACTGTTCTTCCTGACTTCTCGTGCTGAACACTGGACAGATGCAATGTATATAGATATATAGGTGTGTGTATAGATACACAGGTGCACATACCCTTAGAGGCCTACACATAAAACACATTTTGAGAGGACTCCATTTAAACATTTCCCTACTTGAAATTACCCTTGTGATCTCTGATAGATTCACTGTGTGTACAACACATTCAGGACGAACTGCAGAATGTGCACACGCACACACACACACAAAACTGCGAAGAGGCCTCTGTGTGATTGCCACCAGTGAGACTTTCTGATCTATATCATGAAACATTGGACTTATTTCGGCCCGCCGTATTTTCCAGGCTGTAGACAAATACTAGCAGAGTACGCCATGCGGGACAACTCGTGCCTACATGCTTGTTGAAGGACGGACCAGGGATATCATGGTTCAAATGTTACCTTCCTGATAAGAGCGTCCAAAAACGAATTCGTCTATGTGGAAAAGTGAGATTATGCAGCACAGACTAAAGAAAAATCTATTAGACAAAGGTTGGGATACACTGCAGGGATGACAGCTACGTGAAGAATTCTTCGGGATCACAAGTATGTGGGTGTCGCTGTTACGTAGCGTTATATGTAATGTTCAGAGAACATTCCAGGAACATTACAGTTGCATTGTATTATCAGAATACGTGGAGCATGGAACAGAATGAGAAATACATTGGTAGTTTGCTGCCTTAAGCATTCCATTAGATAAAGGTGCTAGAGGTGTCTGACAGAGGTAGTCACGGCACCTCAGAACAGCTTCTAAGAACCATTCCTTAAATTCAACGAGAACTATACAAAGCTCTGTGTAGTTTTGTATCTGTCTCTCTGTCCAATGTTTAAAAATGTAGCAGACATAATTGTATTTACACAATACAGACGTCTGCTTGTCTTCTTGGATGACATCGAGGTCATCTTCGTCGTCTTTATTGCTCTTCATCGTCGGCTGTTTTTATCTCCTTTGATCTTGATTTTTTAATTCGTTTTTTATTCTGTTCTGCAGCCTACGTTCCTCTGCGTTCTCTGATGTTATACCATTTTTACATTTTGTTTTAACCTGCTACCATAAATGTCTACAGGGCAGACATGAGCTGAATGAATGTGTCACAAAGGCTGACAGACATAATTTCATAATACATCAACCAGCTGACATCCCTTTTTTATATATATATTTCGCATTTTCACGTTTCGTGAAATCGGCAATAAACTGTCTTCACGGTGGAGACTTCAACACGACAGCCAGCGACGCACTTGAAGCGTTGTCTACATATCGCTGAGAATTACGGGTAACAGCCGACCATTCCGCTGAACTCAGTCTTGTCAAGATGACTTTAGCCATCCGTTTCCATTCTGGCTTTTGTCCTGTCTTATATTGGATTGTAACGTGTCTTCGCTCTTTGTTAGTAAGCTGTTTTGACTGTTTATTTGGGATGTCTACAATTGTCACTGATAAGACCGTGTTCCAGTACAGGGGTGCAGAGAAAACGAGAACGTTCAGTCCTTACACTGGGAGAGAACGTGGGTGTACTCATGCTATATGTATATTTGGCCCTTGCATCCACGCACGCGCATGATATGTGCCGTCTGTCGTGCAAATGATCTCTGCCATTTCTGAAAGCTGCAGCAGTTGACGATAGTGTTTCATGCAAATGTGTGTAGGCATGCGTGTGTACTTTGCGTCATCTGAAAAGAAATAATGTGGCCATGCCATATGTATTCCATAATCTATATTGGTACTTCGTGGGTTTGTCGTCTTTACTGTTATTATGTTTCTGGTCTGTTGTCCTGTTCTGCTGTATCTGTCGTGGAACGTTTGATAAGTGGACTTTGTGTTTATGTCAGACCCATAGCGAAAGGTTTTGCACCGTTCTGCGCCGCCATTAATGAGGATGTGAATGGCGTGTTGTTAAGTCTGAGAATCCTATTCATTGACTATTCGTGAACGCTATGACCTTGTGATATGTAAATAAAGTTCCATTGTGATACTTTGAGGATAGGTTGAAAATGTGATAGTTATGAATAGTGTGGCTCTGGACAAGTGAGTTTCTGCATTTGTTAGATACTTTGTTGCAAACATTAGTAAGGAATTATGTCTCAATGTACATATATTTTAACACTAAGTCTAATAAAAGATATAAGGAATTCGAACAGCTTTATTGCAGTCTACGCACTGACCCAACATCCCAGTTTGTTTTCCCTTGTTTCTGTTTGTTTGTTTGTTTGCTTGCTTGCTTGTTTGTTCTGGCGATGGCGGGCTATCGTGCTGTGTAGCCCACTGTATAACAGAAGAACTATTTCGACCAGAGTGCTAGGTTCATTTGATTATATATTGCTCAGAAAAAGTGAAAGACCGATGAAAACTGTCTCGTACTGCCAGCGCTGCAGGCAGTGGGACCAGGCGCCATTCTACAGGAGGACAATGCCAGACTACACAGGGCTCGGGTCGTCATCACCTTTGAACACCAGCAAGTGACTCGCATGGACTGGCCAGCAAATTCACCGGACCTTCATCCAGTCGAGCTGGGCTGTGGCGTGCGGGTGTGACTACCGGTTTGTGTTTTCCCATCACGCAATGCCTGTGGTTTGCACCGGTCTTGCAATTCGTTTGAGCAGTATATACAATAATAGAGAGAGAGGACGGTGGGAATTACGACTGAGAGGAGCGTAAGTCATAATGTAATTGAGCGTATCTCATATTAGGCACTTCAAAGAAAATTCTGTGTTAACGTCAACATTGCGTGTAACATGTAGTTGTAAATAGGAGTTTTTCATTCTCCGTGTCTGCAGTGTGAAGGTGCTGCAGCGCCACTTGTCTGCGTAAAGATGGTGAAGAAAGGTACAGAATGTTCCATTGCTCTGAGGTTTCACTGCAGACCAGCAAATGATAGATATCGTATTCCCCCACCCCCACCCCCCAAAAGACAATACCTGGCTTGGGTCTTCTGTCCACATTCACAGGATATTGGCTTTCCCTAATTTGTTTGCTATCACTGCACTGCTCAAATCCTGGTGCAGTCTGAGAAAAACATGCACGCACAGGTCTGTTAAAACCATTCCATACACTGGCTTCTGCGTAAAATTATATTCACAACTTCTCGACTTTAAACGACGAAATCCTCTTATGATTATTATATCTAATAATAGATAAATTAAACAGATTTGCCATAAAATATTTGGTAAAAAGTGTTTTACAGTATACAATCAATGTCATTAAGCATTCCTCTGAAGCGAACTACATCTTCAGACAATTCTCACCAAGTCCAAATGTTTATGTATTATGATTTGTATGCTAAGGTATGTGCAGACGAGCAAGTCAAAGGGTGAATTAGTGAGGCACTGAGGGTGAGGGAGTGGGCCGACAGGTGACTGGTTAATAAACACATATAGAGTCTATTCTAGAAGTTAGTACAGGACATACACATACCGCATTCCTGAGTTCACAAAAGGAAAAAAAAACAAATCTAGATTCTGTGATTGTAGTCCAAAACGTCCAACAGTTTAGCAGTTCAGTCCAGGTTCTTTTTCAGATATTTTGATAGTAATATGAGGCTCTTTGGGTGTCCCAGTTAGTGTGACTAATTAAAGTCACGAACGAAATTGTGACTGGTGTATTCTTCACAGTTTGGACTGGTCAACGAAGATCTCTCTAGCACCGGACGAGGTAGGTTCCTGTGCGAAAACGATACTTCCGGCACTGACGGGTCATCTCGAATACCCTAGTCGTTCTTTCACAGCAGACAGCGTGACAGAAAGGGTCACAGTCAGACAGCAGGCGAAAGGCTTTCACTCTCCCTTCTTTACAAGAAAATGGTTTTGCCAACGAGCGGCCTTATGGTACTGCACTGGGAGGACAGGACACCCAGTCGACTACACGTGAAGGGAGTGGCGGGGTATGTGGAGAGGCGACCTGTACAACGGCTCGCAGCACACATGCAGGCGCTTCTACCGTAGTCACCGGCACACGTTTCCGGCATTGTTCAGGCTGGAGACCTCGCTAGGGTTTCACGTCTCTAACAACAGATGGCGACTCTTTGCGGTCTACGGAGCTGCCAGCCGCCTGGTCTGCATGCACCCTCTGCAGGGACGGGCGTTGATCCATGCCGGTGGTTGACATACGCTTCTGTTCCTGGCTCCACAGGTACGCGTGTATGGTGGAGCGGCGGCGAGGATCGGCGAGGGTCTCGCGCATAATGCTGGCCCGAGAGTAGCTGTCGGGAAGATCCTCCTCGAACACCTCATGAAACTTCAGGCATTTGACGCAGATTATGTTGTGAAAGTTCTCCCGCACTGGCTGGTGCCGGAATAAACAGATCGGGAACAATGCGACCATGCTGAGCATTTGCAGAATCTTGGCGGCCACCGCTAAGCGGTACCAGGAGGCCGTCAGCGTGCTGTCGACCGCTACGTGAACGTCACTGATGACTATCGGCGTTGAGCACAACGCGAAGACGGCGCCGTAGATGAGTAGCGTGTCAGAGGCGCGCGAAAAGTCTTTGTCTCTGACTGGCTCATTGCTGACGTCCGGGCTGACTGGCCGCGCGCCTCGACACCGACGGCACACGCAGGCGCAACATAACGACGCCGTCAGAAAAAAAGACAACCCCTCTGCCCCTGCGAAGATGGCAGGAGAGTAGCTGATGTTTTCCACGCAGCTGGTCGACGCCTCAACTGTGCCGTTCCTGACGACCAGGTAAGTCGCAACGCCTGCAAGACCCGTCGTGGCCAGCACAACGGTGACCAGAAGTTTGCCCGAGACGAAAAGCTGCAGGGAAGGATCGGTGGGGTGAGTCAGAGCCAGGCTGCACAGCACCATCAGGACTGTGCACCACTGCATCATGATCTCCAAGAAAATGTTGCTGATTACGCGGAAATGGCACAAGGCGCGGTTGGTCTGGTGATGGCTGATGATGCTGGTGAAAGACTCGTGGATTGTGAGGAACCCCAGCATAATGAAGATGATGCCTTGGACGAAGCAAATGCGGCGCATGGGCGCAAGGAGGTTTTCGTGTTGCCACATGGTCACCACGACACAGACGTTAAACGACAGGACCGCAATGCCCAGGATAAAGTAAACCATGTCCACCATAGTCCTCTCGAACGTCCCTGGAGTGAACTCAGAGTTATTCATGCTTACAATCCTGGCCTTTTCGCTAGGGGAACTCTTGTTTCCAGTGATTACACAAAAGATACTTCTGGCTGCACAAACTCGACTGCTGTTGGCACGATGACGCGATCAGCTTCTGCAGCACGGAAGACAACTTGCGCGAAGTAATGTTTCCCCTATCCGATTCTCGTTGCCACCGGATGTTTTTAGAGATGTTTGCCAGGGAAAGGCGCACTGCTGCAGTTCTTGTGCGCTTTGTCCCGCCTGCAGGCAACACGTATGGGTAACCACCGCGAAGCACTCCCGTGGCTGTCCATTATCTCACCTGATCGTCCACCGCCCAGCGTCATCTTCAGACTGTGGATTGTTTGGAAACGAAAATCAATTTCAAAGATTACTTCAAGCAATAACAGAACATGCTGTCGGAAATGTAAAAAAATGTCTAAGGTCTAAGGTACCAAAACAAAAGAACATATCACTGTTCAAGTAAAGAAACATGGCAGTAGATGGACAAATTTGTACGTGACTGTAATGTCTGAAACAGGGAGAAAAAAAATTAACTTGATGTTGTATGGGCTTGCAAACAGCAACATCCAATAACAGCAGGGTGGTTGAAGGGGGGTGGGCTGCTTTTTTTCTGCACGAGACAAGATATGAAGATAAATTTGGCTAGATGCATAATTTTACAAACTAAGTCGTGTACTAAGTTCTGAAAACAGAACATTTCTACATTTTCCTCTTCCCGCCTACAAAACGAGTGGGAGGTTTAGGTACGAAGCTTTTAGTGTGGAATAGCGGGTGAATTTGATAATATGTCCAAAACAAAACTATGATTACTAAACGACGGTGTACAACACACACATGTACGGACACACACAGCCAGCCAAACAAGCGGACAGACAGATATATAGAAAAAGACAGATATATTAACTAAATACGAATCATCTGTAATAAAATGATGTAGTTTTGTAACGAGATAATGCGATATCTGCAAATGCTGAAAAGATTATTTATCCTTATACTCAGTTACTATCCTGCAGTGCTTGAACGATGTGTGATAAGGCGTCACGTAATTATTTTTCGCAGTGTACAGCAGCAGGATGCTTTCGCATCTCAATCTAATCGTGGGGAGTGATGAAGTTATTACCTGTTGCTGTGGAGTAGCTTCGTGTTCGTGAAAGATCGTTCCTCTATGAAACATCTCCGTCGACAGCTCAAATGACGTCGCAATCAGTGCGCAAGTCAGGAAAATTACGTCATGCGACAACGTCAAAATATGCACGTGTGCACGTGTGCAGTGTGATTTTAGCTCGAGGGTCCTCCTCACCAAGGCCGCATTGAAAATCTGTGATCGAAATTTTGTTGCGGACGACTGGACTGTTGTCTTTATTGTTGTCGGCCAAAGGAGGGGAAGTTCATCTGGTCGTGTGGATAAATTAATCTGCATGACTTGTATTTGTGTGTTTATGAACGTGCTTGCAAGAGAAATAGAGAAAGGGGGGAGGTGAGAGAGATAAAGGAAGAAAGAGAAATAACAGTGGAAGTGAAAAAAAAGCTCATATATCTCGGGTCAATGCCGGTAATGGGCATATACGCCAGTTTCCTCTTTGCCTTTACACAGTTTTACTCAGTAAGGCGAACAAGAAAGAAAACGAGCAGTGGAAAGGGAGCTAGTTAGTTATCTTCAATCCCTAGCCCAGTATGCGAGAAACCCGAATAGCTTACTTATTCCAGAACAGCGCCATGACAAGAATAAGTTCCTCGAATTTACCATGCACGAAAACCGAATAGCTTAGTGTTCCCTCGTTATTCTGTAGTATTTAAATTATTCTGTGGTCCCGACGAATCTCCTCTGGTCCTGTCGGTTCTGGGCGTGCTAGCGAAGAAAGAGAAGGAATGAAATGGAAATGAGGGCGTGCATTTTCAGAGGGAGGAAAATCAAATACGCTATCTTAACCCACGGCTACTGCGCAGACTCTCAAGCTGAGACGCACACTCACGTACCCAAGGAAACACAAAAATCGTCACAAGCATTCTCAAAACAAACTTTCAATCTATAGTATTTGTATTTTTATTTTATCATAACAAAACATCGTAACAAAATATTACACGGTGTTAAGATACTGTAACGGAGGTAAGAATGGTAGTAAATATCCTTAACAGATGCGGTTGTGCATAAATGGAACACATATTCTCATTAATACTATCATCCGCTTATCAACTTTTTTTCCAAACATTGATAAACGTGTTTACGTGTACTTTCTCTTTGTTCAAATGTCCTCACATTTTCCTGAACGTTTGAACATTACCTTGCCAAAGATTCGGGGGGGGGGGGGAATGCACTAACCAACCGCAATGTTAAGTCGATGCAACTGGCATGTAGTGCGCCCATCCCAATGTCGTAAAGGTTTATTCCAAAATCATAACTAATTCTGATGTTAGCAAATGCACGCAAGTCATCGTAAACGGACTCATTAGTCTGGAGGCTTCCATAAAAGCATGTTGAATCTCTCTCACTTTTCAGCCATCGATCGAATGTGGGATCCGCAGGTCATCATATTAAATCATTCTTGACAGGTCTTGTTAAACTGTTGAAAGGTAACGCGCAAAGAGTACTGATGATAAATGGTAAATATATGCCTTCCTACAGACAGATATGAGATACCTGAAGGTACAGACAGAAAGCATGCGGGTCTTTGTTAACATAGGTCTGCCTGTACAATAACAATGTCTGCTAGGTGCTGCAACTCTGCTGTCTAACGAACCTGTTCCATTCTAACATCGAAATTCTTTCTCAACCAATATCTGACGCAGTGAATACATTCAAGATCAGAGGTGTTCATTGCTTTATCTATGGAACTCCTTCCGTTACCATGTAAGTTCTGCTGCACGTCCGTCTGTCCTGTCCTTTCTCCATATCTCTCCCTCCCCTTCGCCCTTCTCTCTCTCTCTCTTGGGGAGGAGTAGCTGTGCGTATGTTTGACATGCGTACATTCGTATGTACGGTATCTTTTTGATTGTTAGTTTACAACAACAACAAACCTGCAGACGATGTGAAAGTATATTCCTTCTGCATTTCTAAACTGTAATTTTCAGAACAGCTAAAAAAATTTTCAGCAGAAGTGTACATAATACCACAGCTAGAAGCCGCCTGAACGTTCAGAACCCAACGCGTTCTTTCATCTATACCGCTAGGTGTCTGTGACCAGGCGGACCAACTGGAGCGCAGACTCGTGGCGAGGAGAAGCGAGGGAAGTTCTGTCGCCACTGGCATCGCATAACTGTCACAGTATAACCTTGAAAATATTTCCAGCCCCAGCTCACCAACGTGGTCAGCGCCATTTTAAATGCACGCTTCACTGCCCTTGTCCCTGTTCCGCTCTTAGCGAATAGTGTGTAACGATACAATATTGTGTAACAGCAGCAATAGTTAATGCTTACAACATAAATATGTTCAGATTTTCTGCCACTTAACAAGCAGTGGCATACAATTTCTTGACAGTACACTAGGTTCGTCGCAAGCGTACCAAAACAAAGCCCCAACAAAAAAAACTATATTTGGAACAACTTTAACTTTAAACAGAGAAGAACTCGTGAAAAGAAAGGTGAGCCGACTGAGCGGTGTCGACTCTCAGCCGCAGGTGAACCTTGCAGCTGTACCCAGCGGCATGCTTTGTTCTACAGGTGCAAGGGTCAAGGACACGTTATGAAGGTTAGCCGTCAACGTATTTCTGGTGTGCAGACAATGGGATGATATCAATTTAAACAAAGCGAGTTCTCTTACTCGGTTAAAATTAGCTGTTGCGTGCAATGGCCTGCGATCCTTTACACAGACTGACGCACAAACATCGACTTATGACTTCATTCACGGGTGGAGACGCGCGGGCTTTTAACTGCGTTCTTAAGCGCACACGCGAGCACACACTGCAGAGTACACCCTTCATACATCCTCTAGGGGACATTACTGGGTGTCGTTGCAAAGACAGCAAAGATGAAGCCCTAAATGTGCAGGACGAAAGGTACCCGAAAAAAAGATAATGAAGAGGAGAGCACTTAACCAGCAAAAGGTCAAGTGGGAGGCGCGGGCGTTTCGCAAAGAAATTAAACTCGCCATGAAGTGTGCCCAGTAAGTACAGGCCAGCAGTCCACCTACAACTGTACAACAGAGATTTCAGTACCGTTTCTCTCCCTTGCTGAATGACCATCCATGAACTGTACACGAATGACTCGGGTTAACCTTAAAACAAAAAATTATAGACAAGCGAAAAATATACGGTCGAATATTAATTATAATATCATTGTCGTCGTAAATGTCATCATCATCTTCCTCCTCCTCATTTCCAACATCATCGTCGTCGTCGAGTTGGTAGTAATGAAAGCGTACCGTCAGTTTATAGGAGTCTATTTGAATGACTTTAAGCACATAACAAAATCGTCAGCGGAAGTATGACCCGTAACGCTTACCTGATGCATTTAACCGTACAAGCTGACCACTCAGACTTGTACATGCTTTCCACACATAATACAGCCCTGTATACTGGACATCTCATCCCAAACTGTACAAGCTACACTGTACAACGTTCTCGTGACACGCAACATGGCTGCCTAAAACACAGTGTTGCACCGCTGATCTACTACAAAAATCTGTAAAAAGGATCCAGCATCCCGCAGTCGAAATGTATTTACAGCAATGTAACACATTTGTTTATTTTTTTTTAAAAAACATTCCTTTACCCACTAGTTTATATAAACTACTGTAAGAGATATTAACATTTTACAAAATCAAAAACAAAAATCATAGGCTCCACGTATACGCCTGGCATTGGGTATCGCAAAAGTTTCAATGGGAGCTAACTTGATGAAGGCATTTCATATTTTATCTCCCCATTCCCTCATGTCTTCTCTAGCAGTCTGTTCAGTGTTCACTCTTTTCACTATATTTTTAAAATAAAGGTAAATATGATTCTTTAATGAACGGCTTCTTCGTTTGCTTGTCTGATACTGTTTCAAGAATTTGTCACTCTTTTGGTGATCACATTTAAATAAGTGCTTTAAGTGCCCTATACGCCTCAACACTCTCATTTCTATCTTCCCGTTTGTGCCTTCGTTATTTATCAATAGATCATGCTTTTATAACTTTTATTTCAGTTTCTAGTTTTCTCACAGGTGTGTTTATGTCTTTCCCTGAAAATAAAAGTCGATTTTACAGATAGTACTGGGTGCGCAAAGACGGGACGGTGAATTAATTAGTCCTGTCCTATATCGCTAGAGCACAGCCACAGCAAATCATCAGTAACTCTCTACATTGGTTATGCTTGTCCTATTAGGTAAGTACAATGCCGCTAAGGAAAACCATTAACTTTCTTACATGGATTAAAGGTGCCTTAGTTAAGTACAGCCCCGCGAATCGCCAGTAACGGCCTACACCAGTTACGTGTGCCCTAGCTAAGGACAATAGCGCAATTGCAAATCACAAGTGTCTACATCGGTTATAGTTGCCCTGGGTAACTACAGCTGCCATAGCAGTTTAGCAGCGAGTTGTCTACCTTGGTCACGCCTGGTTAAACTAAGTACAAAGCCGCCATCGCCATTCACGAACAACTGTCTAGGGGAAAGAATACTGTTAAGGTGCGTGTAAGGGGAGAGCATACATTACGAGGAACAAATATTTTGGGACGAAAAATGTAGTCGCCACCATCAACACAAACAACTGAGGACATAATTAACCGCGCCATTTAGAATCTCAACACAAACTAAAGCAAACTCTGTCCTCTGTCCACACTGCTGACAGCACAGTCCGGGCTGCCGTCAACCCTATGTTGTTACGCGCGTCAGTGGGCGCACAAAATAGTGTAACCAAACTGTTATTTTTGATTCTAAGCAAAACGTAGGTACCAAAATAATTGGAATGACAGAGCCAACGAATGTGAAGGCTTGCTACAGAGCCGAATGCTCGGGTCCCTGGAGGTCTGCGGCAGTTCTGATGAAGGGTTCACGAGCGGGCGCATGACCCAGCAGCCATTGCACGGTACTGCTTAGTATTGATCAAGTGCCAGCCATCGCTACCTACAGTATACTTCATTGTAATTATACACATGTAACAATTAGTTAATATACATTAAAGTGTAGATTAAAGCATACAAATCTCCACCGTCTCCTCCCCCCCCCCCCCCCCCCCCCCCCCCC
>SMGT01003978.1:181995-195684 GCA_004794575.1 Lanistes nyassanus
ATGTCCGCATAGTGTTTTAATTACCTCGCTGACAGCTCTAGCAGAAAACCTCTGTACCTTAATGCAACTGCTGTAAGTCGACCAACTGCACACGCAGTAACGCTAGGCAATAATCCAGAAATAGAACTGACCAAGTTAGAGTCTGTCTGTCTGTCTGTCTGTCTGTCTGTCTGTCTGTCTGTCTGTCTGTCTGCCTGCCTGCCTGCCTGTCTGTCTGTCTGTCTGTCTGTCTGTCTGTCTGTCTGTCTGTCTGTCTGCCTGCCCACATTCCAGCGAGTGTTACCGAGAGTGGAGATAAGGCTGGTGGAGTGAGGGGAGGTTGGGTGACGACTGTGTGGTAGGAAGGAATGTGAGAACACGAGGGGATGGGTTACGTACAGTGAGTACCTATATGTTGGTATATCCAGCCGGCGTAACAGGTAGGGGGCATTGTCGCAGTGTCCGCAGTGTAAAAGAATGCAATGGGACAGAGTGTAAGGTGCCCGCGGGAACCGAGCACTCTGTCCCATTACATACTTTTACTTACTAAATATCAGGTAATAACAAGAAATCAAAGGCACAGTTTTCCGAACGTTAATAACATCCCGTCAACTAGACTCGAGCGAAAGAAAACTGTTAGAGCCCGAGTTGACCCAATTAAATTAATTTTTAAAAATCATTTCTCAAATTTCTTTCATCGTCGAGTCATCCTGTCGTCAAATGTTTGGTAAAATAATCATTAAGCATCCTGCGATCCAGGTGAGCGAAAACAACAACGAAAAAAATTTCATAGAACACTATTAGTGTATAGCTGCTTCAGATGTAGGCTCCTGACAAATAACAGTGAACTGTCCCTGGTCAGCGTACACTCTAGAATGAATTGTGCCCTAGGCAGGATCCCTTCTAGAGTGCCCCGTGGCTGAAGAGTGAGCTGTGCCTCCTTAACCAGACCAGATTCATCTGCCAGACAAGAGACCCATGTGGTGGTACCCATGCGGGACATATCACATCAGCGTTTTCTGGGACCAGACAAGACATCGTCATGATGTGTCGCCTACTGGGAATGTGTAAATCCTGGCAGCTGTGTTCCGAGTCCTTTTCACTGGTTCGGTACACGATTTTCTAGTCTTTGATTATTGCTGATACATGAGACGTATCATGTAGGATAGCATGCAGGCTGACATAAACCTGTCGTACAGCCTGTCATAAACCCGTCATATAGGCTAAACTATCATACAGGCTGTCGTGTCGTATGAACTACGATAAAGGATGTCGCAAAAATATCGTTTACCTGAGGTTGCTCGGGGTACCAAAGCAAACACAACACGTGGGACTTCACAGTCCTGCAAGTTTCAAAGCCTTTACTGTAACGCAAATGACTGTCACCACACTGTACCGTCACTCTCGCGTAGTCGGCCAACCCAGGGCCACCAGCGGGGCGCACGCATTGTAAACACATTACCACCTTTCAACGTCTTTTTCTTCAGATGTTCCGCCCCTTCCCCTCCAACCAGTCTTCCCCCGCAAACACAGTCGCTCTACGGGTGTCGAGATCGCGAGTGATAAACAGTAAAAACAGTCTATAAACAGCACATAGCTTGCGCGTCAAATGCAGCTGTCACTGCTCACTTATCTACAGCAACACCAGTCACAGCAGCCAGTTAACACCACCTGCCCTGGCGGTCAAACGAGAAGGGGCAGAATGACGCGAAACGCTACCCACACATAATAATATTGATGATAATAATACTAATAATATTTAGGCGCCATACCTTACAAACTAATTCAAGGCGCACACACGCGCCCGCACGCGCTCAAACAATGCTACATACAGACGCGCGCGCACTCAAGCAATCCGACTCACACGCAGACACTGGTACACGTAACCTATTCCCGAGTAGGCGCGGACAGGACAGGATGAAATGTATCATGGGAGAGAGAAAGTTAGTTTTTAGAGGACTATTTAAAAAAAAGAGAGAGAGTGCAAGTAGCATGTGGATAGAGAGAGGCAGGCTGTTCCACTTCAAAAAGATCTGGTGACTGCTGTCTCACAGACTGATGTCTTCTCATTATCGTAACAAATGCGACAGCCTGTGCTCTGTTCTTCCTTCCTTCTCGAGGCTGTCTGAAGGAATTCACTGCAAGCAATGATCGATAAACGTCCTGACTACAGGTCAACAGTGTTGTGTGAATAGGTGGCGGATGGTGAAGAGAAAGTCTGCGAACACTCAGAACTTCAGAGAAATGGGAAATGTACCCCTGGACAGAGTGAGGGAGAGGCGCGCGTACCTGTTCTGGTTACCTGCAGACATTTCGTACATTTCAAAGAGATTACAACAGGCTATTCGTCTGTTACCGGGAAAAGCGTCAATATCGAGTTGTCAATATATAAATTACTGACGCATATATCCCCAACAGTCATATCCTTGTTCCCCTGGTCTGATTACTACTTCCCTCCCCCCCTCCCCAAAAAAAAAAGAGACGGGGCGCTTCGTGAAGGTGTGTCCATCAGGACATATTCCGGCATATTCACAGCTGTAAGGCAACACCGACATGTATACTAGATACTTTTGCTCAGTTCAATAACGCAGTTCATTTGCCTGTGAATGAGTAAAAAAAAACATAGGCCAGTACAGTGCACAGAGTGTGAGGCATATCGACAACACCAGTGACGCACGCACGAGCACCCGCGCGCGCGCACAGTGACATTGGCAGCGGCAGGAGATCGGCGACTAGAAACGCGATCTGTACATAATGTGGCCCATCACGGATATAAACCGAACTACGCATGTACATTCCACAGTAAGGCCAAGGAATGTGCACATGTGTGCGGTAGTAGGTGTGTCAACTTGCGTTTGCCGCGCGTTGTGAGCATGCGTGAAGGAGTCTGTGTGTTGATATCTGCACGTGCGCCGTGGTGACCTTGACACGACTGTCCTGGCCCAGCACTGCGAAGACCGGAAGCAAAAAGGCCGAACCAGCAGGAGGCAGAACAACAAAAGGTGACCCGCTCGGCAGAGGGACACCTGGAGCCCTGTGACCCCCCCCCCATACCTGAGGAATGTGGGCGCCCCCTCGTCACTGTCCACACCGCTATGTGACGGTACACTCGTTCCGTCTGCTCACTGCCTACCTCGCCAGGTATCAGGATGACAAAAGGAGGGTTTATTTTACTCCTAGGAAAGTCCCATGGTATATCCCACAGCCACAGGTCCGACTAAATGTGCTGGGGATTTATTTCCTTGTTTACACATCAAAAGTATGGTACGACGACGAGGTCAAAAATGCACACTTTTACTTCCCAAAATAACGTGATAAAGACCTTTTCAACCGATACAGCTCGGATCTTCTACTAGTAAAGTAGTACACGTCAGATACTCTACGTGTAAACGGATACAGCTCAGATCTCCTACCGGTAAAGTGGTATACGGTATTTCAGATGTCCTACTTGTAAAGTGGTACAGCTCTGATCTCCCACGTGTAAACGGGTACAGCTCTGATCTCCCACGTGTAAACGGGTACAGCTCTGATCTCCCACGTGTAAACGGGTACAGCTCTGATCTCCCACGTGTAAACGGGTACAGCTCAGATCTCCTATGTGTAAACGGGTACAGCTCAGATCTCCTATATGTAAAGGGGTACAGCTCAGATCTCCTACGTGTGAACGGGTACAGCTCAGATCTCCTATGTGAAACGGGTACAGCTCAGATCTCCTACGTGTGAACGGGTACAGCTCAGATCTCCTATGTGAAACGGGTACAGCTCAGATCTCCTACGTGTGAACCAGTACAGCTCAGATTTCCTATATGTAAAGGGGTACAGCTCAGATTTCCTACGTGTAAACCAGTACAGCTCAGATCTCCTATGTGTAAACGGGTACAGCTCAGATCTCCTACGTGTAATTTTGTAAACCAGTACAGCTCAGATCTCCTATGTGTAAACGGGTACAGCTCAGATCTCCTACGTGTAAACCAGTACAGCTCGGGTCTCCTACACGTATCAACTGATACAGCTCACATCTCCTGGGTGTCACCAGGCACAATTCCGGTGTGCAAGATGTTAAACCTTACAGCTGACAATGTCATATTTCCTTGGTGTCAGAACGTACAGTTCCCACCATCTTGGTGTCAAACATACGGCCCTTCGATGTACTCCTCGTTGGCATCGACAGTCACAACTTTCAAACTCCATTAACAGTAAACAATGATCAGCAAGTCAGGCCGTCAGCTACAAACGAACGCACCACAAGAAAACCAAACCAGGGAGCGTGGGCGTTCCTTCCTTGGACAAAAACAGATTCGATCGTTTTCGAGGAGAGGAAGGGATGTCCTCATTTTGAGTACAGGAAAGGTACTCCTGAGTACAAAATCCCTTTGTTTGAGTAGAAGAACAGATAAAATCGCATGGAAAGGAAAAAAACAGACATACTTGATGAAGAGAACGCATATTTCGGGTTAAACGTAAAGTATTCCAAAAGGTAAACATGATATAAACATGCCGTGCTTAATTAAAGAACAGAGCACATCAGATATGTCATGTTTAAGGACTGATTTTGAAATCAGCAGCAGACATGCAAGATTTGAGAGGGTACCAGTTCGTCGTTTTCGAGAACAGAAGAATACGCGTTGCATCTTTAGACAGGAAAATATTCTGTGCCTTTGATTCCTGCCGTTAAGAGGATACAAAGCGCAATAAATCCAGACAGCTAACCATCTCGTTGTTACAAGCTACGCTGCTCCCACCATTGTTGATAATTTAGGTAGGGGTATTCGTCCATGCTTTTGTGGGAAAGGAAAATAAAGTGAACAAGAATTATGTTAAAAAAATCACGAAGGTGAAAATCGAGCAAAGGGGGAGCTTTATTCTAAGCTCGCCTCCTTTGTAGCAACGTCACGATCCTTGATGCCTGACGACACCTGCGAATTTGTGTTCTCTTTGTCTTTGTCCTTCACTTCGCTCTGTTTATCCGAGTCTGGGGAGGGGGTGGGATTTCCACGAGTCTAGGTTTGGTTGTCTAGATTAATCACCGCCGCCGCTGGTCTGCAGCGACCGAGCTTCCAAGACGAACACGACAGTTTGATGAGCAGAACGGCTTACTGCAAAGTACCCGGATATAGGGTAGTTTATGAGCGTGCAGTTGTCCCCGTCTCTTCTGGAGGGGTGTGTGAGTGCGTGACGTGGCGTATTTCGAGTCTAGGGAAACATTAGGAAAAGCAGACGGATGACTTGTGCACAAGCTCATTTCGAAATAATAATAATAATAATAATAATAATAATAATAATAATAATAATAATAATAATAATAATAATAATAATGGAACCGAAATATCCAGATATGCCGATTGCAATAAGTCTGTAGGACTATTTTGGAATAAAGAACGAGGCCCGTTGACTCAAATCCCCAGTCTTAACCAGCTTTACGTGTTACTCTGGTGGTCGAGCTGCATGTCAACACGGCTCGATCAAATATGAAAATAACCGTTAAAAAAATAAATCCAATTCTCCAACTATGAGGGTCACGCTGTAGTGTACAGCTATCTGGTCACACAGTACTCTACAACTGTGCAGTCAGGTTGTACTGCACAACTGTGTGTGCTGCTGCACTGTACAACTGTACGGTATTCTTCAGCTGTGAGTTCAAGCTGCAAGGTCCATCAGCGAGGTCATATCATGCAGTACTGCTAAACTGTGTGATCACCCTGTCCTGTCTGTGTAGTATTATCAATTTCCATTTCTGAGCTCTGCATTTGCACTGTCCTGTCAGACTGTGAGGTCACACTATCCTGTCTGTAGAGTTTTATCAATTTCCATTGCTGAATTCTGTACTTACACTGTCCTGTCAGACTGTGTGGTCACGCTGTACTGTCAAACTGTGTGGTCACACTGTCCTGTCAAACTGTGTGGTCACGCTGTACTGCACAAGCGTACAGTCCCATTATACTGTTTCGTTCTGTCTGCAAGTCGTTCCAAAAACTGCTTGACGTGCTGCATACAGAATTCATTTGTAGCTGACATTCCTCCTGACCTGGGTACATCCCCACAACACGCTCAACTCCTATGCCCCCGCCCCACAACACGCTCAGCTCCTATGCCCCTGCCCCTGCCCCAACCCCAGACACTTTCAATGTGGATTTCCCTTCTACTGTCTTTTCTCTCTCCTTCTTTTCCTCTTCCCCCCTCCCGCCCCCCATTTTCTGTGTGTTTCCGACAATGTTAACTATTTGCGTTGGGATACTTCATCTGTATGTTTACATCCGCCATTCATGTTTACCACATTGAAAATTTATTTATTGCCATCGATGTTCACCACAATGTATTCACAGCAAAGAATAAAATGTGAAAAATGGCAGAGCAATGGCCATTTTCTCCTCGCTATTGTGTTTAAGATTATTTATATGCATATACACGCATTAATATGAACAGTTTAAAAGTTGTTTCGCGTGTAACACACGTAGGCACATTGCAGACTTCTGTCTGTTGCAATTGTGATGTACTGATAAACATTCCGCATAGGTCTGGATTCTGATGAACTAATAAGCAACGCTGTGCACAGTTCCGAGATTCTGATGAACTGATAATCAACGCTGTGCATAACGAGGTGCCGATGCGCACTGTGCACAGACCCCAAAGTTCAAGGGCTGGGGTCTGTGTTTTATGCTTCTCGTAAAAACGTTCTCTCGTAAAAGGACTCTAAACAAATCAAATATTTTAACCTGAGAAAATAAGTATTTTAATCTGAGAAAATAAGTATTTTAACCTGAGAAAATAAGTATTTTAACCTGAGAAAAGATTATTGCCAAGTTCTTAGCACCACTGCCAGAGATTTTGAAAATTGTTCCACCTGGGAACCTAAGGTGTCTGTACTGAGTCGATCAGGTTTCGAGTTCTCCAAACCCTAACCCACCAAAAATAAAATCTACATCGACATGTCACTCGATATCGAGAGATAAAACAACGCACTGTAATTCTCATCCGAAATATATGTTATTCCTCTGCACGATCTTTTCTAACCAAGTCAAGAAGTTCCCTGTGCACGCTTTCCTATCCAGAGTTTATCTACAACAATTACTCACTATTTTTCCTATCCAAAGTTTATGTAGAACAACGAGCTGTTTTTCCTGTCCAAAGTTTATGTAGAACAACACACTATTTTTTCCTGTCCAAAGTTTATGTAGAACAACACACTATTTTTTCCTGTCCAAAGTTTATGTAGAACAACACACTATTTTTCCTGTCCAAAGCTTATGTAAAACAGCGAGCTGTTTTTCCTGTCCAAAGTCTAGACGTTCGCTGTGCACCGTGTTTCCTATCCAAAGTCTGTCTTCTCTGTACAACAGCCCCACAGAAGATGACAGATTCTGTCGTCACAAAGCCCGGATGCCAGGGGTGAGAGATCTTGTCGTCACACGCGAGCGTGCAGAAGGGCAGGGAGCTAGGCTGGTGGGAAGTGGTTGCAGAGTTTGTCAGCTAATGTTGTGGCTGTCGTTGGATGTGCCTACATGTTCTGTCACCGACCTTTAGCAGCTATCGCCGTGGTTGTGGCCACGGCTTGTGTCAGTTAACGGTCCCCCTGACGCTGTCGACAGACCGCAGTACAAGCTGACCAGACCACTCTGACATGACGGCAGGTGTTAAACGTGACCAGACCAATCTGACATGACGGCAGGTATTAAACGTGACCAGACCACTCTGACATGACGGCAGGTGTTAAACGTGACCAGACCACTCCGACATGACGGCAGGTGTTAAACATGACGGAAGGAAATATGAGATGAGGAAAACCAGTAGCTTACATACTCTCTAGATTAGATGACTGACACACAGCCCATCAGTGATGGAGAAGTACATAGCAGAAAAAAAACCAGTGTATGGTTTCAATTTAAGTGATAACGATTAATTAGCCGTCTCTATCACGGGTATTTTCCACAGTTTAGTGAGGTGCACTGTCAGTACCATAACGCTGTGATGAGGTGTGCACTTTTCAATTGTATTCTGATTTGCATTGGAGAACAAATTTCAGCTCTAAGCTGGGAAACATCGTGTCTCTTCTAATTTAGGAACATTAAAATGACCATTAAGTGTTCACAGCCTAAAGCTGCGAACACTATAGAATCACTTGTCTGCGAGAGCTCTTTATTATTCCAGGTATGGAAGGCGGTTTAGTCGCATCCAGCAGTGACCTAATGGCATGGCCTAATATCGACACCTGCTACCTGTCCCTAAATATTCCTTTACATCCCTCGAACAGTTCTACCCCTACACCACCCCGACTTGATATTTTTGTTGATTGGATGTGATTGTAACGGCTCTAAGTGGTCACTGAAGGTCTCTTTCGTTTTCGCACGAGGAAGAAAGTGCAGTGACGTCACGTGCCACATTTGTCGCGCTGACTTCCAAAACACCTGGGACGACAGCGCTTCAAAAACCCACTTTTAAACAACCACAGAGCGTGCACCTGGCGAGACGTCAAGGTCTCAGGTAAAAAAAGGTGCGCGACTTCTTTTTTTTGCGACATGTGACACTAGAGGTGTGAAGCCAGACCCAGCACTTAACACAGGTAGATACAAGGGGAAAGCGAAACAGGGAAACGAACTCACGTGTTTACGTCAGCCCGAGTCCGCGCCTAGCGATGTAACGGCTCGCGGTTCTTGGTCGTAGTAGTCAGCAGATGGCGCCTCTTGCTCCTGGATGCGGAATGCGTCTGACACCAGCAGCGGCCACCACGGCCAACTTCCTCCAGCAAGGATCCCCACAACGTTCGCCGTCGCTATGCAGCGATGAAAGCGCGTGCGCAGTCGACCGAAGGACTGACGCACCGTCTCACTTTTAAGTCGCAAAACTAAGACGTGTCTGGAGTTTATCCGTCAGCTACTGTCAGCGGTTTGGTACAAAGCGCCCCTCGCACGTCTGCTGGGAGATGTGTTGGTCGTTCCGGTTCTTCTGCAGAAAGAACTGAACGTCTGCCTTGTGGGTCGCGCTCTGCCCGGTGTCATGACTTACCAGTAATTCATTTCAAACGTTTTTGCGCACATAAGGGGGGAAAAAATACGCACGTCAAGCGCGGTCTCTCCACGAGGCA
The DNA here is from genome assembly GCA_004794575.1 of Lanistes nyassanus. NCBI lineage: Eukaryota > Metazoa > Mollusca > Gastropoda > Architaenioglossa > Ampullariidae > Lanistes > Lanistes nyassanus. The sequence goes on from SMGT01003978.1 coordinate 191,054, forward strand.
TGTACGCGAAGCGTCGTGTGTCGTGGCCCGCCCTTTTGCTGTGTGTAAACCCCTCCCACGGCTTATCTACCCTGTCGCCACCTTACCCCCTCCCCCACCCCCACGACAGCAGCATTGTCACCCCGCCTGGGCCGTGTGCCGCCGAGCGTACGGTCGCATGAATTAAGAGCAAAAATGCGGTAGGAATGCGGGCAATGCCGTGCGCGGAGCATGCTGGGAGTTTCTAGTCCCTGTCCTCGGTCAGCCGAGCAGGCCGGGTGACGGGTGTACGTGTGGAGGCGCCCCATGGAGGGTGCAAGGGCTGGGAGGCAGAACAGGTGACTTCGACTTCGAGAGGGCCCTAAGGTAGTGAATCGAAAAGTGCACGGCAAATGACAGATGTGGTGGCGCAGTGACGTCGCACAGGTGAGATGCACGTGGTGCGGGTCCCAAGAATTTGGCTTCAGCGTAATCAGGCGCTGCAACGCCACGCTGTGGCCACCACACGGCCAGACGACCGCAGCAAGCGATTCACACCGCAAGCACACCGCGAACAGTGTCAGTGAACCGTGTCCTTCTAGCGCACTGCGGAACTGGCGCTGCTGCGTTCCGGTAATTCAGTGGCTGGCAGTAAACTCTCGTCCCCCTTCTGAACTTTTCCGACCCTGTCCCCAGCCTCGGCATAGCTGTATTGGGTTCACGGGCGTTGTTCTATTGATGACTTGTTTGACCATCTCGGCCATTAAACGCATTGTCGACACCGAGACGAAGTCAGTTGAAAGCTCCGGGTGGCAAACACTATCGCCATCAATTCTGGGCGGGGTGGGCCTTACGCGAGAGTCTCCCGTGGTTTTGTGGTCTTTCTATCCGTTGGATGATGTACGATGTGCTTTAAACTCACGTTAAGCCCCAGACTGGACGAAAGCGCCTCATTCTCACAAGAGAAGCAGGGCGCAATGCCTCGTTTCTGTGGCTTTTATCAACTTGCCGAACGGGTTGATAAAACTTCGGCTTTGGTAATAGCAATTAATTAGAAACTACGCTGGTAATTGAAGTTTTCTCGTACCAATTACAATTTGTGACGGGAATTACCACTAAAGGCTGAAGTACGTCTTTAAGTCCAAGGATACCACGATACCTCTTCTTGTCCTTCATCTTCATCTTTTAGTTTTAGTTTCTAGTGTTAATTATAAATGAACGTGTAAACAATCAAGTGAAAAAACTCAGGCATTACTCAGGCATTTGGGGGTGTAGTTCTGGCTCACCTCCATTTCATTTTTGTACCAACGTTCACCTCACAATCGTTCGGACCATGCACGGCTCATTGTTCGGACTTAGAATGGTATCCCCTGCGCATGCACCCAATGGCCGGAAGTCTACTGAGAAAAGTCCTGTCATCTCTGTTGCTAAAGTAATCAAGCATTTAAGTGTCTGGTCATTATCGTCTCGCAGTTTCCGAAATCTTGCCAAGGGCTAGTATACTCTTGACTGGTGTAGTCGATATTCCATCTCTGGTCAGGGTAGAGCCAAGATATTTGAAAGTCTCCATTTCTTTCAGCTTGTCTTCATTCATAGTGATGTCTGCGTGTGTGTCGCTTGTGCTGCTGAAAATCACTTTGCTTTCCTCAGAGCTCACCTCCATGTCATAAGTCCCCGCTCGTTCGCAAGCCTCTCTGTCAGTCCCTGCAGTTCTTGCCTGCTGCTGCCCAGAAGGTTGGTGCATCAGCGACCCGTTCCTCTGCCAATAGTTGTTCTGTCTGTGCTTTCGGTCATCTGAGAAATATTTTGAGCATGACTGATGTGGTTTCTGACATGGCTTATTGTTCTTTAGTTCTGGCATTTGGGGAAGTAGTTCTGCCAGTTTGGGATGTCGTTCTGGCATAAAGCGATACCTTTATTATCGCCGCATTCTAGACAAAGTACTCCGCATACAGTGAAATAATAGTTCCACTAACAGCAAATAGTCTGTCTATGTAATCGATAAGATACTATATATGTGTTGACTATCACAATTGTACTGACAGTCAATAGTCTGTCTTAGGAACCAGAGGAGGACCAAATCAGTTCAAATGTGCGATATCAAATCTTATTATTCTTATTTGGGGCTGTTATCGTTGGCGTGGTATCCTCTCTGTCGTGTCTAGGGGTATGGCGCTTATGTTTTTTTTTTTTGCTACTCTGCTCCTTAACTAGAGTTACAACAACATAAAATTGTGTCAAGAAGGGGGAAACTAACAATGTGATCGCTGCCTACTTTCGTCAGTTCCCAAACTGGCTCAAGCACCCACCCCCTTGCTTGTCACGCGCACAACTTAATAAAAGAGGGCAGCGATAATACACTATTCTATTTATTTAAAGTTACAACATAGAGTATTCTACTACACAATGAATGATGCTCCACTATACATCTACTGACATGTGGAACAATCACTCGATCGCACTCTTATATATTCATCCCAGCAACGCTATACGTATCTACACGCACACGTTATTTACCGGGTTATGAATCAACTACCTTACCGATACTTCACTTCGGTGAACACAAGGAAAACCGTATCTTTTCCGAACTAAAACAAGTCAGAAAATGATGTCACGCGGACATCTTAGCAAACAATAAGATCGACCGACGATCACAAGAAATAACCATAGGTTTCTACAAACCGACAAACCAACAAGCTTGATTTACTTTCTTCTAAGGTTACTCAACTAGCTTCGAGTTATGGTCGTGTCTTACTTTCCTACACTGTACGTAAACTTACTTTCACGATGCTGGATAGGAATACCGCAGACGCCACGTCTCTCAGCTCCACGATCTCAGCAACTGTCCTTTCTTTTTCCATCGGACAAGAGTCACCCCTGTTGCAGAAGTCTGCTGGTTCTCTTGCGTCAACTTCGCGGATAATGGTCGTAATCTCCTGTAGTTACTGTCCCAGAATTGGATTTGGCATTTGGCTCCGACCACTCGGCATTCGGCTTCCGGTCCTAGGTATTCGGCATCGAACCTCAGCATTCGGCAACCTGCTTGGTTGGTTGGTTATTTAAAGGGACAGTGCTTCCACCTGGCGGTGATTTCGCACTTAAGGGGCGATGGGGTCCTATTACTAATCTATGCTCTGAAAGAACCACCAGACTTATAGCAGCAGTAAGATGGTCAGTGCGGACAGGCAGTTTTAATGTGCGGGGAAATGGCTGAATGGAGTTTGCACAATGTTTAACCCCAGGAAATAATCCTTGGCCACACCAGGATTTGAACCAGCAACCCTCCATCCGCTAGTCCGCAGCTCTACCAACTGAGCTATCTAGGCCCCCGGCAACCTGCTTTGGCCATCGGCGGCCTTTTATAGCCCCTGCAGCCCGACTTGCCAGAAAGCACTATCCGTTCGGGGTGGTGGGCTGTAGCCCTAGGGTTATTCACCCCCACCTCGCAGCTGACCCCCTCTCAGGTTGACGGGTCAATCGGGGGACGGGGTGCAGGTTCCCCTCGTTCTCAGCCGGCTACCTTCCCCGCTCCACTGCACATTCTCCCGGCTGGCTGTTTTGGCGAGCCAATCGGGTTGACTGTAACAATTTTCTCTACCTCCTGATTGGGTAGGCAACAAGACGCCAGAAAAAATCATAACAATCGTACCAGGATGAAAAATGAATGCTGATAGAAACTAACACAACTATCGTGGACCAGAAATATGACTTTTCGTCGCAAACTCGGACAAAACAACTAATCTTCTTGTACACTCATATTTTGGGGACAATGTCTTCAGTGTGGTTTTCGAGGTGGGGGACATTTCTCAACTGGTCTACCTCACGACATTATATGATACAAAGATAATTAATTTACATTCTGTCGCCCTGTTCTTTCATCTGGTGTTGCGAGACTTCTCGTCTTTTCTCAGCTCCGTTTTATATTTGAGGGTTTTTTCACTTGATTGTTTCACGTTCATTTATAATTTACAATAGAAAGTAACAGTAAAAGATAAACACGAAGGGTCAGTAAGAGGCTCACATGAACAGCATGCGCGTACCAGTAGTTTGGGAGCGTCGCTTTGAAAATTTAACGGGATTCTGTCTTCGTCTTTAATTGTATTCTCAGCGTCTGCAGGCTTAGATAATGCTACAGGCACGCTCTACAAACATACTGCTACAGCCACGTTCAACTGCTATAGGTCAAGATCCTATCTGCTTTCCCACAAGTACCCCCCTGTGGATTTTCGTGTGTAGGTAAGGAGGCGTTCAGTCTACCCCGCTTTTTTTTTAAAGCCGTGACAGAGTGCCATCTCTACCCACCATTCCAAGGCGCACTGGCAGCAAGGTAAATGGGGGAGCGGAGAGGGCGAATTGCAAGCAGCAAGGGAAGTGCATGGCTTGGCACGCATGGCTAACTGCGCTGGGGTGACCCGTCAAAGCCTGGCGACAGGAAGTCAAGCAACAGCACGCCAGCCTCACGGTGTGCGGGTGGGCAAGTTGTGTGTGTGTGTGTGTTGTTCGGGGTGAAAAGAGAACAAGAGAGGGGTTTGATTAGTCACGGCACCCTGCTACCGGTGAGAGGCCATCTTTGTACGTGCCGTTTATCAGATTTTTTTAAAACCCTGACCTTTTATACTATACCACAGCCTGTCTCGATCCACTCTCTCCCTTAATTCCCCCCCCCCCCCCCC
>SMGT01003978.1:202636-212839 GCA_004794575.1 Lanistes nyassanus
CCCCCCCCCCCCCCCCCCCCCCCGTGGTTCCGTTACAGTTTGGTGAATAATTGTACCCGACTTATAGCTGTTTTACAGTTAGCGTGTTTGCAATTTAATTTGCCTTTGTGCCTCCACTTCCTCGAACATCGATAGCCCGTCATCTGACGTGCAGATTTAGCCGCCGTTATTTCGTGCATGAGAAGGAACATTGAAACCCATGCTTTTTGTGGTGTGGTAGGAGGGAAGAATTTAAGGCTATATGATGTGTGAAGAGGGAACGAAGTTGAGTTGTAAGCGTGACAACAAGACGAAACAAACATTTAAATGGTTCACTTAGAAGCTGTTGGAGGTCGATGCATGTTGTAAACTCCACGACGTGTCAGGGAAACAAAGTCTTTGCCATCCATCACCAGTAACGACCACGGGTGACTCTTGTTCACCTGCCTGCTGACCACAAGACAACACTCATCACCCTGCAGAGCGACATGCTGTAGTGTTGTACACGTGGATAGCTACATACAGTAAGTATTGTGTTAGGTGATAATTTATCGTGCCGTAATTGCTGTATAGCGCTGCCCACACATCCCGTTGACTCTATCCACCATATAATTGCTGTATACGATTCCCACACATTGTGTTGAGTGACTATATCCACCATACATATGCAAATGCTACCTAAGGTAGTAGCACAAACGTGTAGACAAGATTGAGGTTATTTGTCTAATTTGCATTTGCATAAGCCCCCTGACACCAATTACCAAACTGAGTTAAGGAAAGCAAAGCCTCAAGACATAAGGGAACTCGGTAGTAGAGCCAATCAGGCGTGAGAAGGGTGTCAACTACAAGTCAGACAGAAATGAAAAAATAAACCCTGAGGGAATATTCTGCAACTGTCAAGAACTTTACTTTAGATGGCTTAAAAATAAATGAACACGTGACATTTACGACCCAATCACGCAATGCCAAGAAGTCAAAAGAATTCTTAGACTTTTTTGTTTCGATCCGTCGTGGTATTCACATAATTATTCGCTGTTGAGTGCCTCGCACACATTATAGACTTTAATTCCTTCGAAGCCACCGTACAAACTCTTCGTTATCGAGATGTCGCGGTGTCTCGTACATTATATCCCGCCGCGCATTCATTATAGCAATGTCTCGTGAAATAATTTTATTGTGATGTTTCGTCCATTTTGTCTGGTCATCCGAGGCGTTTATCATCGCAGTGTCTTGTGAAACATCACGATGTCTCTCGGGAAGTCTTAGCAGTAGAGACTCAGCCACTTGCTGGCGAAGAGGGCGAGGCAGACAGGATTAATAGCAACTGTCCGCTCCAGGCAGGAACAAGCACAAGCCATATACAGCCCTCTTCCCCAGTTCCCGCCCACAGCTCCTTTCACCCCGTGACCTGTCAGCTGCATCTGCGGTAGTACGCCATGGTTACAAGGTCAAGGTGAACCATCCCGGACTCGTCACTGCCGATCCTCGGCTACAACATGAGGCCAGGATTGTTACAAGGTCTCATAGCTAACGGCTATATACATGTCGGCATATCCCCAGCTCCATCTGCCATACCTGCACCCATGCTGGAGGTTCGATCCACCCCACCCCGCCCCCGAACCAATCCTTGTGCCTGGTGGAGATCAGTGCAACAACAAAAGAAAAACAAGGCCCGCTAACACCTTTTTGGCCCTAGTCACACCTGTGCGATAGGCCGCACTTAACTCCACAGCTGAAGTCGCCTGGGGTCTGCTGATGCAACAGGGAGTATCGGTGTCATGGCAACCATTGATATCGTGCAGAAATGCCATCCACAAACAGCTATACACGGTTACGAGTGCACGTAATAGTTTGAGTCGGGGTGGGGAGGAGGGGTTTGCGCGGAAGAAAACCACACAATGGGAATCAAGGCGAGGTAGACTAAGGTGGAAATACCGGTGCGAGCCGTCTCGTTCGCCACACACTATGGAGGTGGTGGGGGGGGGGACCGTTGCGTGAATGCTGTGTTTTAGGTGAGTTTTGAGAGCAAAAAAGACAGGGCAAGGAAAGGCGCCGAACTTCAGGTGGAATGCGCCACCTGAACGCGAAAATCTGATGTGATCGAGAGTAAAGTTCACGGTGTTGCTGACCTTCACCTCAAAAGAGGGTGCACTTATAGTTCTCTCGCCCTGTTCCGTAAAGTTGTGGCATATAGAATTCTAGCCCTGTACGGCGTCTCGCATGGCACATTTCGATCTTGTGTGACACAAACGCCAGCTGGAATGACATACACATATTGTGAGAAAGCGCGCGCGTGCACACACACACACACCTTGCATGAGATCCTCGTATGTCCGTACGTGTTTTATACGTCTCATGGTGATGTTGCCAACAGATGTGCCGATGCATTTCAAGCACTGCAAACTTTCGTTTCCTTCGCGGCTTTTTGTGTTGAGGCAACTCATTTGAATCGATTTCGTGTAGTGGATGAATTTCCAGCAAAATGCACTTCAATAACAATTTGACCACAATTCAAAATGCACCCAGATTGTTATACAATGGAGTGAGATGCACTACATCAAAAGTAGTCTGTTATGGAGCTGAAGGCAAAAAAAGCAACAGCATTTAGCAAGTGACCCGATTTTCAGCGAATCCCGCGTTCCACGTGTTGCACGTGAAAATCCCTTACCAGGTAATTCCCGCTTCTCCTGGGGAGAAGCGTTACGGTCGAACACAGAACTTTATTATAAAGATATCGTACAATGCCCGTATCCCTTATTTTGCGAACGTCCAGTTTTAAAACCTAAGATGAAGCAAGTGCATGCATGCGTAAGGATAGAGTACCTGAGTTGTGCTTGCGGGGCAATGGTCAAGGCACAGCATTACTTATGTTGCCTAGAAAAACGTACTCGGAATACACTGTCTTAATTACAGGAACAACACCGTGCCACTCGTACGATGCGAACAATGTAGCAGGCTTGCAGCCATCATTTCCTTTGTCAAAAATAAAGGTAATGGATCGCCTCTTACGTTATCTGATGGCCTGTGATAATCACATCAATGCATACATGTGCCTTCAGCGCATAAGTTAATGGCTGTAATGACGTTTCTTACACAGAGCTACAAGTTTTCCAGACAAGGCAAACCGCACGCATTGCTGCACAACGCACTCGGAGTACACCGTCTTGGAAGAATCATACTGCACTACTGCCCTGTCCGTACAAGTCTATTTTGATGACCCCCTTCAGCGTCCCCGTTCCCCCTCCCTCCCCCGCCACTTACCTTCATACACAGAGCTGCACCAGCATACATATACAAGGTGGGGAAGGGGCGGGGGGCTGGCATAGCTCAATGTTCAGAACATCGCACTCGTGTGTTGAAGGTTGTGGTTTAAATTCCAGCAGTGGCCAAGGATCATATCTAGGTCCCGTATCCATGTAAACGGTACAAAATTTATTCCCGAATAGTGGATTTTTTTTTCTTTCTCTGAAAACGCTGTTTCGGGGAACTTGGAATAAGCAATTTGCTCCTGGGACGACCGAATAACTTGATTATTACTGAATAACAAGGGAAAATAATTAAGCTATTCCGTTTTCGTATATGGGAAATTCAAGGAACTTATTCCTGTCATGCGGATATTCTGAAATAAGTAAGCTATTCGAGTTTCTTGCATACGGGCCCTGGAGGTTCTATGCAGGTTTAATTAATGGTCATCCCACAAACCTCAAATTGCGTCTCCGCATTGGCCATATCTTACCTCACCTGTTAGTCAACTGATGGTTATTTTACAGTGCACAGCTTAGAAATAGGACTCAAATCACCGCGAGGTGGACACACTTTCCCTGTAAAGTAACCAACCAAACCATACACATGCAAGCATGCATGACGTGCATGTGAGAATTTTTCAAAGCCCGCTAGCTTCTGCTTCTGATTAATGCACAGCCCCCTAGCGTCTGCTTAATCTGATTAATGCGCAGCTTCTAATTAATGCTGCGAAACTGAATTTTTGTGACGTCGGAATGTAAGGCATGAAGAGTAAGTAATAAGTGGAGACGCGGACCCACGTACGGCTGTTACCTTGGTACCCAAAGCCCTGTGTGCACCTCTCGATCTTGAAAATCGAAATTTAAAGAATCTGTTAAGAAGACGAGCTGGAGGCAGAAAAAGCGGCCTTGCCCTTGAAGTGGGAGGACATGTGAATGTCTGAAGCACCACGGACGAAGCTGACGTCCTCGGGAGATCTGCACTACCAGTCAAGGACAAGCGAGTTGTCCTCCCCTTTCACACCCGTCTCTGTACTGTGTGACATAACAAAAACATGTTAAAGACAGCGTGTGGGATTAGTGGTGTCATCGTACCTGTGCAGCCACCCCGCATCGTTAGTACTCACCTGGCTGCAGCACATTCTCTAAGCTGGTTGCCATGGCCCCATGACCCTCAACCTCTAACAACCAGCTCCTCACGGAGGTCCGCAGATCGGATAAAGAAAACGAGTCCGCTGACAAGACAAGCACCAGGATAATGTCTAGTGTCTGTGTGCCTGGTGTGATATGCTGACACCAAAATAAATGGATTCGTTCGGGTTCGTGTACTTAATGCTTAGAAGCCGATACCGAAAAGTTCTCAACGTGACAGCGCTTTCATGGATTGTTTGCAGCCCTGCCAAATGTTTATCTCTTGTAGTACTACTTGGCACTGCCTACTGGCAATTCTGCGGTACAGAAGCCATTAACTAGTTTCTTGTCTCGAAAACGCTGCCATCTCTTTCACCTGGCTCACCATCTCTCTACCTGGGATGAGGCCAAATTAAACAAGCCCATCTAAATCTTTAAAGAAACGTTCTATCTAGAAACTTTAACAGGAGTAGCATGTCCTAATTTCACCTGTAGATCCCTTAGAATTACACCTGAACGCTTTCAACACTGCCGCACACCACCCTGCAGAAAACGGGCGCTCTCCTAGATCTCAGTTACGTAATCTGGTGAGATTCAGAATAAGGCAATCAGAAATCCTTCTAAAACCTGAATTATCCAATCGGAAGCCTTGCCGGATCCAGAACTAATTATTCAGATGTCTTGCGAGAACCCCGATTTATCCATCAGAAGCCATCCATATCAACAAAAAAAAAAATAACGTAGTTTTACCTCCATGGATTCTGCAACCCAGGAGAGAATTAAAGGGGATGTCGCAAATGTTGGAGCTTCTGTCTTTTTGCATCAGTTGTGTCACATGATGATGATTCGAGTTATGAAACTTTTGACTACTCAGCAACCTTTCTCTAAGCCCAGCTCCATTTAAAGCCATGTGCAAATATTGCACCACTACCACCAAAAGGTTGCTTGTCGTCTGCTCCATTCGCGATATATTTTGCAACTGGCCAACCAGACCGACAGAAAGAAGCTTAAGAGGGTTTTTTATTCTTTCCACAAGAGAACGCTATACATTCTACCGTTTTATGTACAGCCTTATCATTGCACTTGTTCTAATGGGCCCCAGAATGAAAGCAGCAACAAACAAGTGTTCGAGTAGTTCACTGGAGAGGGTTATATGGCGTGCCTCAACTCTGACAGTGGACACAGCCATAAGTTGCCCACTTTGGTGACTCCTCAGCTTTGTTTACGGTGGTGGTATTTCACAGCTGCATGAGAAACTGTGGGATGAGTCACTGTTGACTAAACTGTACTTGCGCTCTCTTCCCCTTCTTCAACAGGCCTCCCGGACTCTAATTTCCCACCTCAATCCATCTCCAAGCTGGACAGACAGATGGATACACACACACATACGCACACACATCCCTCGAACCCCACCGGTTTTCAAAACATGTTTAATGTTGTTAGCTAGTTTCCTTAAATTTGCTCCTTCCAATGCACAATGCCCTACACTCAAAACCAAGAAACCCACATTATGTGCGTTCTGACAAACTTGACCGTGACAAGTCATACAGTTTTTCTCGTTATATAACACAATCTGTATCAATGACACTAATCCAAGAATATAGTCATTACCTTATAATCATGTAATATAAAATAGATTGTATATACGTCAGCACAACTCTCTTCTGATAGTTTTGTCATCGCTACAATGCTTCCTCTCTTCGTTTCTCGGGAACACGCCCTCACAACAGTAGTGCTGATTTGGTGTCTTGTTAGTAGTTCTGTTATGTACAACATGCAGCTTTACAGAGATTCCTTTCAGTTAGTATGCAACTCGAAAGAGCCAGCAAATTGTATAGTCTTTTTTTTTTGCAGTTAAGCAAAATGTGACATATTACCTGCCATTTCTATGCTGAATCATGTTTTACAACAGGTTTTAAGTGAGAATACATGGCAAACATTAAAACTGTGTGTTGGAAGGCTTCATCATGTTACACTCAAATGCGCATCAAGTCAGCAGGTGAGCTTCATAACAGCAGGTAACAACTGTTCAATACCACAGTTTCAAGAGTGATGTATGGCAGAGTGCTTCACTACTGTGGCACCACGCCACCAGACATTCTGCAGCTGAAAAACAGCCAGCATGAAACCATTTTCTTGAGAAGATCTGTATGGCATTTTCACCAAACACTCAACTGGGTAGTAAGGAAATTTTTTTTCAAAATCTGGACGGTGGGTGATCTAACAGATACATCTCTCTCCTGAAAAGGGAATTCTGAATACAAGTATGAATTTCCAAGTGTGGAATTCATGTCTTCCAAAAATCCAATTATGTTACAGATTTACAACTCTACAAATTACTTATCAAAATAATCTCTCTCTCCCAGAATTTTACGTATGAAAACAGATCATGATATAAATGGTCGTTACAAAAGTCTGGAATATCATCAACAAGACATGACAAGAACATAAGTAGTCAATCACAGGTTAATCACAAAAAAATTCTTGGCTCACCCTTTTTAAATTAGTTCTACAAGCTTCTCTAACTTCCTGGTTGAACACATCTTTTGAAAGTGAACTGATTTTACTATCTGTAATGCTCAAAATGTAGGGATTCTTCCATTCACAAACACATTACCCTGCAAGAAAGACTCATGGTATTAAATCAGGACATGCCCCTCATGCCTAATTCTGTACTACAACAAAGGAAACCAACTCAGTTTAAACTAGTTATCCCTCATGTATCCATCTAGGTTGTACTGCTAGGTAAAGTACACATACAACTTATGCATGCACCCTGCTTTCTACTGTATTTTACTCAGGCTTTAGTTTTTCCCAATCCTGAAAAGTTCAGATAGTAAAAAAATGCAGACCTCTATTAGCATCATAGTATACTGGAAATCAAATACATTTTAAAATCTTCTTATCCAACAATTCCTGACAGTACATCAGTACATGTGAAAGGCATTATTATTTTTTACTGGGCATCAATTATCTATTTAGAAACCTTGTTTAAGCCCTGAACAAGACTTGCACAAAGAAATCATGCTGTCTTATTTCCCCATGTATGTATATTGTGACTGATAAAAACATGTATATGGCATGACTTGAGTAAACCAAACACTTGTCCAGAAACGAACATGTGTTTTGACTTAGAAATCTCAACAAATGAAAAGATCATGAAATGAACTGTCACTGAATTGATAATAAATACACAGTGAACAAGTAATGCCCCAACACTCTCTCCAAACATGAAATGACTAGAAAGACTGAAAGACAATACAGGACTAAATTTTTTTTTTTAAATCCAGGCAAGAGACAAAAGTCAGTTGAACAGGCGCTGTTTCCTCGCAAACCCATTGGAAAATCTTGTATTTCTTACCAGGAAGTTTTATGTCTGATGCAAAGCGGCAGGTAAAAATAGAGTTCCACATTACTACAGAACTACCAGCAGAATGTTCTCTCTGAAAGTGCTCTCAGTGCTGCTAACTTCTTTCACACCTGTGATGCGGCCCTGCTGCATCATGTGTGAACTTAAAGAACTGGCAACTGGCATACTGTTCTTTCATGCACTATGAAAATAAACTGTTGAATAAAGACAAAAACAAGACAAAATATTACAACCGATAAAAAGTGAGATTTTAAACTGGTGCAACCATTACCGCTCCAAGGAGTGAGGAGAGCTACGCAATGCCAAGATTTACAAACACAACCTGTACAGTGAAGGACTATTGCCAGTGATGCAATATTAGAATTGTCCTGCCAAGATTTACAAACACAACCTTTACCATGAAGCACTGTTGCAAAGTGATGTCATTGCAAAGAAAAGGTGTGAATATTACAAAGATCTCAGTCTACATGGTTATCTGGACAGTCTGTGCAGATTTTCTAGGATAAATTTACAGCAACACTTTTATAAGTTGATGTATGTTGAATCAATAATGTTTGGTGATTTGTTCTTCAACCTTTTACCTCCTACATAACTCAAATGGCGAAACCTTCTCTAGGACCTTTTTTTTTTTTTTGACCTCACAGACAAAGAGTCCTTCGTGCTACTCGTTTAGGTAGGACAAAGTCACAAGATTTCACTATTATAACAATTCCTTAAAATCAGAATAAGCCATAATCTCAAATTGGAATGAAATGAACCTGATTTGCCAACAACCCTGTATTTGTTACCAGCCAAAGGCAACTCCCACTTGCACAGTCACAAAAACATATGGTCCGACTTTCTCTTCTTGAAAGATACTGGCTGCCAGTTAGGGAGAAAAAGGGCCAGAGCCGACAACGTCTCTCACCACAACGCTGCAGTGGTATGTTTTTCACTGCCCTCTGCCCTCTGTCCTCAGTCCTGAACACTGCACTTTGTAACTCCGCCTCCGTCAAGCAGCAGGCATGTCCAGCCTGACAGCATAGACGATAGTCATGCCACAGCATGTGAACTAAAAGATCAAATATATCAAGCTAGAAAATCTCTGCCAGAAACACCCTTGCCTCTTTGTCATGTTTAATAAGATGGCACGCCAGATCTTTTCTCAAATAAAACCGACTGGAGTGACCTAAATTGACATTTACTTCAAAAATCACAACTTGAAACAAGTCTACATAAACCATATTGACTCTGGATGCCTATGAATTATGATGCTGAAAATTCCCAATTATATTTTTTTATCTTTTGTAACCATTACAACTATGATTACTTAAAAATAGTGGGGTGATGGAAATCATTTTGTGGCAGTCAAAGGTGGATATGGCAGGTAGCTTATGTGTTACTGGGGGAAAAAAATCTCCAGTAAACCATGGCTGTCTCAGTCACAAACACTGCAAAACCATGAATAAACCTACCCTTTGTAATTTGTACAAAACACATCACACTTTATAATGCATCATCAAAAGACTAAAAAATAAATAAATAACTGGCTTTACATTAATAAAAAAATTGTTCTTCCAAAATCTGAAGTATTCTGGCCAAAAACTTTTGACATCTCATCCACCAGCCCCTTTATACACAGTGTACCAAAAACTGGCCGTTCATTTGTCACAGTCCCATAGCTATGGACGTGTACCCATGATAATATGTTAAATTATCATACAGATCATGTAAAACTGTGTGAGTGTGCATGTAATGGCAAGCATGCCAATATAGAAACGTTGTGTTTCATTTTTTAAATATCAAAAACTTATGAGTACTTTGATCAAAATGTTTTGAGATTCTCCAAGGGTACAGAAATACAAGAAAGTGAAATCCACACTGCTTCGGCTAACAAAAACTTCATATAAATCACATATAAATCTAAGAATATAATTCACTTAATGCCCGCTAAAACAAACTCTCAAAGGAATGACTTGCTTTAATTTGCAGCCTTGTAAACAAAATACATTTTTCTGCTGCATGTATCAAAATCACTGAAAGTGAAGGTGGGTTGTAAAATTCACTGATATTCTGTTGTAACCAGTTCGGCATAAGGCACAAGGTTAATCAATCCAAACTTGCTTGACAATGCTTCACAGGTGTCAAAAGAAAAGTACATCATATACACACATACCTTCAACCATAAACTTCTATAAAATTGTCCAATTTTACACAATGAACACAATATCAACAGTTACAATTCTAACAAACTGCATTTGCTAATATCAATACTCAGAATATCAAGTATATTAAGTACTGTCATATCACTCGTAGAGTGAAAAAGAATAACCCCCCAACAACAACAAAAAATTTCCTACAACAATAACAGAACTCTCCAAGCAGAATTTCTCCCCATAGATGGGGTTTTTTTTTGGGGTGGGGGGGGGAGTAAAAATGGAATGGTAAGTCCTCAACTGCAGAGTGACCCCTCCCCGGCAAAAAAAAAAAGCCCCTCCAAGC
>SMGT01003978.1:213106-314096 GCA_004794575.1 Lanistes nyassanus
GAGTAAAAATGGAATGGTAAGTCCTCAACTGCAGAGTGACCCCTCCCCACCAAAAAAAAAAGCCCCTCCAAGCACAAAATCTTTTCTTTCATCAGACTGGGACAGCGAGACCATTTCCTCACTGACACTGCCTGATTGACATCTCTAGTGCAGAGCTACATAGTTCTCCAACAAATAGTATGTGCTGATAATTGTGCTGCAAAGAATTCCAGTAGTTTGGAGACGGAGCAAAAACAATTTGGTGAATTCTACTGAGCATCCTGAATGTGGCTGATGTTTGCAACAAATGCTGGCCTGTTCAACACCAACCAAGGTACATACCAAATTCTCCAGCAGGCTGCCGACGTCTACACCAATATTCTTTCTGCATCTTACTGGCTATGAAAGACACTTTTTTTCACATCTTCATGTATTCTTGCTAAGTAATTGTCACTGTTTTGCCATGTATTTAACAGCTGACAAAAACTGGTTCACGCATTACTTTCACTCTCTGCTTCTAATTTGTGTTCAGCCATTCTTACTTTCGTCGCAATGTCGGTCCTGTACTGGTCCAATAACTGTAACTGTGATGCCTAATGCTTTTACTTCAGCATGCCAGCAGTTTTCCCTTCCTACATGCATGCATTCAACCACACATCACACACACCAAAACATTTCTCATTAGAAAAGCAGTCCATCTTTCTCAAAGCCCTCAAAAACCAATTTTTGTACAAATGCCTGTCCACTGCATTTTGTAAACACAGAAAGAAAAAAAGTGAAACTACATTTTGTACACCCTTTCCACAAAACATGCAGATATTGCAAAGTTGTGCTTCATAGCAAAAAAGACAGGCCTTTCCTCAAACTGTCCTACATTCATGCTCCTGTCCTTTCCTTCGTTGATCGAGTCCTTTTGATTTTGTTTAATACAAAAGACGTCCATAAAATTTAAGAATCAGCAATGATAAAAAATCTTTTTTGTCCTCTGTGAAAGAATCACGTCTTCTGAAAATGCTCAATGATCTCCCTTCCCCCTCCCCGCTGCATGCAAGATTCAAATGTCCGTCAATACCACAGCATTTACGCGTTTCTCCTGCTGACAAGGCAAAACGATAAAATATGACCAGTAATGTATATACTAGTCTTTACTTTGCATTTTAATATGCAAGAAACATAATGGGGCCAGTTGCCTGATTACTGGCGACATCTTACGTCCAGTAAACTTCGGAATGGTGAAGTACGCTAACAGTCTACTTCAGCTGAGCTTCAGGTGGGAACCTCCACGTTAATCCCTTCATCATCTGCAGAAAGACAGAGAAATCATGCTGTTGGTGACAGTATAAGTAAAATCAGGGGTGCGGCCCTAAGTAACTAGAAGACTGCTGTAACCAAAATCACCCAAGTCGGGTGGCAAAAATAAAACCTTCGCTTGACTTATTTTTCCATTTCTCCACACACCCAGAGACCAGTCTGGTGTCTCAACATGTGTTGTTCGCATGGTAACAGAGTGCCTTGTCAACAAGCTCTCGTCAACAATCTGCCTTGTTAAGAGAATAAACTGCTGTTTCACCAATCTTTGCTGTTAACATGCTGGCCTTTCAGAATATAATTTACTGGCATTCAGGTAAGAATTGTACAGATTATGGCTATAGCTAAAGTGAAAATCTAAATCTGCACTTTCTTCCTATAATCCCAATAAACTTTTGAAGTGCTTTCTTTTAAAGAAGTAACCTGAACCAGAAAAATAAGCTATAGTTTCATATATATATATATAAATACTATACAAAGTCAAATTAAAACCATATTGCAGCAAGCAAAGAGCAACGGAAGAAAACAACTGTACTGTCTCTTTCAGCATCAAACAAGTGACTAAACAGCCAGCAACGTGCAAGGGCTGATAACTGGAGCACACAAAAGAAGGAAGAAAATGAAACAGCCTACCATGGTTTTTAAAAATACGCCAAGAAGCTGTCACCACTACAGCCTAATACTGAACAAAACCAACCAACCAACCAACCAACCAACCAGGCACCCAGCCACCCACCTGACCAACCGACCGACTGCGACCAAGACAGACTGGACTGACTGACCAACCGACCGACTGTGAACGAGACGGACCGGAGTGACGACCGACCGACCAATCAACCAACCAGCCTAATATAATATAGGACTGTGCCCTCCCTACCCTCTAGCCCAAAGTTTCAGCAAACATAGTTTCATAACTGTAGTGTTAACATGTCTTTGAACCAATAATTCCAGTTGTGCACAAGACAACAAAAGGAAACCAAATGGTGCAGAAAACCTCAGACACTTGTTGTCATCTGCCATTTGTACTGCCAGGCCAGGATGTGACACAATACAAAAACTAAAACCACTCCTTTGCAGTGACAGCAGTCCAATCATTTACTGTTTAAAATTTCATTTCACACGGGACTGTAAGCACCACCAAGGGCCAGAAAATGCGCCAACATGAAAAGCTTCATGCACACTGAGGGAGCGGGCAGTCTGCCCTAACAGAGGAAGTAGTACAAGATAGCTGCACATGGTAAGCTCCACGCAAGAGGGAACTTGCCAAAGGCCAGGACAGCAAGGTCAATGGGAGTTTTGTACAAGTGAGAAGCCTCTCAACAGAGTGACCAGCAGACATCACCAGGACTCTGGGACTGACAGATACCAAGCTGTTACCTTCAGTGCAATACAGAAGGCTATGGGACTGGGTGTGGAAGAATCTTCCTAAGCAAAACAAATGGAATAAAAATGTTCACTTTAATAATAAACAGCATATTTTTCCACTGCATTTACATATTTTTAAATTCCACATTCAGTTTTTACGGTATTCCACTCATGCACATCGATTTCAACTTGTTACTGTTCCCTGTCTAAAATTTCTTAAAGGAAAACTAAATAATTAGACCAGCTATATGCTTCGCAACACAAGAGTTCAAGTCCCTCTGTCAGCATGTTCAATGACAAATGAAAAGTTCTTCAACCAGAAATTCCATTGCTTCTTCCAATACCTGCGAAAATTTCAAACAGCTCGAAAACTTGTCAACCAACTGCACTTTATTTCTTAACCAATGAGTTCACAGAGACACACCAGACACACACATGTGCACAGACGCCTCTGTATGCGCATCCCCTCATTTTACTAGAAAACATGTAAATGACCCCAGCTCTGGGAAATGCAGTGTATACTGTAGATAACCACATCAGCTTATCTCTCTGTCTAAGCATGCAGTCTGCCACAGAAGAACTGAAAGCAGGCATTTCAGCCAAAAGCCCAAAGCATTTCACAACATTTTCTGTTGATGCATAGCAAGCCTGCCCACAATTCTGAACTAAGCTTTCTGCTTGCTCTGAGTGTATTCTGGCCAACCAAACGTCTGGCTATAAGCAAGCAATCTGCTCGGTCCGTGCATACCCTGACTGTTCAGCACTCCAAGCTGTTGGCTCAGTCTGTGTGCGCTCTAACAAATGTCATGCTACAGGCAAGCAGAATGAAAAGAGAAAAAGCTGGAGAACACAAAGGAATCACGCTACCAAGCAGGAGGAGAGATGGCCTTCTGAGCAAGTCAGAAGACCAGGGCACTTTCTCCATGTCACCTGGAACACACAAGTACTTACAAGTACACTGATAAGTGCTCTTTAAGTGCACACATTACATGGCACAAATCCCAAGCGCAAGGTCACCTGTCATGATGTTCTATCAAGGTTTTCGGAATGACAGCTTGTCCTAAAAGAACTGTTACCTTGTGCTTGTAACTTTCAAAAATGGGCTGTGCATACTCAGTGCTCCTGACAAACCATTTCACGAACATGAGTATTTGTGTCTCCCTGTACAATACAAGAAGCTCAAGACTTCCTACGCTGCAGAAATTATCAATACCAGATACTAGAGTCAGGCCCCCTGTGTGCATAACAATGCAGACTGTAAGTAAGGTGTAACAATTATTACTAGCATGACCTTCGCATCCTTTGACCACAACCTCCTGCCTCGCCCCTACTGATGAGCTACATATCTTCTACCAATATATACAAAACCATCTCCTTTTCCCATAAATTATAACTGAGTGTCTATACTCCTGTATTCTCTAACAGCTAGATATATAGCATCATATATCCTTGAGATAAAATATAACAGAGTGTGTATACTTCTGTGTTCTCTAACAGCCAGATGTACAGTATCACATTTCCTTTACACAAAATATACCAAAGTGTGTATACTCCTATGTTGTCTAACAGCTAGACAGTACCATATCTCATTTACACAAAACAGCGATTACACATTTCTGTCTTCTCTACAGAAACCCATTGTATGAGCAATACTTTCTTAAATGAAAATCATACAGGCCAGCTATTTTTGGTGATGCTAGAAAATCCAGTAGACCTTAGGACAGACAAGAACAGATATAAGGAGGCCATATGAGGAGACAGAAGATGTTATATTGTCCCCCTTTTTATAGCTGTATAGCACTAAACTGAAACTGTCACCAACTCACTTTTCCTTTCAATAATTGAAACTTTTGCTAAATCCGATACATTCCAAGTCAAATCTTAAACTTCAACCTTAGGTACCTGCTACAGATCAGCTTAAGCCTCAACCACCAGGTGCTGAAGATTAATTCTAGCCTTCACCTGAGGTAGTTGTTAATGGTCAGCTGTAACCTCAGTCTTCATGAGTTGCAAATGACTGTTGCCACATTAGCTGTTTTTAACATTCAAAGTGCATGTATGGAAAGGTAAAGATATTGATAACAGTAGTCGCAGTTGCAACAGTATATCATGAGACTTTTCAGAGTTGGCTACATTACCTTCAAACCCAATGTTTACTCGTCCAATGTTGGCGTATGTGGTCTCATCTTCTCGTCCTTCCAAAACACATGCCAGACACTCATGGATAAACTTGTACTGTTGCTGCAAGAGCCACAAATGGACAAAAATGTACCAACAGACTTAATACTGTTGTAAGGCTTAAAAACAAAATACAGTGTATATATTTAAAAGTTTGTGATAGGCAGCCCTGTTGCAACACAGATCTTGAGTCAAATGATCTTTTAATTCTCTACATATACCTTGATGTAATGTGCCCATGCCAACTATCCTGATGTAGGTTGTCCATGGCAACTACCCTGATACAACTTGCCCCTGCTCAGTACTTTGATGTAACTTGCCTGTGCCAAATACCTTGATGTAACTTCCCCATGCCAACCTCCCTGATGCAACTTGCCCCTGCTAAGTACCCTGATGTACTTCGCCTATGGAGAGCCAGTCACCAGCCTGAATCCCCTATGTGTTTACCGCCTTACATCTGTCTTCACACTATGGAGCCCGAGTCATCAGTGCCAAGCCCAATCCACAGAATGAACCCCAAGTCTATTCACTGTACTTTCATCTTTTCTTAGCCCATGCCCAACCAACTTGTCTTAGTTTTTTTTCTTCGTGTGAAAATACAAGGCACCCAACATGTTTGAAAAACGTTCTTCCATGGTATAAAGGTGAGAGGCATAAACTTTTTTGAATATGTTTCTCGAGTTTAAAAAAAAAGATAAATGCTGCAGATCAAATGGCATTCCCTTGCTCACTGTTCATGTCTTCCTGTCACTATAGGTGTACATATGGGAGAAGAATTTTTTAAAGGAAGAACAGAAAAGGTATATGAAGGCTTAAAAGTCTACTCCCAACCACTATTTAAAAAATACAGAAGCCTCATTAACATGAACCTGGATACAAGTCAACAGCTTGGTTTACTGTTTTAAACTGAGAAAAACCTCGGTATTTTCCCACCACCAGGAGACAAAAGAGAAAGAGAGAAAAAAAAAGATAAAGGTAAATTATGGTATCCACTAATATTACAACAAATGCAAAGTGAGATCTCATCTAACACAAAAAACAACATATAACATGTGACATGAATCATTAAATCATTTTTAAAAAATAATAAGCCAGTCACCTTAAGACATGAACATAACAAATTAGGACTGCTTGTAAAACATAAAATACTAAATATATCATCCAACAACACCACCTATGAAACAGGCCAAACCAATTATAATTAGTACATGCCAAATACAATAGATGACAGGCAACAGTAACTTAAATATACAAATTCTCTACCATGAATACTAATAAATGACTTTGTTTACCATCACTAACCCATACAGAGCAGAAGTCAAACAATCAGCAACAGATGGGAGGGTCTAAGTTACAACTGCAATTGGATGTTTCTAAGCTACAATGTTCCTAAAAAAAAAAACCCTCAAACCAAACGTGTGAGAGAAGAAAATGAAAAGAATGACAGAGGGAACGAAGGTTCCCTTCCCCACAAACACGACCTACAAGTGTCAAGTATTCCGTTGATTCAAGGCGTGGTCTAAAGGGCTGCATAAAACAAAAGAAAGAAATCGGTTTCATTAACATCAGCGACAAGGCTTCATCTCTTGTCACAACTGCACCCACCTGTCTGCCAAAAGGTGCATGACACTGATGGCCTGACTGCTAAGGTCAGTCCAAAATGTGTTGGTTGAAACAAAAATTGCCAAGCTATGTAGCTATCCAGTCTATGAACCTGAAGCTCTCAGAAGGCAACAGGGTGCAAAGTTTGTGCCTTACTTCTTGCTGCTGAGCTATGTACTCGCCTAGCAACTTTGTACAGATATCCAATCGTTGTTAAATATATATATCCAACATGTACAGGTTTTTGACCCAAGATCTATGGCCAAGATGCCTGAAATCTACCACTGTACAAAACGAGCCATAAAGATCTATCCAAAGGCACAATACTTCTTAAACAACAGAAAGACACACAACCAAAAAATAGAAAGCCCCTCTCGTCCAAATGATTCTGGAAGTGGCAAAACTATATTTGCTGTTGTAGTTGCACCTCTATTCGAACTTTAAACAGAGGACACCCACCTGCACTAAATGGAGTCAGACCCTAGGCATGTCAACTTCATGCTTGCAAAAAAGAGGTCTGAAATTTTGGACTAACTTTGCATATTTGTATGACATAAAACACAATTGCCAGAAGAGAACGTTTTGATGTTTATTCTTCTAAACTTTTGAGTTATAAATTTGTAGTATGGTTCTTAATTGGTGGTTGAGAGTTTAATAATTTGTTCAGACCGGCTAATTCTGACTTTGATTTCAGGCTGCACTAGAGCATGTATCAATACCATGATTACTTTATAACACAGCTGTACGTGCCTGTCCACTGTCTCTATTTGACAGGTGTCTGCCTACCCAAGGTCGTTTTTGTGTTGAAAACTAATCAGTGCACAGCAAAAGTGTGGGTAAGTGTGAGGTGTCTGTTGTGGGCAGGATGCACTGGATTAAATCCCTTTCCCATGACAAACTGCTATTTGTAATGAGGCTCAACAACCACAACAGGCTATCAGGGTCACCTTGTGGACACAACAATCTATATCTGTACCAGTGTAACATCACCATGGATGGATATTGTAACATGCACCTGTGATATCACTCCATACTAACCTCCGTCTGAACCATGAGGACACGCTCACGGCGAAGACTGTAGACAATGTTAAAGATGTCCACTTCATCCTTTTCTTTAATAAGTTGGAGGACATGGTCAAGAACAATGAAAGTTCCAGATCGACCAACACCAGCACTGAAAAATAACCCAAATTTTCAGAGCAATAAACCCAAGTCAAACTATTAGCACAAATGCAGGGTAATGGCAGGATGGCAAGGGATGAAACTGAGCTAGCAGCTGAACTCCACTCATATCATTGCTCATGCACTAAACAGATGCAAAGTCAACACAATACCTAGACGTACAGCCATCCATCTAATCAGCAGAAGTGCACAATTCACGTTAGAAACTAAGCAGACATTTTGAGAAGAATGACACAAAAGTACAAGGTCTGATTACCTGCAGTGAGTTACAATTGGGCCACCATCTTTTATGAGTTTGTCTCGCACTGTACGCACAAATCGTATAAGAGAAGTATGGTGCTTTGGTACCCCGAAATCTGGCCATGCTTTGTAGTGGAAGTGTCTGACCTGCCTGCAGTTGTCTCCCTGAAGAACAGTTACTGCTCATGACCTCTGGGAAACACATCTCTTAAAAAAAGTACAGGCAACAAAACAGTCAGTCCTCTAACAATAACCCAAATGACATCCAATCTGAGAATTCTTCTTCCACATTTCTGCTCCAGCACGCTCTCATCTCTGAAGACTCTCGAGTCCCTTAAAAGTTTCTGCACACTTTAGAATGCCAATCTTTATCAGAGAAGAAAATAAATCCAAATAACTGCAACTTACAAGATAGACTCTGAATTCTGTGATAGTCCAGTCTGGCAGATGAGTTTCGTGAAGCACAACAACCTGCAGATCACCGTAAAACTTTGGCTCAGAGTCAGATGGCCAGTAATGATCGCTCTTCTCCTGCAAAAACAAAAAACAAAAAAAACCCCACAAGTACAGCATGGTGCACAAAATGTACAACCTGCAGGGGTCAACAACTGGTGCACAAAATGTACAACCTGCAGGGGTCAACAACTGGTGCACAAAATGTACAACCTGCAGGGGTCAACAACTGGTGCACAAAATGTACAACCTGCAGGGGTCAACAACTGGTGCACAAAATGTACAACCTGCAGGGGTCAACAACTGGTGCACAAAATGTACAACCTGCAGGGGTCAACAACAGGTCTCTGTTTTCCCAGAGATACCATGGCAACACAGTCATGGCATATATATCAAAAACAAACCAAACAGCTTATTCAGTAACGTATCATCTCTGGTAATGTCTGAACGAGAATTTGATAATTATGCATTAAATTTTGGTCAACCAGCAGAAGACAAAGAAACCTATAAAAAAACATGCAGAAAATTTTAAGGTTCAAGCTCACTAACCCGCCCCTTCTCCGTGCAGCGTGTCAGCATGACAATATTACACGTGTTCTGTTCCCACACCATGCGCCAGAAGTCATCTCGAGTAGCTGGAAGTGGGCCTTGAGTTGCAATGTATTCTCTTTTGGAATTGTAACCCTGCAACAACAATTATGTCTGCCTCAAACTTACTACAAAATCTGCCACTAGCTGAGCAGAAGGTAATTCTTCTAAAGCAAAATTATTTTTAGTAGTTTTAGAAATGTGCACTACATGCCTTTACCTTTCCCAATGGAGACATACGCAGCTTAACGCCTAGCGTTGGTTAGCATCAAGATAACAAGGGCAGCAACTGCAGCACAACACTACCATTGTGCTCCTCCTGTGAGCTGTACTCACCATAGACATATCAGTTTCCTTCTTCTAAGGACTCAACGGGGAGGCAGGAGGGAACTCAGCTACTGCACAATTCTAAAACTACTAAAACTAATTTTACTTTAGGAAAAAATTACCTTTTATTCCTTTTTTTAGAATTGTGCAATACATGGCGAATCCCAAAAAGGAGGCTTGGTGAGGCCTCGTCCCCCAAAAGGGCAGAAGCTGCCTCAAACCAGAGGTCAGTAGGGTTAATGGGAAAAACCTGCACAACGAAGGAAAACAGGCCGCCCTGACATACACAGCTAAGAGGGATCTGGCCCGAGGTGGAGGTCAGTGGTGGGGGGGGGAGGTGCCAGGTGGGCTAACACCTGGTCGGCCACTGTTCCATCTGCCAAAGGATGGAGGGAGAAGAGGCCAAAGGTGGTCCCAGACACTCACCCAACCACACGCAGTACGTCATCATGGCCAGCCCCGGGCACACAACGGGCATGCAAACATGCGCACAGCTTGCCTATGAGGCAGACCAGCCTCTCGTATGCTACAAAGACTATGACCTAAAAATCACTGTGGGCAGTGTGAGGGACAATGTCACATGTTGCAGTCAAGGTAAGATGCAGGTAAATCTGGCACAGAGTATTACGCTTAACGAGTGTGTCTGCTAAGAGCTAAAGGCACGTGCAGGTGCAAGGCCAGACTCTCATAATCTACAACGTTGAATAACACATCACTGTGCGCAGTGGCAAGAACAGTACAAGAGCACACACTAAGAGATGCATCATAACATTTTGGCTATATAAATGCAGGGAATAGTGGAAGACAGATTGCACCATAAGGATCACACAGTTAGCTCCGTCAAATGTGGGAAAAATAAATAAACTCCATCTCATGCTATGGAATCCAGGATGAAATGACAGGCCTGGAAAGTGGAAAAAGCTGATGAGCTGGTGACGTTAGGGAATTAATTCTATAATTATAGAGTGAATTCTTTTGTTACAGAATTCATTCTATAGCTATAGAATGCACTTCTTTAGTTATAGAATGCAATTCTTTACATATCATGAGCATTATACCCATTCCCATTTTGGTGCCCCATATGCAGACTGACTCTAAAAAGGTGTGAGTGGGGCTACGGCTCTCCAACAACTCAACTCGGGATGCAGCAAAGAAGCTGTATGACATTGATGACTAACTGCCGAACTGTGGAGTCAAGGCAAGGAAGAGAAGCGTCACAACAGCCAATGATCACTTGGTTATGACCCTGTAATCACACGCAAACAGTTCGGCCACTATGCCAACACACTAGGCGTTAGCAAGGGTCATCCAAACTTCAACTGTTTGTTGCAGATGACTCCTGTGACCACGTCACTGGTGAACGGTATCTGTGATTCTGGCAGTAATGGCAACTTTGGAACACATCATGGGAGCTCTGGGAAGCAGGGCATGAAATGAAGACAGAGGCTCTAAGCGCATGTTTGGTGTGACTCCAATGGCTACTGATAAAGTCGAAAAGTTTGACCTTCAAAGTAACGTAAGAGCAGTCAGGAGCACTAGGAACAACGACTGTCTCCACCAAGAGCTAAGAAAGAAACTGACATGAGTTCTGTAGTGAGCACAGTTCACAGGAGGAGCAAAATGAGCTAAAAGGTGGCTCTTGCTGCTCTTGTTGCCTTGACGCTAACCAGTGTTGGGCATTCAAGCTGTGTATATCTCCACCAGGAAAGGTAAGGGCACGTAATGCACAATTCTAAAAGGAATAAAATGCATGTTTTGACACTGATATCACTCATAGATTAGCACTGACATCCATCATTCCCTAGCAAAATCAAGGCAGTCAGGTAACCTTACAATAAGTACAGGGGCGTAGAATGATCACACAAGCACATCCACAGATAAACAATCACATCAGATCAATATGCGTTACTAAAGACTTGTGACACTCATACTGCTACAGCCAAATTCGAAACATACCTGTTGCATCTCAGACTAAACCTCCAACATCACCAACCTTTTCCTTCATCATCAAAGAGGTTTAGCACATTCAGGTCAACTATGTCTCCCAACAGGCAAATCATTCTTCATTCAGAGCTGAGAAGTTTGGCCATCTTCTCCACCGACTCCCTCACACATCACCCCTCCCCACCCACCCACCCCCAAATACCACCACTTCCTGTATGCAGACACACAGGAACACACACTACAAAAGCTACAACAAGGAAAAAAATGTATTAATCATAACTGGAGTTGATACCAACAGGCATATAATTGGCGTTGATATAATCACTCCCTTCCTCATCGTCTGTAGGCAGCAGCTTGACACGCGAATGGTCATAAGGAAGAATGTTGGTGAATCGGTTCTTGGGGCGGTTGACAGGGAGTTCTGCTGCATAGCATGTCTGGTCTCGCCCAACTTCTTTTAGATCCTGCAAGATGGGAAAATATCAGACACTAATGGTTCGCTTATTTCATATTTCCACCAAGTCATTTATCCATACATAATTCACCAGCTGCTCCCTAACCTCTTACCATCTCTTTCTGAAACTTGCATTTATTTTCTCCACCTTTTTAAAATTTTCATTAATTTCCAAAAGAACTATTTTTTCAAGGACTACTACACGTGTCCTTGAGTCATGGCACCCCATGAAAGAAGTAGAACGATGCATAAGCTGTTGGATAGGAATGAAGACAAATTCTCACAACACTCAACTGTGGACTCCTGATGCTGTCCCAGAACAGTTGCAATTTTTTTTCTTGGCAAGAATGAGGTATGGTATCCATTTAATAACCACCCAACTGTTCTCTCTTTCAGTCTCCAGCCTCATACTCCTTGGAATACAAACCTCATACTCCTCAGCATATTTGAAGTCTGAATCAGCACCCATTCTTCGCACATGTTCTGGAAACTCGATCACTTTCACCGGGCGGCTGAAACAAACATAGAACATACAGCATGTCTTGGTGTAAATAAAATCCTACATCTAAGAAAACTCACAAAAATGTATCAATAAAAATTCAGGTACACCTGCAGTTAAATTACCAACAAAGTCCTAATAAAACTGAAAATTTCAGTCAAGTTTATAGTTTTATTTTAACGTATTTCTAAATCTCTTACCTTAATGTACAAAAAAAAAAAAATTCAATACCTGAAATGTTTTAGACTAGCTCCATCAGACAAAGCCCGCGATGAGTACGCTGGCCTGTATTTTGTAGCTTTTTTAGGGCGTTGCTTCCGTCGGACAACAAGAACAGCAACAACCACAACACTCGCTACTACAACAGTCACCACCACCAGTGGAACAGCTATAGCCACGGCTGAGTTTTTAGCAGCGTCAGCTGAAAGTACACAGCAAGAGAAGTAGATGAGATAAATATTAGTGGTTGATGACTTCTTCCGTGGGGTGATAAGGTCAGAAAGTGAAAATAAAAACAGCGGATCTACGGCTTTGGGTTTAAAAAAAAAAGTAGCCTGAATTCTTAAGTAACATCATCTTTGCTGTGTTCAAGCTGCTTTATCACCACAAGCAGTCATTTCTTGAGTAACACACCACCGCCTAACCTATAGCCATTAAAAGCAAATATTTAAAATATATAAATAAAAATCTGATATATTTTGGGCATCTGTCACACCATTAGGCTTCATAGCAACCCCCAAAATTTTTTAAACACAATATAGTCATTCTGAATATGGAGCATGGGCTGATCTGTGTACCACATCTGCACCCAGCCATTTATTACACCTGCTGCTGTTGTAGCCACTTATTACACCTGCTGATGTTGTAGCCAATAGGCACCTAGCCATTTGCTACACCTGCTGATGTAGCATATTGGCACCCAGCCATTTATTACACCTGCTGCTGTTGTAGCCACTTATTACACCTGCTGATGTTGTAGCCAATAGGCACCTAGCCATTTGCTACACCTGCTGATGTAGCATATTGGCACCTAGCCATTTATTACACCTGCTGATGCTGACTGTTTGTATCAATATTTACTGCTTCACTTCCTTTGCCAATCTTCATCATTCCACTTCCCAGCGTATTTTGCCTGTCTTGATCTTAATGCATCCACTGGCAGAGTGTCCCATTTTATGCTGTCTCCCTACCTGTTCTAACAGCTTGAAACACTACGCACTGTATCCCTACCTGTTCTGTTTCAACAGCTTGAACCACTACGCACTGTATCCCTACCTGCTCTAACTGCTTGAACCACTACACAATGTATCCCTACCTGCTCTAACTGCTTGAACCACTACGCACTGTATCCCTACCTGCTCTAACTGCTTGAACCACTACACAATGTATCCCTACCTGCTCTAACAGCTTGAACCACTACGCACTGTATCCCTACCTGTTCTGACTTTGGCAGAGTACCCTGTATCTGTGAAGCCAGAAGCTGTATAGGCCCTTAGCTTAATGTAATAGTCTGTGCCTGGCCTCAGAGGACCATTACAGAATGTCAGGGATTTGCAGTCTTCTTCCAACTGCAGTCCAACTGTGAAAACCACGGAGTCCAGACCACCAGCAGCTCGTGCTACCCGCGACGAAGGTCTCCCACAGGACGACTGTGCGTGGAACAAATCCGAGCAGTTGCTGGTTGCCTGTAAATATCAGCAAAGCTTTACAACATGTCTGTGTTGTTAGCTTTGGAAAAAAACCCAGGCAGACCCTTGTTGCTACTGTCAAAACCAGGCTAACAAGTCTCACTTCAAATTACTTCCTGACAAACCATAAGGCATTTTTCAGCTGCACTATGAACCACTTGCACATTAAATCTGAAAACAGTGCATTGTTTCCTGATGGCATGTACTAATCAGGGAATGTTTTTTCCATTATGAAGTATTTACTTGTGCCAGCCCACTAAGCAATCTGATGTCCAGCTGTTTTCTCATCCAAACATCCAATGACCCACAGACCATTTCTCCAAAAATAAACACTGCACAAGGTATACTACCCGATGAACTAGAATACCCAAGAAAAACCAATTACACACCTCATAAGCCAAAAGGGATAAAGCCAATAAACCACAGTGCAAGTGAATGCATGATAAACCCTAAGGTATCCAGCCAACAAACCAAAGTAAACATATACCTGATAAACCACTAGTGAAGGGTCATCATGAGCGTCCTTCCAACTAGGTAGAACAGGTCGACTGCCCTGTTGACTGCTGTCTCGTGACACAACTACTGTGTATGCCAGAACAGGGCCACCATCATCTGAGAAGACATTTTTCAGCTGAACAGATAGGGAGTTCTCTGTTGTGGCAGCACCCTCTGCTGGCAAGACAGGTTTGCTGCTCTCCTTTGTCATCCCAGCCTTAAAGGAAGGCTCTGTCAGAGTGAAAATAAAAACAATGAGACTTTACCTCACTGAAGGTATTCATGCGCAAAGATTGTCCATCATTTCAGACAAACTGTGCTTGACAAGACGAACCCTTGATAGTTCTATTATCTGTAGTAAGACATAAGGTGAAAATTCAAGCAGATCTACATTACATACTTACCAATTGTGGACAGAACCAAAGTCACTTCAGAAGGTGGACTTGCAGCCACAGTTACAGCCTGTATCTGTATACAGAAAACAATGCATGCATGTGTTAACCTATATAAGCACACACAGAGACAACAGCATATATGAACTCCTGCACATGTGTACACATGCAGAGAAAAATGCAAACAGGCACTCAACAAAAATCCACACATATATAAATCGAAGTGCCTGCACACAAGCGTGTGCAAGCACACACACCCACATAAAGAACATCATAGAGGAAGACTTTTTCAATCCACAGACTCCCACCATCTGGCTGTTCACTGAGGACCTTAACAGCTTTCTTTTTCTTGGGACTGGGCTTCCTGGCTTGCTTACAGCTCTGAGACACTACATTTGCCACGGGTAAGAATCAGTTTTAGCACATCCTTGATCAAAGAGTCTTGCCGAAGATACAGGTAACACATTGGTTAACAACTGCATGCTTAAAAATGATCAACCTGTAGCACAGATGCAAGTATATAGATTTTATTGTTTCAGTGATGGTTATTCCACACATACATTTAAATATATACATGGTATATTATTTGCTGACTGAACATATAGCTCATTTGCCGACTGTACACAGTATAACAATATGCGTGCCATCTGTAGGTAACAGAGATGCTAGTTAGGTGTATTGTTAGAGTACAGTTTGGTAGAGGATATGGGACATATGACAGGTCTGGGAACTACACTTAACATAGAGCAAGACAGACACTAGGGAGGCCAGACACATCACTTTTAGCTGCCCAGCACTCAGTTAACCATAAACACAGAAGCTACAGTCCCAAACATGCACTGTCCACGAGGGCCACAGAGTGCGCATATGACCATCACAATCACACGTGCAGATCATGGGCATCCGACACTCGACACTTCGGTTAGGTATATAAACCCTGGTGGGGGTAGACACACGGGGATGATTGATAGAGGGACCGACTGATAAAGGTGTTCAGGTCGACGAATGGCAGGATAGAAAGCTGAGATTTAGTTTTGCAATTACGTGATTGAACTACAGAGTTCTAGTTTGGTGTACAACGTGGAAGGAGGCCTAGTGGCCGGTTATGCAGATCATATGAAATAAAGGAACTGAACTGCCAACAAGGTATTCGTGGTCATCTGTATAGCATTACTACAGCTCATTTGCTGACTGTCCACAGCTCATTTGCTGACTGTCCACAGCTCATTTGCTGACTGTCCACAGCTCATTTACTGACTGTCCACAGCTCATTTGCTGACTGTACACAGCTCATTTGCTGACTGTCCACAGCTCATTTACTGACTGTCCACAGCTCATTTGCTGACTGTCCACAGCTCATTTGCTGACTGTCCACAGCTCATTTGCTGACTGTACACAGCTCATTTGCTGACTGTCCGCAGCTCATTTGCTGACTGTACGCAGCTCATTTGCTGACTGTACACAGCTCATTTGCTGATTACACACAACAGCCCACTATTTGCCGACCACACGAGTGTTAAGATGGGTTTTCTTCCCCGTCCTGGTCCACCACTAGGTATAGTCATTGCGCTATGCCAAAACAACTGTGCTAACCATGTGCTCACAGGTTTACTTCAAGAAAGCAAATGTTTGTCCCTCACCTTGAAGACATACGTATAGCCTGCTCTGAGACTGTCCAGTTGTATTGAAGTAGAGGAATCTGGCACAGCTCGATTGTTTCCTGGATCCTGGACACAAATTAACCATTCACAAAGTGCGCGAACAAGATGTCAGTACATTTTACCTTTACTCATGCACACACACACATGAATGCAGCATGTATATCTCAGGGTTCATACTGCTAAGGCAAAAACAAATTCCCTGACTTTCCCTGACTTTTTCCAGACAAAACGTCCAATTTTCCAGACTTAACTCATGCACATACTTTAGACAACATTTACATTTAAAACAAGGGAACTGGACCAAGCTAAGACAAGACAAAGACGAAGCCAATCAGACAATCTTCATGTTTCGGGGCACTACCCATTCATCAGGACGACACATTGACACAAAAACGAAAAAAGAAGAAAAAGACTTAGCTTCAGTAGATGTGGCGCATGGGCTGGACAGTAGGAAAATTACCTCATTTTCCTACTGTCCAGCCCATGCGCCACATGGGCTGGACAGTAGATGCGCCAGATCTACTGAAGCTAAGTCTTTTTCTTCTTTTTTCGTTTTTGTGTCGTCCTGATGAAGGGGTCGTGCCCCGAAACATGTAGATTGTCTGATTCGTGATTGTCTTCGTCTTTGTCTTGTCTTAGCTTGGTCCAGTTCTCTAGTTTTAAATTTAACAATCTCTTTTTCTAGGAAGGGATCACCACGATTATCAGTGACACGCACGACATTGCCGTCGAACAAACCCGATACAAAGAGAGAATCGCTGCTTGGAACAGAGCGGGTTGAAAATAGCGGTAGTTTCACAACGGCATTCAGAATTGATCGCGCACGCAAAAGTTATGCCAGTCACATGTGTAGCTGAGGCAAAGCAGTACTGCAGGCGGCAATCAAACTGAACGCATTACATGAGTGCTTGGGGGGGGAACAAAAACATGGATCGGCCTTTGGATTAGTCGGAGACTCGGATTTTTGTTTTTCTCGAAACAATTTTTTTTTATCCTCGGAGCGCCGATTGCTGTTCTCGGAAATCTGCGGATCTGCAGAGAGCTCTCCAGCCTGTATAATTCAAAGACTTTCAAAGACAATTTGCAATTTTGCTTAAATTTCAAAGACATTCACAGACTTGAAATCACCCCCTCAAAATCCGAAGACTTTCCAGGATTTCAAAGACTCGTGCGAACCCTGTTAGTAACTCTCTATTTCCGAACATCACTTATTCCCTGACTTTCCATGACTTTTAACGAAATATTGAAATTCCCTGACTTTCCAGTGACTGGAAAACGCTCTTTTGATTTTCACTGACTTTCCAGTTTTCCCTGACGCGTACGAACCCTGATATCTATACACATATGCACACAAGGGCAAACACGTGCATACATACACACACACAAACGGATGCTGGTGTACATACCTGTCCACCAGAAGGATGCAGTCCACTATAGGCCATAATGTAATGACGCAGCTGCCCATTGAGATGTGAAGGTGGCGTCCATGACAATAGCACAGACCGAAAGCCATTCTCAACTGCCTTAAACATGTTCACCGCAGAAGGGGCTGGAGACAATCGCAGTAAACCATATCCTATATGCACTGAATAAATCTTGCTGCAGTAAGCTGTTACTTGGATCAATAAATGGCCTTGAAGGGGTATTATAAAATGAATTCCAGACATTCCACTAGTCAGTGATGCATGATACAATATTGTGACAAGAAAATCCAAATTTCTTAGCTAAATCTGTGTTTCTTTAACAATACTTATCATGACCGAAAGTGCTAAGTTCTAGCTTAGAGAACCCCTACCGCACCTCCCTAACAAAAAACTACATGATGCCATCTCTGGTAAGGCCTCCTCCATGCATGCCCACACCCAACACACATCACCTGATGTGGTCAGCCAACTGGCATGAGCCTATGTCTTTCTAGCACTCAGGGACCAGCAGGGAAGATTTTGGGCATATGATGGGTCATGGTAGGTATTGTTAAAGAAACACAAATTTAATTAAGAAATTTGGATTTTCTTGTCACAATACCGTACCATGACCCAAAGTGCTGAGTTGCACAAAAAGGAGGTGGGGTCCCCAAACAGGAAAAACACTTACCAGGGCTAGGAGGATTGAGAGCGCCACAGGAGTTTGGCAGTAACATCCACCACTACCCCAAAACATCCATCCTCCAGGCAGTCAAAGACATCCAGTAAATAAAAGTTTATAGATCTTCCGACCACTAGTAGGCTGCAAGGAGCACATCCGATAGTATGGTGGACTGGGATGCCAACAGAGAAGCAGCCCACACTTTCACTTCATGCGCTCGGGCAACACGTAAGGGCAAGGAAGCTGAAGATCCCTCCCTCGTGTCCGCCGAGGCGTACACCCACCAGATAACGGTTTGGATCCAGCGTGCGTAGGTGGCTTGCGAAATCTCCCGATTTCAGCGAGCCTGTAGTGAGAGGAACAAGCACTGCAGTGTGCCACCACGCAGGTGCGCTGTGCACCACCGATACTCATGCATGACGCAGATGGGACAGTTACGGTTGACTGGGTCAGAGGTAGGAAGAACCGAGGCAAGAGGTGGAATAATGATGGGAGGGAAGGGGTCACCTGGCCATTGCTTTTGGGCCAAAAGCTCTGGGAGGAACAAAAGGGACAGGATGCGAGTCAAGCGATCTGCACCAGGAGTCTGTCCACGTGACAGGCAGCAGGGCCCACCAACCAGGCGACTGTGTTGAAATCCGTCCCCAGAAACAAGAAGGACTGGGAGGGAAGGAGCTTCGACTTGCTGAAGCTGACGTGGAAGACCAGCTGAGTCACCCAGCATAGCGTGAGCTGGGAGCACAACGCAGCATCCACCGTAAGAATGGCCCAGTCGTCCAGGCACACATGGAACCTGACCCCCATCGAGCCCAGCAGGGCACAAAACTCTCGAGTCACCATGGTGAACACCCATGGGCACAGAGAGTTGTCTCAGTAGTAGTGGAAAACATGTCCAACCAACGCCATGTCTGCGCTAGAAAGACAAGGGCTCATGCCGGTTGGCTGGTCACATCAGGTGATGTGTGTTGGGTGTTGGGTGTGCCAGGGGGGGGCCTTACCAGGGACGGGGTCATGTAACTATTTTGTTAGGGAGGTGCAGTAGGGGTTTGCTAAGCTAGACCTTAGCACTTTGGGTCATGGAACAGTATTGTGACAAGAAAATGGGATCTACTCTTGAAGAGGCCCTCACAGTCGAGGTGTTGAAAGCGTTACCACACTTAAACTAATCCAGAGGATTCACACACCAAAAAAATCATCTTGTAACTAACAGTGCCCTTGAGTTAATAGCCTTGAGTTACTTTCCCTGAAGGACTGAGAAGTAACTTAATCAAGTTAATGCAGCAAAAAGGCTTATTCTATTTCTCAGATATGGACTACACTTAAGAATAATCCAGCACACCACACTTACCAGCTTCCTGTGTCTGGACAATATACGTTGCTTCTACATACTTGACATCCCCACCACTGCGGGCCTCAGTCGTCACCTTGAGGCTGTAGTTGGTGTATGCTAACAAGTTGTTCACAACAATGCTTTTCTCGGCTCCCTCTACAGGAATGTCGGCACAGGGCATGCTGCTGGGTGTAGTGCAAGTTATTCTATATCCAGTGGCGTAGTCCTTCTGTTTGCCTAACTGCACTGTGATGCTGTCTGCCTTGCTCTCAAAACTGACCTCAACTTGAACAGGGACTGGACATAAAGGCAACATTTCCTAAGAGATTTTAACTCGACACAGAAATCCTAACACAACACATTATAATGGTAAAGTACAGCAGTAGGACTCCTTTTTCAGACAACATGTTCACCTCACCTGTGATAACCTGGATTGATACTGGGTGACTGGTCACATCCCTGCTGACAGTAACAGCTTCCACGATGTACGCTTTTCCACTTTCAAGTCCAGAAAAAACAACTGTTTGGTTAGAGTCCTCCTTGTACTTCTGAACCCGTGTCTTAGAATCATTTTGTAGGGTGAAAACAAATGAGTCAAAAACATCAATGTTGGTTACACTGTATTTCACAGCGATCTGTGACTGGGATGTGGATTCTTTGACTTCACTCAGGACAGTGTTGATTACAGGTCCTGGAAAACATTTGAAAGAAAACTCGCTCAGAACTCTGAGAAATGCATCTTTAAAAGGTCCTTGTCAGTTGACGGCTGCGCACTTGGTGGCCTGAGTACATTTTCTTGGGAGTTAGCTCCCCTACTGCCCCTCCCCCATCCCTGCCCTCCCTTTCCATCTTTCTGATTTCTGGAAATCGCATACATTATATGGTCAAAGGTCTATACCTGATGATGAAAACAGCTATGGCAAATCATTTCACAATTCAATTCAAGATTCAATTTGAAAATCAAATGGTTTCTGAATCATGGAAAAAGAAAAGGCTACTTGCAGGGTCCTATGTTTAAACAATGTGCCCTCTTTGAATCCCCAAAAAGCAAGCAGCTTTTAACGTCAAGTAAATTCCTTAATGCCCATGAAGTACCTATGAGTTGTGAAGTAAATTCCTTGCTGCCCATGAAGAGCCTACTGGTTGTGAAGTAAATTACTTACTGGCCGTAGCATTCACCTTCACTGGACTTGATTTTACCCCCTTCACAACTGCCACAATTTCCACGGTGTACGTGACTCCTGCCCTTAGGGTAGACAGTTCATAGTTGTATTCAGCGTCACTGGTACGCGTGATGTTAACCACCTCAGAGGACCATCCACCACTGGCATTGTAGTAGCTCAAAGACCACATCTCAGTAAAGGAGACAGAAGGACTGTAGCTCCACCTGACTGTTACACTTGAGGTGGTTGCAGACTCATTGGCTACCATTATAACCGGAGCCACAGGAGCTAAAGAAACAGAGTATTACATCTGAACCAAAAAGCTACTGAACAATTACAGCTACATAAATGAATCACCAATTAGAAACTTAATTTTATGGCTACCTAATTCTCTACATGAGCACACGACATACCTCCCTCACTCCTGTGAAAGCAAAACTGAATGCATGCTTGGAAATGATAGTTGTTATATATTCCCTCTTACCTACAATAACAGATGCATTGGTTGGATCACTGGAATAAGAGTTGCTTTTAGCAATAACGCTCAGGTGGTATTCCTCCCCTGGTAATGCAATGGGCAGCTGAATTGCAGTCTTTTCAACTGTTGCCTCCAGCCACCTCTCATTAGGATTGGCTAGCACATGGCGATACCTGATCACATAGGTATCTTGTCTGCTGTTCAGTCCAGGCAACCAGGTAGCTGTGATTATCCGATCATTGGCTGTTACAAGCAGGTTTTGTACTGGCAGTGGATCTGAAAACATCAAGTACCGCTGCACTTCGCTGATGAAACATGGGCGGTAAAGTTTATCACTGGTCACTGAATTGGAGGGGTGTGTTGTCAAATAAGGGGCCACCTCGAGCAAAAACAGTACGAGCAACAAAGATTAATTTGACAACTGCATGGTGTAGCAAGGCTTTATCATCTTGATGATGTCCCTTGTCTACAAAATCTGTGTAAAGCTTATAGTATAACCATAAACTTAAAATGCTGTCTGACAAAATTATTTTTAATATGTTCATGCAATTTGGAATGGTCCTGCGAACCCCGACAGAGACAAATGTAGACGCTGTGCTAAGGATTTCACCAGGTATGTTATTCTGTGGATGATCAAATCAGCGATACCACTGAAGCACAAACCACACAATGATTTATTTATCTCCTCACTTGTAGTGCCATCCGCTGTCCCCACCTCGCTGTACTCCTGGTCTGTGTCAATAGTGCGAGAGGCACTGACTGTCACGTTGTATGTGTGGCCAGCCAGAAGCTTGGTCAGTATGACCTCATATGCCACCTGCCCACTGACGGCACTAACTTCTATCTGCCTCCTTACACCATTGTTCTCTTGCAACACCTGTAGATGCAGCAGCCACAACATCAATCACATTCACTGACAGACATCACAATGTAAGGTACCACATCAAAAATCCATTGGCATACATCAAAATCCAACATTAATATCCAGAGGTGCCAACCTTCAAACTTGCCTCTTAGTACTATTTGAGTCAGTATTTTCAGGATACTGTCAAACACAAAAAGCATGCACATGTAAACATGAACTAAATTCACAGTTACTTATGCTGCTGTTTATGTAACATATTTTAAGCTCAAAACAATGATAGTACAATGAAATGCCTAAATCAGGACTGCATCTGTTGCAACCACACACACACATCCCAAACACAACCACTAAAAAAAAAAAAATGGTAACCCATACAATGTTTAACTGTAGAGATTACAAGCTCAGCATACTTTTTTCAAGTCACAATTACAACACATGGCAAGATTGTACTGGCTGACAACTCTGAAAATCCACTGACAGATATCACATGTACATCCACAGGCAGGCATCACAAAATGAAAGTTCCACATCCAATGCCCACTGAAGATGTAAAAACCCGCAGGAAAAAAGTCAGACAACAATGTCGTCTTTGAAGACATATTTGCTTCTAAAGTTCTGTTTAATGGAGTAACAGCCCTACAAATTTTACACTTAAGTCTTAGAAATCTCACAATCCAGTGCACAAGAACAGAAGTCAGCATGAGCAACACTCACTGTAAAGTTGTTTTGCTCACTTGAAGTATTCACACTCCACTTGACACGCAGAGATTGCGAGTCTAGTGTCATTACATTCAAGCCCACCACTGCTAGTGGCTCTGAGACAAGACAAGAAAACAAACCTTGTAAATTATTCAGAATAACAGAAATGCAGAAACAGAAACAGAATGCGATTCATGAATATTGCAGTTTAGTTTATTTTAGTACTGATCTGCACGCGTAAAAATATTCTGGTTATGTTTTCTAAGGTTCCTGCTTATGCAATATTTTGCAATTACCTCATATCAATCAGGAACAGTACATACTGATAGGTGTTTGGTCAGAAAAAAACCTGATGACCATTTCTGGCCAAGTATATCAGACTATTGAAAAAAATGTTAACGTGGCCATATAGAAATACAGACATTTCTGACTGTTAATTTTGCAACGAAGGGCCTGTCTGGGAAAACAAAACAAAGTAAACAAGAAAACTAGACTCACTAGTTAACGCCTGCAGGCGAACAACTTGTCCAAAGTTGTTTTGGCCAATGACAGTTCTGATAGCAATTACGTAGTTCTTCCCTGGCTTCAAATGCTCGAATGTGTGCTGTGCCCGCTGCCTGAAACAGTGACCACAGCCCTCACAATATCTTGAATCATATTTTTTTTTCATATTTAAAGTCACAACAGCATGAGTTCACTTGGCATACTATATAATACTACATACTTGCCATTCATCAGACTTGGTCATGACAAGCTAGTGCCCACTGTCTGCATGTGGTCTGTGAAAAGTCTGGTGTCGCTTAGTCAACTGTACTCTGGGGACTGAGCTATTTGGTGAAGGTTTCTAATTGTGCAGGCAAGAGACAATCTACTTCATGACTTAGAGCTTGGCATCTGCCTAGACAGTGGAACATTGGTCAGAGGTCTGAAGATTGGAAGTATTAGATACACCAGCTGCGAGAGAGATCTGTGTAGTCCTGGTGTGAAAAGCCAATTGCCAAGACGGTGAGTTGACAGGGGTTTTTGAAATATGGTTTCATTTCACAGTAGGTTTGATTTTTTGAACAGTTTCCGAGTTATAGTTTAGTTTCTGATGGTATTTTTGTAGGTTTTTCTGTTCTTTTACAGTCTGAAGTCTGTTATTGGTCTGTGGGTGCCGGAGGCCGATTTCCTGCCACCACATGTTAGAAGTGTAGCTTACTCCTTGTGAAGTTTGGCAGGACCTCGTTCCGCCATCCCAAGCTGCAGTGACAGGACCGCTACCCTGGTGTGACGCCATTCTACGAGGCTTTAAATATGTGACATGTTGTATGGTCTGTGGCCACTCTGAGTAAAAAGTGCAATCTGACTGTTTATGAAAGACTTACACTTTTTTATACAGAAACATTCTGGGACAGTTGTAACAGTGGGGTTATGACTTTTTGAAAAAATGTGTATGACCTTGTTGATAAGGCGATATCTTGATAACACTTGTAACGATGGGAAGTAAAAAAATTGATATTGGGCGTTCTCTTCTCTCTTTGAGAAAAGTAGACTGAAGTGACTTTTTGTAAGTTTTTTTCCTGAACTGCCATTTATTTTTGCTGTTGAAGAGAAGTGCGATGTCGCCTAGTGTTGGGTCAACTGATTACTGCTGTGTTGATTATCGCGTGTTGACTGATTATTGATTTTGTCGAGTTCTTCCCTTTGTTTTGTCTAAAGATTTGCGATGTAAGATTTGTGTAAATGGTTTGGAACGCTGCCGAATTGAATGACACTGATTTGCGTGTGAGCATTGTTTTGGTAATAAACTGGGTGTCCTTGTGACCTTGTCTCAGTCTGATGAAAGAGCACACATGAGGGCAACTCTGAGTGTGTGAGGACGTGTCCTTGACTGCACTGCTTGTTTAAGACCAGCCAGAGCATAAGTTCTTCTTCAAATAAGTATATCTAGTCACTGCAAGCCAATAGCTCCGAAACTTTAAGTTTGCACTCCACTCTATTCATGACAGACAAAACTATAACTGCTTAAATGCATGCATGTCCAAATAAAAAAGTGTGCAGGCAAGCCCACATGCATGTGTGTATGCTCACGAGGATGCACATGCATGTGTACACACACACACACACCATATGCAAGAGTAATGGTTAATGGGCGTGGGGCTGGGGATTCCAACAAGATACTGGCATATCATTCATAGTAACTTTCAAAAATCTGTGCTCGGTCCCCCACCCCCCACCATCCCAGTCAAATAAGCTGCCCATTTTTATATCTAGTCCAAGACAGCAAGTATTTTTCACAACATAATTCTTAATTTGTGGAGTTGCGTTATGAAGTGAGCAGTGTTTACTAACGGGAGTACTTGTATTATAGACTGAGGAGAATCAGGAGGGTCGATGCCCAGCTGATAGCTGCTGAAGTTGCCAGATGTAGGTGCTGTCCAGTTGACTGTGATTGAACTGACGTTAGCATCAACCTTCTGCAGAGCAGCCACAGATTCTGGATCTGCCAGGTCAACAGAAGCATAATTTTCAGCTGAAAACTGAATATGTTTTTATCTAGAACTCTACTTGAAATCAAGCAACTCAGTAAGCATAGGTGAATATTAGGAAAGTATTTAGCACAGCATCAGATAAAACAAGGAGATGGGGAGGGGCATGTTCCCTCTCTTGACGAATTACAACCAGGTTAATCACCAAATGAAAACCAGAGTGTCTGGCTTAATCAAGTTGCATCTGCAGAAACAAATTTAAAACCATGCTAGAATCAAAACTTGTAAATACGAGAGGACTGTTGCACATAAAAAAATGTCTAAGTTGTCCTACACTATAATGAACTATTTTTTATTCTGATTCTTAATATCTTTTACAGATTCTTCACAGTTTACACGCAACTGTTTAATGTTTCAGAGAAATGATATAGGAACCTTTACAACCACAAATCTTTTTTTTCCCTATTTCCTGGTTAAACACTTGAATATCTCCACAACATTTACACCCATATCTAAGAAAAAAGTGTTGATTGATGGTGCACATAAACAATTAAATACTATTTGTTGGGAGGGGATGAAGATTTACAGTTAAAGAATAAGAACAATTAGAAACCAAAGATTAAGTAAGAGATGTCACAGATATAGTGCCTAACCTTGCTTGAGTAGTCTAAAGACTCGGCTACTCCTTACAGACTAAACATGCAAAGAAAAATTGTCTAAAGAATGTTATGTACATCCATATATAGGCTTCATGTTATTCTAGTTTTTAGATTTTAAAAAGCTACTGTAAAACCTCTCAAATTCATTAAAAGATAACCCACAAAAAAGTTTATACAGATTTTGGAAGAAAAAAAAGGTGATTACATGTTTCATTAAAAATTTCTTAACTAAATTTGAGTTTCTTTAGCAATACTTACCATGACCCAGAGTGCTAAATTCTCAAGTTATCTAACCCACTGCACCTTCCAAACAAAAATTTGTATGCAAACCCTGGTAAGCCTCCCTCCGTGCATACGCACTCCCTGTGCATCACTCCATGCGATCTACTTACTGGCCAATTCAAGCTGGCTTTCTCAAGCCAGAAGAAAAAGACCAGCGGGGAGGAGGGTGGGCCTATGATAGGTCATGGTAAGCATTGCTAAAGAAACTCAAATTTAGTTAAGAAAGTTGGGTCATGGTACAGTATTGTGACAAGAAATTTGTATTTTCTTGTCACAATACTGTACCATGAACCAGAGTGCTGACTAGGTCAAAATGGAGGTGGGTGACCAAATAAAACTTACTAGGGTTAGGAGGAGACTTGACACGACATGTGTTGCCAGGCAACAGCCAAGACAACCCTGAAGAAATCCTCCTCCCAGCAACAGAAGAGGCCCAGAAAAAGTGAACAAATGGGACCTCAATGTGCCAATAGGGAGCCTGCACCATGCAGCTCATGGTGGATGACTGAATGGTGATAGAGGCAGCCTAAAACCTCACGTCTAACAGGTGCACAGCAAGCAAGGACAGGGAGGGTCGTGCCACCCCCTACTGGTTGCAGAAGTGGAGGCATGCCGGAAACAGGACAACCAGCATGAAAAACAGGGCCCTGCAGCGCTCAAACTGGACTGAAAGGTGGGGACAAAGGGAGGGAGGATGGTGGATGAGACAACAGTGAATCCCGAGGAGACAGGGCACCGGGTGGCCGAAGGGTCGCCAGGGCTCTGGGTAGACAGAGGTCAGAATCCTGGAGAGGGCAGAACCTGGCTGGCACAGCGGCCAGACACGTGCATGACAAGGAAGAAAGTCTTTAATGTCAGGTCTGCCAAGGGGGCTAGGCGGGAAGGTTCACAAGAGGACCGAGTGGGGTCACCAAAACGAGAAGAGGTCGCAGGCCGAGGTCTGAAAGGATGAGCGCACCTGAGTTCAAGGAAGCCACAGATAACTCCTGCAAGGAGGGTTGTGGTGTCGTGCTATGTGACATCAAGCAGGAACAGGGTGCACACTACTCACTGGCCAATTCCCATGGGGTGACACATGGGAGTGTGCATGTGTGGAGGGGGCCTTACCAGGGTTTGCATACAAAATTTTTGTTTGGAAGGTACAGTTTGGGTTTGCTAACTTGAGAATTTAGCACTCTGGGTCATGGTACAGTATTGTGACAAGAAAGTTATTTTTTAAAAGTTATAACACAACAATAAAACATGAAAGTCAAAGGAATTCCAGATTCCAATGAAAAAATTACAAAAGTCAAAGAACTGATACAAAACAGGTGTGATACAAGATTTTGGGTAAACACAGGTCAAGTAAGCTATCATCTAAAGCTACCATTACTGGTACTATGCTACGATAATCAACACAACATGCATGGAAATCATTCAGAATGATATTACTTTTTGTTTTCTCTTGAAAGATTGCAAATTTTTTAATCCTTCATCATGTTCCAAAGGAAACTGAATTTCCCTGGAACTCTAAATGGTGTATTTCATTTTTAAAAAATCTAAGTTTATGAAAATTTTCATTTATCAACTGGAGACCTGCCTTGATGCATTATATTTGTGTGTTATATATTGATGAGTTTCCATAACCTATAGATATAAAAAATATTTTTTAAAAAGCACCAAAATAACGATTGGTTAAAAATTAGGGGTTCTTCCAAATCAACTAGATTCCAGGTGGAGGAAAAACTGTTCAATTGTCATTATAACACTGCTTCAATATATAAGACTACAGATACAATATTATCTTTACCTAAATGTTAAAGTTACCCAGTCTGTTTTGGTGTAGTGTTGAGGAGAAATGACGTTTTGCCTGATGATGATTTCCTCCTAAAGACATCAGCTAGGTGATGGAAGGGAAATTGCTGCTGCAATGTGCCAAATTGTTTCTGTGCATTTATCTCCCATGTAGTAAACTGCCTATCTGTACCGGCCATCTTTTTGTAGCTTTCAGTCTGGGGCTTCTTTCAGTGCACAGCTTAGTAATAGGATACTGTCTCTTCCCCCCACCCCATAGTGTGAAATATACCTACCTACATACCTAAACATACCCATCTACCAAAAGACTCCACAGAAGGATTTTCCAATCCATTTGGATGACCAACGTAAATGGTGGTTAATTTTTACTTTTCTCAGTGTGGATAACTTCATTGTATCTTCAACTACATGGTGATTCCATACATGGATTTAACTGATAGAGGTATCACGTTGTGTAATCCTGTCAGCAAGTTTCTGCAGTGGATTTTTTTTTTTGGTCATGAAATTTGCTCCAAATTTAGTTTTCAAAAGGAACTATTCAGCTAAGTAAGAAACATGTTTTCCACTAACAGTCTTTTTTTTAATACAGATTTAAACCATCATTCCAATTTTTTACATTAATTTTCAACATTTTTTATGCACTGTAAAAAATCATGCATCTACAGTGAAATACATCTACAATGAGAAATGTGAGTGGTTGGGTAACAGTTCAAAACAATACTAATGAAAAGAGGAAATGATGTGAATGATAGAAACAATAGAAAGTCCAGATTTTGGTATATATGTACATCTAACTAAAAGCTAGTACCCTAAACCAAAACAAAAAACCCACATGCCCTCTTAACAAAATATCAAGCAAGTCTCAA
The DNA here is from genome assembly GCA_004794575.1 of Lanistes nyassanus. Lineage (NCBI taxonomy): Eukaryota > Metazoa > Mollusca > Gastropoda > Architaenioglossa > Ampullariidae > Lanistes > Lanistes nyassanus. The sequence continues at coordinate 242,154 of SMGT01003978.1, forward strand.
AATAGAAAAGGAGCCGAAAAAAGATGAAAAAAGTCTAGCCACACAACACACATGTTGTGAAGTTGAAAACTGTAGGCAGACTGTAGAGAATAATGCCAACAGCACTGCGGCTTATGACGTAGAAGATCACAGAGTAATTGCTCTCTGCAGCTAATGACTCAAACTTCTTGGAGAGTGGAACAGCTGGCAGTCTCACCAACGACTCATTAAAGCGAGGAAAATCATAAGCAAAACCATCAAACACTGAGCCACTGGGCTTGTCCCAGGTGATAGTGACAAAACCTGTGCCTCTTAGTGACACACGCACGTGTGTCAGAGGTAAAGGAACTGGAAAAAAAAGTCCAAGCAAGACAGTTAGCATCATACGTGAAGTGCATGAGTGGTCAACATTGATTCAGACAACCAGTGCATAGGTGTTAACCTTTAGCCTGCAGGGTATGCATTGCACCTCCTCTCTAAACATCACACGGCTGTGCAGATGTACACAGTGGTCCAAAACTAGAACATTTTTACTTTCATGGTCCACAGCAGAAATCCTAGTAAATCTGCATTTCCTCATTGAAGCTCCTTTCTATAAATTAATCAACCAGTTTCAAGTTTAAAAAGAGCAAAACAGGATGGCAATTTTATGGTGTCAAAGTCACGGTGTTAAATTTCGATCCGACATAAAAGCAGACCAAACTTGTGCTAGGGGTCGTCTCTTTGCTTCAGAATGCTGTAGATCATATGACAAGTGATTCAGACAGTGGGCAGAAATAATTTGATGCTGAAAATGTACAGTTGATGGAGTGATAAGGACAGCTTTGATTTCAATCCAGAAGATCTGGGCCATTTGTCTGAACCTGATGAAGACAAAGACCACCTACCTGAACCACAGTCCGCCTAAGTTTCTAAATTCTGCAATTATTAATTTTATTGTTGGTGGGGTTTTTTGGTTGTTTGTTTGCTTTTTTGAAGAATTACTCTGTGCAACTGTGTGGTTGTATTTCAAGATTGCGGAATTTGGTATGTGTGCACATGATATAAATTTTACTTGTATTTTGTTTTGCTTTTGTCTCAATGTAATATTTGTAAATGTGTGCATGTTATCTTTTATTTGTATGTTGTTTTGCTTTGATCTACATCTAACGAAATGTTTGAGAATGATTTTTCTTTCATTTGATGGTTAATTTTATGGTCCAACTTGAGTTCATTAGGAGTAAACAAAATTGTAGGTGATGTTATTTCTCTGCTTCAGTCAAAATTTCTTCAGCATACGGTGTGCCAAACACATCAGCAGGCTAAAGGTTAACATCAGACAATCAGTGGGTGGCTGTTAACATCAGACAAGCAGTGCATTGTGCTTAACAACATATGTCCATTTCTGCGTTGGCAACAAAGGAGTATTGACTCAATCCTGGAAGCAAAGCCCATGTAAATAGTTTTAAGACCAGAAATTTTCAGTTAACAAAACAGATTCTTTTCTCAAGTACGACAACAACACCTTCCACCTTTCGAAGACCATAAAATTTTACGTATCAAATTCATTTCACATACTTTTTTCATAGTGCATTATCAAATTTTGCACCTTAACCCAACGCCATCTTAGCGCACGCGCAACTGTGGAAGAAATGTGCTACTGTGGCCATCATATTGCAAGCAGTGTTGTGGAGACCTTTTACAAATTTTATTGGCAAGGGATGTAACTGTTGTTTTCTTACAGCAGAATCATTTTCTATCGAGTTCCTTCCCTTAGACCACATAATACACGACTTCGCTCGCGAGACCATGCAATATTGTTTAGGAGTTAGGGAGGCAATCACGAGCGCCATTTTGCTTCTATGATTTCAATACATTTTTCAATGCAGCGTTTTACACAGAATTCACACTGGATGGATTTCAGGTAGGAATCATTTTATAGTTTTTAAATTTCTCTTTCAGCCTGCGTTGGAATTAGGTTTTTATCAATGATGGATGTTTTCCTACATTTTTTATAAGATACATACAGACTACAGGGGAGGTCATGGGGGAACAAACCGAGTAGGTACGTACAGTGCATACAGTAACTACATCTAACACCAAACAGTAAGGACTATTTAACATTTTTCCAGTATGATTCTATAATTATTTTGATGTTCGAAAATCGATCTTTCAAAATATGTAAGTAGATTACTACATTTGTAATAGCTATTCAAACAGCATTTATTTCAAACGTGCTAAAATCTGTCTCCCCCCTGTGATGTCAGTGGTAGCAACAGTCAAAACCTACGTCGATGTTGAGTTAAAAATAAGAAATTATAATTATTTTGTAAAATGAGAAATACAAATCAGAGAAGTGAAACAATGAAACAAACTCTTCAATTCGGTTGGTTTCAAGTCAAATTACACCGAGCTCTACAGTACAGCTGTGGTGGGGTGAAATCAATATCTGTGATTGTTTCAATTAAATCTAACCAGATCTGAATTCAAACTTTAAAACACTCACTTGTTGTGTTCTGCTCCACAATGGCTATGCTGGTTTCTGACCCTTTGTTTGCTCTCACAGACACATTGTATGTCTCTCCAGGCAAGGCTTTGTCAAAAGAAATTGCAAGACCTGCGAACACATATACTGCTGGAGCCTCTGTGCCATGTGCAGGTGTAAGCATGACAGTGTAGTTGTCAACACTCCCACGGTCAGGTGCCTGCCAGCTGATGTTCATTACTCGTGAACTTAAGACAAGCACAGTCAGATTACGTGCTGGCCGTGGTTCTGAAACAAATTACATATCTCAGAAATTCTGAGCAAAACAAAGTCTATGGCAAGAATGTAATGACACAATTGTAATAATTCACAGAAATCAGAATTTGGGCCAAAGCTAAGGAATTTTTAAAAAATTTCTAACACAATAATGACAAAGCTTACTGCAACATTTACTGCCAGTAAAACTAACAAAATGCTGAACAAGAATTTAAAAAATTATAAAAGAAAACTAAAAACAGAGAATAAAAGAACAGCTTTCGTATCTTCAATAGAGACACCTAGCATGATCTCTGATGTTTATGGGGAAGAAAATGCACAAAAGTCTTTCAGTAACGCCTACAAGCTTTTGAGATTATTCTGTTCAGGACAGGAAGCAGCACAGTTGACATACTTGTGAAGAGGATCTGCTGCAAAGACGTGCTGTTCTGGCTGCCACTTTTTGTAAAAGCAGCAAGGGTATATTGTGTCCCAGGTGTCAGCCCAGTGAATGTTACATCTCCTTTAGTATTCACTGTTTTCCTGCAGTGCACAAGTTTAGGGCAAAAGATAACAGTATTTTAAAGATATTTATTTTATTTATATTTATAAATTTATAACATACTGTGATTCTCATCCCTTGCAACACAGGCCAAAAGGGGTGAGACTATCAATTGTATTTTTATATCCGCAATTTTTAACAATTTCTTACATTTCACTGGTCTCTAACAGTCCTGCCTGAATGCTGTCATATACTCCCTTCCCAGAAACATTCATTGTAGCCGTCACTGAATCTTCCTTGATTTCTATGGTGACAATTTTAGGAGCATCTGGCCCTGTGGACACAATGAACAAATCTTCACTACAACATGTATAGCTAGTGACCTATTTGTATCTAATGAATATTTATACAGTGTATTTAGTTTAAATGACTAACACAAGAGTATAATCTGTTTCACATCCTATTCACACATTATACTTATGTTTAAAGTCTATCTTGTCAAGTCCCCATGACATTTAACAGTTGCCTGGGCAGCAATGGACTTCTTTGCCAAAGGTTGCAGCCATGGCCAAGGATTAATTTATTATCTTGCAGGTTAACAGCATCGTGCAGACTCCATCTACTGAAAATTAACTCATTTGCATCTCACAAAATGGCTGCTGGTCTTTACTCACAGTGATGTGAAATTTTGAAAAAAATAGCAACAACAAATTTCATTCACCCATTATTTAAACAAATAATTTCAGAAGAATATGACTGTTCTTGCCTGAATTATACTATTAAGTTGTTTCTGAGGTTATTGTTCTATAAAAATATAACCAACACATCATAAGCAACAAAATTCTTCATTATTCAGGTGTTTCTTTTCCTTTCTGAACTATGGTTTTATGTAAGGAATTTTTCAAAAATGCCCAACTTGCAATGGCAGGACTAATCACTGTGTCCAGCCTACCGAGAGTCAAATGGACCTGATATGGTGTCTCTGAGTGTCTCCAAGTTAAACTACTTCTCCACACTAACCAACTCACTGCATCTATTACTATTAGCTTGGTGGATATTTCCATGCATAATTTAATAACTACCTGCATCACTCCAAGCTGTAAAACAACAGCAAAGTGGAGCCACCGTGTATCTATAATAACCAACCTTTTAGCTTTTCACTTTTACTCACTTTAATATAAACTGCATCCTCACCTTCTTCTAATTTTCTAACATCTCTGCTGAAAGAACATGGTAGATGCTAAATCACAATCCTAGGTTATGACATTAAAACTGTACAGAAACATATCGTGCTTGCATTTCTGAAAACTTACTTGTTCGGAAAATGCCGATGGCAGGCGTACTTTGAACACCCACTGCCCTGACCACTACTTTCACTGTGTACTCCACACCTGGAATGAGACTGCCCACAGTCAATGATGACTGGTCTTTGGGCAAAGCTAAGCTGAGAAGATCACTTGCTGATGAAGTTAGGTTCAACTGCAATCCAGAGTACACAGAGTTTGCTGGAGTCTGCCAGGACAATCGAAGTGCAGTAGTGTTGGCTGCCTCACCAAACAGGCCAGTAACAGGTTCCGGCACTGTCAACGGATTCAAGTTTATTCTTTCAGTTACATTTACTGCCGTTGTCATTGCTGGCACTATTATTAAAATTATAAAATCCTACAAGCATTACACACACTTTCAATACAGACAGTGCAGTTCTGTCATGTTTCATCAGACTTATAAAAACCTGGACAAGAGGTTTGTTTCTTTGGTATTTTATGCCAGAGTCAGCAACTAAGGCCACATCAAGGCAAACAGATGCCACATGCAAAGAAAATATGGGTTGCTAGAACCAAGACCTGAATCCAGGACCAACGATTCTAACCATCTTGGTGGAAACCACCAACCTTTGCACCAACAGATTGCATGGACTGTAAGAAGGATTCATCAAAAAAGGATTATGGGCTGCTAACATGAGTCACATGAAATAAATTGTCTTTTCAATGACAGGTATCAAAAATGATGCAGTACAAACAAGTTCATGTGACAGAAATGAAATACAGTATCTGGATACTTACAAGTGTACAATAACTGCGATGCAGGGTCAGTGCTTTCTTCGGTACCCGATACAGAGTGCACTTGCACCAAATAGCCCACCCCTCCTACCAGTCCACTGACACTGTAGCTGTAGGTCGTTGTGTTGTTGATGCGGGGGACGTTGACTGACGTCTCATTATTTTCAGCAACGTATGTCAGACGGATGCGGAAGGCATGATACAGACTTCCAGGAGGCATTTCCCATGCCAGCTGCAGACTGCGTACTGCACCCACACCGTTCAGCTTGAAAGGGGGAGTAGGTGCTATCAGAATAAACCAGGAAAAGGCTCAGCTGACCACTGTACATCCAGCACATCTGACCATATCAATCCACTACCACTTCTAACTTTTTCAAGACAATAACTATATGCAAGTATTCCCTGTATAAATTTGAAAAGTCTGGGTTGAATGTTTGCAGGGCAAGGGAGGGATAGATAATTTCCGAGTTCTTGTTTCTTAACACATAACTTGGAAAACTCTGTACATATTATTAAAGACCCAAAGATATATTGTTAGGTCTTATGCACAAACTAACAACAAACCAGAAACACTGTACCTGTGTTTCGCTGAACTAATGCAGGACTGCTGCGGACAGTTTGCTGCACTGCATACACAGCCACAGTGTACAGCTGACCAGGCTCTCCAGTGACCGTGAAATTACATGGTGACATGGTGCAGTTCACCGTGTTCATTGCAGCATTCCCAGCAATACTGTATGCCACGCTGAATGCGCTCTGAAAACATTATCAAGTTCAAAAGAAATAATAATATAAATGAACTATCTGCCAAGGCACTTAACTGCCTTGCCTCTGCTGCTTTCTGTAACAACTCTTCTGCCTAAAAGTGCATTGTGGCATAAACAGAATACAAAAGTATGCAAACCCAGCATCAGTTATTTCAAGAATACTTTGACCATTTGATTTCGACTCTGAACATATTGAGTTAAAACTTCTCAACTGCCAAAGTTACCTAGCAGTAGCAATACCTGCAAGCTGTTGGGGGCAGGTTCCCACACGACCTGCAAAGCTGAGGTGCTAAGAGCTTTTGCTGACAGATTCACTGGAGCTGCTGGCACTGCAGACATATTGTCATACTTTGCACTCTGCGTCTGCTTGGACTTTTTTAATTAGCAAAACACTAAAATGAAAATGTTCAGACTGTGACCAAGAGATGCTGGATACAAAAGCAAAACTTATTTTCCAAGTAAGGTCAAAATTCAATGTTCCTTATTATATGTTTATTCTAAAGAGTGAAATAATTCTGTAGAAATGCAGGAAGAACTGAACATTTTCTCTTAAGCTGATTTGTTAAAAATTTATAAACCAGAGACTGGCCAAAAAGCAAGAGGGATTACAGAAGTCATCACTTTGTGGTTACACACTAAATTAAACAGAATGCCTTCAACTGCTAAAATTTATCTTGAATGAAAAAGTGTTTGGCATTGTACATTTGCTTTAATTTTTAAACTCTAAACTTGGCCACCTCTGGCTGAAAAAGGAGTCTGATAAAAAAAAAAAAATCTCCAAAAATTATTGTAGACAGACTGTGACCAATTAGTCCACTTCTACAATACCAAGAATTAACTACTTAAACAGCTTTATCGTCATTCTTCTCCTTTCAGTCATTGCTGCTATCCTCCTCAACAGCCTTGTTACCAAACAAACAAAAATTTCTCTTTACCAGAACATACCCCCACCCTCTTTCTTCTTTCATTGCACCAGCATGTGCATTTGAAGGCTGCACTTTTATAGCGAACTACTACTAGCCAGGGCCCCGGCACAGCCCGGGTTTTTGTCTTTGAATAAAGAGCATGAAAAAGTCACAATTCTGTTTAGTCAATCAATGTTGAGACGTCATAATCTTAAGCCTTACCCCGCCCACCCCTATCCCTTCTCTAACCCCCACCCCTCCCCCAAAACACCCATGCCCACCCCTACTCCTTCTATAACCCCCACCCCTAATCCCTACCCATTTCTTAATTCTCCTTCCCCAAGAAACATCCTCAGCCCCCTTCCTCAGACACAGGTTTCCTCCTACAGAAACAAAGTCCAGGCATAGAGCATTCCATCTGATTAGCTACACACCATGTTAACTTTTACATTTTGCCTTGTCAAGCAAGGCAAGGCGGGTGTCTGGTGGGTTGTGTTATGGTCCTCGTGGTTGAAACAGATAAGAGGAGATTTTCTGATGTCTCTACGTTTTATTGAGTTTTACACTGTCCTACATAACAAAAGCTGGTAGTGATGCTTCCCCTCACATCCTACAGGACTCACATGTGATGGCCGTGATGGGGTCTGAGGCACTGCTGCGCTTATCTAAGACAACAGCATAAAGTGTGACCACATAGATGTGTCCAGGAAGAAGGCCAGTCAGGTTGTACTCTGGGGTTGAAGAGTTGCTGACCACTCTTTGTGCCGACACACTTTCCGAATACTGAACCTGTCATACCACAGCGATGTTAAGATCCAGCACATTTCTGTCTATCAGATGGTTTTGAAAATGAAACCAAGACTTGATCATTTCATCTCAGCTTTAGCAGTCATCAGAAAATTGTTTTCACCATGTTTCTTAACAAGATCTCTGACTATCTAAATCAAGAAAAGAGGCTTAAGTTTCACCAAAGGAGAAAAAAAGCTTATTTAGACAATTTAAGCTCCAAATGTAAGTTTCATAATATTGTGATGCAGGAATTGGAGTCTGCAAAACAGAATCTTACTTCATAATATGTTGAGGATGAACTGTTGTAGCCACGTCCCCATGTCACCAGGACAGAATTGGTTGTGCGGTTTGTAATAGTTAGATTGCCTGGTGGCAAGGGCACTGTCCCCCACGAAAAGAAAAAAAAACAACAGGTAAGTACACTGTAACCAATCTTTAGCCTTCTCATGAAAGACTTTCAGTAAGAGGTGGGCTGCTAAAAAAAAAAAAAAAAATTGGGGAAGACCAAGGCTAAGTCGAGGCTGAGTAATTCGTAGATGCAACCTTTGCAGCAGTACAGCCTATGTGCACAGACAAATGAAATGTCAGAGCAACTGAAAATTAGAAAGGATGCACAATCTACATTTATACCATTGTTTCTCATTCATGAAAAGAAACTATGAAAAACACTTTTGTAAAGAAGTATACATAGACCCACTCTGCTCATGAAACCAATTGGTTCCCAAGTTATCTGAGCAGAACAGTGCACCACCATCAAAATGACATCCGGCTTTTGCAAAGAGCAGAGGTTTTACAGCTGGAAAGTGGGGGTAAACTTGGGGAGCAGAGGTTCAATATCAGTAAATAGATAAGCAAGTGATGGCAACATAAAATATCATGTGCTAACAGATTCAGTTTGTTTTTTTTTTCCAGATGGGAACATAACAGACCTCAACTTGCCTACGTTGTCATTCAATAGCTAATGTAAATACAAGACAGTCAAATATATCACACAAATACTTGGATTCCTCTTCCTTCAACATTTACCTGTTGCAACATCCTTCTGGTAGACTAAGTAGGCAGATGTATTGCCATTTCTGAAGATGATGAAAGTGTAGATGGCCCCAGGCACCAAATCTTTGGCTGTAAGGCTCAGTCTCGAGTCATTGAAAGGTCCCACATAAAATTCATCAACTAGGAAAATCCCCAAAAGCCTGTGCCATGTCACCTGGTATGTCCGAGCATTGCTATCTACTGCCCACTCCAGTGTTATCGTGGACTCTGTGGAGGTTAGTCTGGTGTTGTTAGAGGTAAGATTTTGAGCTTGGCATGTTCCAAAAAATGTGATCACCTGAAAAAAAAAAAATCATCTGATGTCTGATACACACCAGTTTTAACAAACAAGTCCATACCATACACAGTATACACAGTATCCTTATACCTCATAAAGAATCAATGAAAATGGAAGCATCACCGTGGAGACCAACCGTGAGATGTATACCCCCTACTAGTGGTAGATCTTATAACTGTGTGGAGGGGGGAGGGGGGCAGGGGGAGGTAAGTTGGATGGGAACAGTTCTTACTGCAGGATTGGAATGAATTTTTTCCCAGAGTCTTCTACTCTTTGCAGCAAAAAACACATGCATACATGTGTGCATATTTGTGAGCACCCACACACACACCGACACCAACACACACATCAACACACCAACACACACTCACACACACACACACACACTTTTTACTCCTTTTATGCCATTCTCTGTACAACAGCTTATCCAATTACTAAATAACAACAAAATTCTGCAAGTGCAATCTCTTATGGTGGTGATCGGGCAAAAGGTCATTAAGACACCCTCAAGCACTAGCATGCGTATAATTTGGGTCTCTCAGTAAATAAACACGCATGAACCTGAAAGCAGAAAACCAGTTACTCCGCAGAGTGTTCTCTTATCTATCCAAATAAAATCTTTCAGCAAAACTTGATCATAGACCTTCAATACTGCATGCAATCACTCACTGCTCTTATCCGTTGTGTAAAATCTCAGAATTCCACATCTGAACATTAATAGCCAAAGGGTTAAAACCATCTAAAATCTGAAGTTCTGTCTCTACAGTCGGCATATTTTATTCAACATGGATGATCTAACATGCCCTCAGTACAGTACATCTACAGCCACGAGTAATCAATCAGTAAAGAAATCTGTGGCCCACAGGACAAGGAAGGTGCAGAACCACACCTGAAACATCTGGCCTCGGGGTTCCAAACTATCAGAATTTCTACACCATGCCCGTAAATGTGACTCTAGGGTGAATTTCAGCTGATGGTGAGTTTAGCCTAATTGGCCATGACAAGATAAATGAGGTTGGGAGCAGGAGCACAGGGAGTGGACCCTCTAGACACAGAACGAGCAGATGTCTTCAGATGATTAATTCAGGTGTAAACCCCAAGCATGACCAAAGTTCAGTTTCAATTTTAATTTTATTAACTGCTGTCCTTCCATTACAGGCTAATAAAACTACTCATTTTCTCACATTAAAATATACTAACACTGTAATTAGTATTTTTCTTCAAAACAATAATTTACACATTCGTTGATGCAATGATGCATTAACCCCATGACTACAAGCATGTATTTGCACACTACATGTGCTTGACAATCTTTTAAAGACTATGCATTTTATTTTAAAAATTAAATTAATTCTTAGAAATGTTTAAATAAAGGCACTGGTACAACAATAACAGTATACAAGTATACAGTTAAAAGTAAGCACTCACTTAGCCTCTCTACACTGAAATGCTTTCTATGAAAAAAAACAAGACTCCATATTAATTTTAAACAGTTGTTTACTTATTTGCAAATAAAACTGGGAAGGATTTTATAATGCTGTTCAAACTAGCATAACAAAAGTCAAGAGGTAGGGAAGACAGGAAAAAACAAGAAACAGCTTATACATCTGAGGAAGATAGTGACAGGCGTAATTAAATGAGGAAGAGTGTGTGTGTGTGTGGAATATGAGCATCAAAGTACAATTTCATAAAGCAAAGCATACCAAAATCTAACAAGAGATTATTATACTACTAATGGCATTATATCCGGCCACAAATGTCAATATTACAAAAGATTGAAATGTGACGAAGATTTGTTCCGACAAACTTTCTATGATTCTGTGAAAATAACACTTATGACGTTATGTGTAAACAGTAGACCTACTTTTTAAAGGTTACTTTTGTGCTGTCACTGAGTGAACTCAAAACATGTATACCACGGTCAGTACATAATTCTTTTCCTCGCTCACTCTCAAATTTTGCTTCCTCCCTCTCTCACGGGCACGCAAGCACGCACGCACACAAAACAGAAGATGTAGTACTCACCAAAGTGAAAAGCAAAGAACGCCTTCTTTCAAAAACGAACTCCCAAATGCAAAACTCCATCGGTATAATACCACCGAGAAGATGAGAGTCACGTCACAGCCACTAACACCTTTCAACAACTACGAAGATTTCTAAGGTAAAGTTTACCAGCCAGCGAAAGGTGTTTCACGGCAGAGTTTCCGCGGAGTATTTCGTGTAAAGCCTGTAGGTGTACCTCATTACCTGCCTTTTAATGCCAAAGCCGATGCGCGATGGCTCTAAAAAGTATCTCGCCCTCGCTTCACACACACACTTAGTGACAAAGTACTTCCTTCAGTCCTTCTGTAACTAAACAGCCACAGGGCAACTCTGACGTCCTGATGAGGAATATTAATGACGATAACACCTAATTTTCCTGTCATGTACTATGGGTTCCCATTTCGAACCACTTCAGCTACTCCCACGATACCAAACTTTAAAGCGCGACCTCGCCCCATGCGCGCATGCCAACTGACGTCACACTAAACTACGGGAGGCAACTACAACAGCAAACAGCAAGACAGTCCACTGTTTCTGTTATACCTGTAGCACGCGTTGACTTCCGTCTCATCCAGCGATCATAAAATGGAAAAGAGCTGTATGATTCGGGTTAGTCGGTCGCATATGTTTACATGGAGGATCCGAAAACTGTCCGCCCTTTTAGTTTCTCGCCATAAACTGTTCGTGCCCAAGCTATATAATTCAAGACATGCCGGTTTGCGCACATTCACACGGAAACACGCATGCACGTACCCACATCTCCCAGCCCCTTGAGTTCTCCCCCCCCCCCCAAAAAAAACAACACGAACAACAGGATCAGTCTATCCTTTCCCAGTAGCTTTACCCCACGCCAGATCTACTTTTCTCCTTCACCCACCAGTGCCTTATATTTTTGTTTGTTTTTTTTTTTTAATTTTAATTTTCTGGGTTTTTTGTTGGTTTTTTTTTTACTTTGCTTTCATCCGTTTCTGTCTTTATCTGTCTTTGTATCTATATGTTTCAGTTTGTGTTTGTTCTGACGAAGGGGTAGTGCCGAGAAACTCTCAGCGTTTTGTCATCATTAAATTTGGCTCAATTCCGTTTTTAACTTAGGTTTATCTCCAAGCGGCAGTCATGCACTTGTTCCTTTTTTAGACTGAATACATATATACATATACAAAAGTCGTATTTAGTCCTATAATTATTGTAGCTCGTATTAAAACTATGATATGCATGCGTTCATACATTTTGTCTAGATTCATACAGATAGAACTCTTTTATTACGAGAGATAAAGGGTACAGAGAAGCGGAGAGAGACGGAGGTGAGGGGGGGCGTTTTATCGACGGGGGTAAAACCACATATGGCTTATAGGGGTAAAATCGCATGTGGCGATCTTATCGGGATATAACTGCATATCTTATAAGGATAAACCCCCATAAAGGATAATAACCGCATATGGCTATCTTATAGGGTAAAACCTCCTGTAGTTGCATCCTGCCCCTTCTCTCAGCTCTCTTCCGCCCTCTGCTTTCTATAAATGCACGTGAACGCATGTATACGTCGTGACGCGTACCACTGGCACAGCTTCGCACTTCCGGGATTCTCGGCTACAGCAGATTACAGGTGATTGATGGGTCAGCGTCATTTTGTGACGTATGCGTCCTGCATCGATCAACAGTCACCTTATTAATTTTTGCCCCTGCCGCCGGTATATATGTTTCGATTCCTCAGTTTTGTTCGATCTATCCTTTGGTTTCGTCTGGAAACCGAAAAAGCTTCCTTTTGAGTTAACGACTACGGCATCTATACGCTGCAGATATAATCTGCTTGTGATTTAACATCTTTACGGCCATGAGCGTGTTTACACCTATTCAGCAGTTTGATCGACCAGTTTTGCTTGAAATTTGTAGTTGCCTTTTTTGGCGCCAGGCTATGAAAAAAATACGTACGCGTCAATCCACACTCCCAGGAACGCGCATGCGCGCGCGCACGCACACACGTACACACACGCTCAGCTCTCCAAACATCACTGAAACAGCAGACCTACGTATTCCCGCTGGAGTGCCATATCCTCCGTGGTTACAAACGCACATACACATGCGGGTGTTGAATCCATGCAGTTACTACTTCGGTGTGCTGACAACCTGTCTGGAAAAGCACTGAAGACTTTTGCCGGAACCAGAAAGTTGTTTTTCAGGTTTAAAAATATGCCGATTGAAACAATATTTAAAATTTTCGATACGAAGATTAAACCTATACTTCTTTATGGTCGGGATTGGGGAGTAAAGCAATACGAGGAAATTGAAAAGGTACACATAAAGCTTTGCAAATTGGTTTTACATGTTGGAAGAGATGGTTAAACTGACATAGCTTTGGGTGAATGTGGCAGATTCCCGATTGTGATCGACCTGTTTATGCATGTTTTTAAATACTGGTGTAGGTACAGTGCTACTGTATGTTGTACCTACATGATAAGTCTGGTAGGAGCAATTGGGTCTCTCAGGTTGGGGTCCTATTGAGCAGCCACGGGTTTGGTTATGTATGGTCAATGCAGAATGTTGACAACTACCCTTATTTTATCGCTGCAGTGAAAGAAAGACTCCCGGACTGTAACGGCCAAAAGTGGCATGAGTCACTTCTGTCACACTCTGACTATAATAGCTTGACTATCACCCTGACCTAATCAGAGCAGCCTATACATAAGTCAGCTAAAGCACCGTGAACACAGGTGTGTTCTGTGCCTCACGGGGTGTGACAGGCTGCCTCACAATGGAATTGGTCGTTTTAACAACCCTAATCCTAGAGTTGAGTGTGAGCTGTGTGATCGCCACTGTGTGGAAGATTTGTATCATTTTTTTATTCGTCTACCCAAAATGCTCTGCTTTGAGGAATAGATATATACCACTTTTTACCAAAGATCCATTCTTCAGGCACAATTATAATTGGTGGGTCGAGTCGTTTTGCCAGAGAGACATAAATGATTAAGATCGATGTACGTTAATTAGTTGACGTTTCTTGGAATATATTTGACAAAATATTTGTGGAATCAATGAGTTTTAATGTGATTGGCTGATCTTTATCAGTTTGTAATCATTTTTATCTTTACCTTACTTTTCGTTAAACACATCACAGCAGTTTTTTAAAATGTTCTTTTCCTTAACACCAAAAGATGGCAGGGCTAGGGAACAAAACATTCACATTGTAGGTCTTTGTATAAGCTCGAGTCCTATAGCTAGGTTTTCTTTGACTTGTCTCGTTGTAAAGTTCACTATGCCTTTTATGGTCAATAGATTTTTTTCATAAATGCACTGTAAGGTCAATAGATATTTTATAAATTTATATACATATACTGAGCCTGGCTATAATTTACAATTTTTGGAAAAAAAAGTAAGAGGTCCATATTGTACCTCTGAAGTGTAACGAGCGGCCCTGTCTGCACATTTATTACATACTACGTAAACATTAGCTTGAAAAGTAAGCCGTAACATCTTTTCGCATGCACGCAGCGTGCGCGCTACGCTAGCTGATATTTGGGATGAGGAAGAATAAGCGTGCATTTGGCCAGGGTTTTAGAATTTGTCGTCTGCCACACAATGACCGGAAGTTTCCTGTCAGCTCTGCGTCCATTTTGTGTAGACCTACACGTTACGAAACAGTTTCATGGCATCACATAACATTCGAACTTTCGGTGTAGCTGTTGTTGGCATAGGAACGGCAGGGCGTGTGCGTTTAAGAGATTTACAAGAGTGCAATGCGCCTTGTTGTTTAGAACTAAACGGATTTGTTTCGAGGTGCGAATAGTTTTTAATTTTGTCAGATTTAGGGTCATCTGTAAAAAATTTCTCTGTAGCGTAATGTTCACACTTAGAGATTTTTACGACTTAATATTTGACAAAAGGCTGAAGTTGAATAAGATCACAGATGCTATTTAATAATTGCCACTGCTATTAAAATAAATCATTTTAATCTACAGATAAGAGTCTTGTTTATGTTATGTGTTGTGTCCTAATGAAGGGGTGGTGACATGAAACGTTCACGTTTCTTTACGTGTACTGTACTTGCCAGTGTTTTAGTAAAATCTGTGACTTTATGTGGGTGTCTGAGTGTACTTTGTAAAAATGTGTTCATGTGAAGTTGTTCATTTATTAAATAATAGTAAATGTAGTATATAAAGAATATTTTAGATTTGTTTAGAAGTCCTCTCCCCCAGAATTGCAATATGAAACCTAATTTTGTTCATACAGAAAGGCCACTGGAGAATAATCCATAATTTCCAGATGTTCTAAAATATCCTGCTTCGCTATTTTCTCTATTGGACAACTATTTTCCCTATTTACATGTAAATCTGCTTTTTATTTAACCATGAAAATTAGTAACTTTAAATATGTGTGAATTAATAGGAGCAAAAAAAATTGTATTTGCAAGGTAGACTCTCTGTTTTGTAACATTGCAATTCTTTACTTTGTCCTGACCAAATTTGTATCCTACCTCCAGTCGCTGAATAACTTCGTAAGTCCTCAGGGATGCATATTGTTTTGATTAAAACATAAGGTAGTTTTTGAAATAAAGGGATTCTTGGGGGTTGTTTTGTTATGGAAGACGGGATCATATCAACATTCCTGGTGTAACAAAGTTGGCCTATGAAGAATGTTTGGCCAGATCAGACATCCATGCTGTCATTATCTGCACAGAACCAGAAACACATGAAGATCTTATAAGGTATAATATGTAAAGTAGTCTAATAATGTAGAATTTGTGATTCAAACAAGCTGTACAGTTTAAATGAGCTCTATATCATATTTGACATTTGTAGTAAATTAGTAATGTTCATGTAATGAAGCATTATTGCCTTTGTAGCAAACACTTTTTAAATTTTAATGTTCCCTTTTTCGCGAAATGAAACTGGGTCAGAATTTCTGTTTCTTGTATTAATATAACTGGTCATAGAACTATAAAGACTACTATACTTATTATAGTTATAGTTACTTATAGTTCTGTGGACTGGTTTAGCTATAAAACAGACGTACCTCTACTTGCTACTTCCAAGGATGAAACAGAAAGTGATCTAACCAGAAGGTACAAGAGATTAATATAATTGTTGTTATCAGGGAAGGTTGGCCTTGTGATAATCACTACCAGCTTAGTCAATACTTTTCATGTTATGTCAGTTGTTAGGCAGAATGTATGCATGTATCATTGTATCTTTATACTGTTTTCAAAGACAAAGTATTGCTAGTAGCAGCTGTGTGCATTTATCAGGTCTTTTGGTGTTTGTTTTTTTTTAGACAGGCACTCGGCAGTAACAAACATGTGCTGGTTGAGTACCCTGTTGCCTTCTCATCACAAGTAGCCAGAAACTTATATAAACAGGCAAAAGATAAGGGTAATTTGATTGCTTTCCTAGGAATGCATCTTCAGTCAACAGTTTTACTTCTTTTGCTTACGTTTTCAATTGTCACCAAAAAATATATAGTAATCTTGATGGAACGAACTTCATTTAAAATGTTTTTAGTGAGCATAATCATGATGGTTTTTACTAATTTCCCTGATAACTTTTTCAAATACCTTTTAGTTTTGTGGGCTTGTATACAATGTGCGGATGCTGTGCATTTAATAATGCCACATTTAGGGCCAGATCAATCAGTTTGTGAGGGGGCATGCTTGAAAAGATTTTGGTAGCATCCAAGAGCTACCCCAGTGAGATCCAGGCGGCCAAGCTGCCCAGCTGAAAACATTCTAAATGTTGAAGCTATTATGAGGGCCTCTCCTGAAAGATAAAATCATAATTTTGAGAATATTTTCTAACTCTGGCAGTACACTGATGGCTGGGAGGGTTGGGGCTTCAGCACTCAAAGGACCCCCTTTAGATCTGGCCTGCACAAGTTGTAGAGTTTGTTTGCCATAGTTGTGGATTGTGTGAGCAAAAAAGGAAGGTATCTTAGTTTACAATTCATAACAATTTCAGGTCTGGTGCTTCATGAAGAAAACATCAGACTTCTTTCAGAGAGTCATAAGGCATTAAAAGAGATAGCAGCAAGAGAAAAACTCAAGTTTGCAAGAAGCAGCTTAACAGGTGAGAATCCCTGTAAAAATTATTCATTACCATGAACTTTAATGTGTTTGTATATATAACTATATAACACTAAAGAAATAATTGGAACCCTCAGAAGTGTTTCTATTAATACCTTTAAGAGATTAACATCATGATGAAGCTACTCAAGTTCATACATGCCTGACATAAGAGATGGAGACATTAGTGTGTTGTTCACGGATTTATTGTGGGAGGGGATTAAAAGTACTGTGATGTAGCTAAGCTCAACATTGCAATGGGATTTACTTTTTTTTACTATCATTTTCTCTGTTTTAATGAGAACCTTTTAGATCCATATTGGGGGATTGTAGATTTTTTTGTTGGTGATTTTGGTTTTCTGCAGATAAAGCAATGGCTAACTTGGACAGATAGTTGTGCAGGTTTCCTTTTTAAAATAACTTAAAAACTAAAATTCCATTTTAACTGTTGTCTTTTATAGCACTATAGTACTTTATCCCAAACTTGTGACTGTTTATGGTCATACTGGTTGATTATATGATAAAAATAATTCAGTTATCGAAGCTTTCTCTTCTGGTTTGTGACTCAAAGGCAGCTACAATGGATGGGTGGAGAAACTACCTCTGGAGGGCAAGCCTCTTGTAAGCAGTGTGTCTGCTATTCAAGCCTTCTATGACATATTTGGAGACATGAAGGCAGTGGGTGCCTCTCTGGATAAAGAAGACGATTCCTTTAAGTTCACAGGGAATTTTATCACTAAAGATGGTGGAAAGTATGTGGGCAGAAACGTCTAAATTATTTGTGTGTAAAGTAGGAAAGTTCAAATATTGGTGATGTTATTTGTAAAATTAATCCTGTACTCTTGTAGCGCATGCTCCTCGACTGCTAGCATTGCTGGTACTGCC
This sequence comes from Lanistes nyassanus, assembly GCA_004794575.1. Lineage (NCBI taxonomy): Eukaryota > Metazoa > Mollusca > Gastropoda > Architaenioglossa > Ampullariidae > Lanistes > Lanistes nyassanus. The sequence continues at coordinate 260,182 of SMGT01003978.1, forward strand.
ACTAATAATGGTGTTTTCACCAACTTGAAAGAGATGAAGACCTAACTTTAACAGCAAACTTAGCAAGGCTGATGAAGAGAAGGCCTCTTTCTTCATGGGAAATTACTTGCCACATGGCTATATGATTCTGGCATTTTTTAAACATGATCATTATTCACAGGTATAAAGACTTATGTCATTGATGTGGAAAGAATTTTATACTGTAAATTTGTTCAGTTTTCATAGTAAAATGGGAAATTGAAAAAAAATTTAAATATTTTTACATGTATTTTTCTTTTGATGGGAAGAGGAAACTAAATTGATGGAAAAAGACAATCTTACTGTTTCAAAATTTCTATTTTAAGTAAATGAGGATTGTGGTCTTGGCATATATATATATATATTTGTTTTTGCAAATCATACAAGTGGAGACCTATTATCATCTTTACCTACATATAGTGAAATTTATATTTATTATGAGATGGGGTTTTTGGGGGTTTTTTTGGGGGGGAGTGGGGGGATAATATACTAGCCTACACTAACAGGACAGTGCCTGAGAGCTCATCTTCATGCTTTCTTGGAATTGTAATCCTCTGCTTATTGCTATTGCCATTACTGCGGGTGTTACTGCCACAATAGTAGCTCTATCTAATAATGGAGGTTTGTCTTAATCAGACTGGCTGTACAAGGATGAGTTTAGGTGATAGCCCTGCATTCCACAAAGTGTGCACCTTATTATCCTCTAAAGTTATGATTTTCATCAATAACCCTGTCTTGCTTTAATTAATCAAGTGCAAGGATCGGGAAGAATGTGTCATGCAATCTTTCTTCAGCCTGGAAGGTTGCCTGATTTATACTCGTGCTAAATAGCCACAAAGTGGATGGAAAGCATTCTGTTTCTATACATGGAAGGCTTAGCACCTGTGGCAGGTGCACGTTATGCAGAGCTAACATTGCCTAAGTGTGTTACTGAAAAGATCCTCCAGTGAGGATCAGCCTTTAATGCTGCTACAGTTACTAACACCACTCCCAGAAATAATGCTGCAGTTGTTACCAGCTTGGTGTTTGCATTCATTATCTACATGCGTCGTAACACTAAATGAATTTGTTATAGTGGTGGTTTTGCAGTGGGTGGAAGTGTTTTATCCCTTTTTCTGCAAAAGAATGTAAGATGGACACATAAAGAAAGATGCTATTTTAAAGTGTCAAAGAGCTGCTTCTACTGACAGGGAAGTGCTAGTCTCAGGGGAGCGCCATAAGCAGAAGACACAACGTCATTCTCACACCTATGTGGAGTTTGAAAGTGGCCTAGTGTTTGACACAGACATGGAAAAATCATCCAGCTCTCCGAATACACAGAAGCCTGGTAAGTTTCTGCTGAAAATTTTAGTGTTCAAAACTTTGTAGAAGATGTAACATATCCTTTTTAATTAATCTTGTCAACTGTTTTTTTTTTGTGTGTCATACCTCTTATTGATGCAAGGGAAGTGGATGACTGAGTGGTTAGAACACAGGTCTCTGAACCGTAAGGTTTGACTTGATGCCTGTGTCCTGCAGCACACTTTCTGCAGTTCACCCAGCTGTGAATGGGGGCCTGACTTATGCACTGGGGAAGGTAAGGCATCAAGGGAGACAAGATGGGCACCACCCTCCCAATGCTGCCTAACAGAAAAGTGGAAGTCTCAAACATCCCCACATATGAATGGCCTAAAAAGGTCATGGACATTAATGCATGCTTTTCTCAGTACAGATATCTTCAGGAGAAATTATTCAAGTCTGGTTTTTTAAAAAAAGCAGGGGAGGGGAGGATTCTGTGTGTGCCAGCATTACATTTTATTTTTAGGTCACATCTGGCTGTCTTGTAAACTTCTATAAAGATCACAGGTGTACAAGTTTGCAAGCACTTCTCAGAAAAGATTATGTAGTCTTAATCAGAATGTGTTTGTCAGAAAGATTTGCTTTTCAAGGGGGTGGGATTTTTTTTATCTGTGCAAGGATTTCTTGTTTCACATGTCATGACTGTAAATGTTCCATGCATTTTTTGTTGTTGTTGTTGTTGTTGTAATTGATAGTGAAAGTTCTGCAAATGTTTTTGTATCAGCATTTATCTGAAATCATGAAATCCTCAAGGTGCAAATTATAATTAATAAAGAACAAATGAGGACCGAGTGCTTAAATTAACTCCAACCAAGGGTACGGTAAGCTCCCTTGGGCACATGCGTCTGCATACGGCTATGTTTGAGCACTGTCAGTACCTTGGTTGGAGTTATCTTTCGATAATTTAAGCGCTCGGTCCTCATTTGTTCTTTATTAATTATAATTTGCACCTTGAGGATTTCATGCATTTGTCCTATGTTGTGTTCGTCTCTGAATCCTAGTTGTCAACACACGCTTAGTGAGCGGGCTGACTTCATTAACATGGATTCGCTGTATGCACATGTTGTGTACCGAGGGCTAGCTGTGTGAAGAATAGCGCCATTATAAAGAAAGGGATGGCAGATCTTTTTGAGGATCTGCCAAGTTCCTTTCTTTCGGCCCTCTCTTTGCTACTTGTTTGGGTACGGTAAGCTCCCTTGGGCAAAGGCGTCTGCATACGGCTATGTTTGAGCACTGTCAGTACCTTGGTTGGAGTTATCTTTCGATAATTCGGTCCTCATTTGTTCTTTATTAATTATTCAGCATTTATCTCTTAACAGGACTTTTTATGCAAGACCTGCAGTTGTTTGCTGCTGAGCTGCAGGGTGAGCTTACAACAGATTATCGAAGTGCCTTGTCCATCAGAAGCCTGGAGATTGCAGAGGAAGCTGATGCCTTTATTAATATATCAGTATAAGTGTTTGTCAGGCAGAGAATCTCAGACATCTGGTTAAAAGCATACAGAAATACTCAGATTGGTGATCTGAATGGTGATCAAACATTTAAAGAAAACAGAATCATTATGAAAATTAGGAGATACTATTCAAAAGAAAAATATGATATTACAAAGTCAGAATATGGCTGTTGTTTATCCATAGGTTATTTTTATTAGTTATTAGCATATTATTTGCTTGAGGTACCTTTCTGGTGGAATAATGAAAAAAGTTTCATGATTAACTACATTTGTTGGATCTTTGGTGGCAAAAAGGGTTTTTTAAAATCCAGTACATTGTAAAAGTGTGTGTTTTTCTCATTTAGGTGTGAAAGTATGTAGCTGAATTGTAATGAAGTACTTATGGCCATAATGTTTGTACACTGTACACCTGGTACTCTAGGGAACAGTACTGACTAGTTGGCCCAGTGTCAGTATAATGCGACTGGGTGGGACTGAAGTCTGTGTTGTGACAGCAGTCCCAGAGTAGCAGCAAATTGTCTCAAGCAACACCATGCTGATATGCACTTTGTTTCCAACTGGACATTTGCCAACAAAAACCAAACCAAACCCATTATTTTTTATTTACCCTTTTTGCTTGTCCTTATGCTTTAGAACTGAAATAAACTATTTGATCACATTTTCTTGCCAGTACTCTTTTTTTGTGCTCTATGTGATATAAACATTGTCATGGTATTCTCTCTGTCGTGTCTAGGGGTATGGCGCTTATGTGTTTCACTTATGTGGTTCTCTTGTGTCCACGTCGTGGATAATGGTTGTACTCTTCTGTAATACTCTCTGCATTAGCCCACTTGGCATTCGGCGATTGTTCGGTTGTGGTGGTGGTGGTGGTTATTTAGAGGGACAGTGCTTCCACCTCGCGGTGATTTTGCACTATGGGGGGATGGATGGGGTCCTATTACTAAACTGTGCACTGAGACAACCACCAGACTGATGGCTGCAGTAAGATGGTAAGTGCAGACAGGCAGTTTAATGTGCGGGAGATGCCCGAATGGAGTTTGCACAATGTTTAACTCCAGGAAATAATCCTTGGCCACACCAGGATTCGAACCAGCAACTTTCCATCTGCTAGTCCGCAGCTCTACCAACTGAGTTAACCAGGCCCCCCAAGCGATCGTTTGTGGTGGTGGTGGTTAGAGGGACAGTGCTTCCACCTCGCAGTGATTTCGCACTATATCGTTCGTTAGCAGTCGGGTGCCTATATAGCCCTGAAGTCGGACTTGCAAGAAAACCCTACCCGTTCGGGGTGGTAGCCTGTGGCCCGGAGGGTTGTTCGCCCCCACCTCGCAGCTGACCCCCTCTCAGGGTGATGGGTCAACTGGGGGACGGGGTGCGGGTTCCCCTCACTCTCGGCTGGCTACCTTCCCCGCTCCACTGCGTGTTCTCCTGGCTGGCTGTTTTGGCGAGCCAATTGGCCGACCGTAACAATTTGCTCTACCCTCCCGAATGGGTACGCAACAAGATGCCAGAAAAATCATAACAAACATGTCCATGTGAAAACAGTCGGATGACATTTGCCCTCATGTTTTCCCAAAAGAAAGTTTGTGTGTCAGTATCAGTCACAACAATTGTAGATGCCTTAAAATCCACACATGAGAAGGCAGTGGATAGTCTAGGGATAACACACTTGTCAACAAGCGGTTGAGCTGGAATCTCATATTGGTGCAAGCTTCAACTACAGGTGCCTTCTGTTTAATAGACTGGAGGTACACTTTTCTCTGGGTACTTCAGCCCTCATGTTTCAACTACTCCCTCCCCCATCATCCTCATGCTCTCCCTCCAATCTCTTTGCCGACATGAAGTTAACCATAGCTTGGAGATATAGCCTGACTATAGATCCTAAAATAGATATTGGGAGTACATTTTGGTTTTAATGTTCTAATTTTAGTCATGTACTATTTGTGTTTGCCTGAACTTTGAGGTGCTGTGAAGCAGAGTATTGTACAGTGAAACACTTCTTTCTGCATTGTGATATGCCTTATAGCACCCCAACATCTAGCAAGCTGCTGTCAGCAGCTTAGTCTCACGTGTGCTGGGATTGCCTGTATTTGGTCCCTGCTACCCCACCTCCCACAGCTAACAGCCATTAATGATGAGCAAAGCTGCGCCCCTCCCAAGATGCACTGGACATTTTTAGGTCTTGATGTGCTTTCACTTTTCCATTAAGTCCACTATTACTTCGAGAAAGATTAGTCCAGTAATGTGCAACAGTGTCTCTTTAAGTTACTAACAGAAGAAATGCCACTTTCCCATCTATTTGTGCCAGCAAGTGAAGTATTTCTTAGAACATACAAATAGTTTCTATTCATGTTTTGAATGCATCTCTTTTATGAAATACATAGACTCATAACTGCATGGAATAGATCCAAATATAAATGTTGCATATGTAAGCATTGGTGAAATTCTGTCCCCATTTAGGCTGAAACGCTTTTTTTTTTTGGACACTAAATTTTTATTTTCCAGGCTCTGGCAAGTTTTCTTTGTTCTTGGTGGTTGGGGGCACAATAACGGCAGTTGAAATAACTCGGTCGTTTCCATGTTCATAGACATCAGTCAGTTACATATGTTGATGCTATGTTGAATCGATGATGCTGGTTTACAACCGTACGGTACGTGTTCGTATCAATCAGCTGCTGGCTAGTCACGTTACGGATTCATTGTATAGATTACCTTCAACCCATATACCACTCAGCCGCCCAATTTTAACTTAGGATAAGGACCTTTGAAACTGCTTTTTAAATAGGCAGGATAATTACCTTAATGTGGAATCGCAATCGTCTTGAGCCTCGCTGGTGTTCACCGGGGACTTATAGCACAAAGTCTGTGCTTATAGTACCCGATTGATATAATACGGACCAGCTGAGCAGGGCTGCATGAGGAGTTCTTAACTATAAGTCATAGAGTGAAAGTAAAATACACTGGGCGAACGGGGGCTACGACACCTTTTATGAACGAAGAGGGAGCTATAAACACTAACCCAAGCCGAAGACGGTAGTAGAAAAACAAACCTGAGAATGAATCATTGAATGACGTCAAAACTGAGCTTGTGACGCCGAACGCAACTATATTAAGTGCGTCATTATCCACGCTTTACGTAAGACAGAGGGCGTAGCGTTGTTTGATACTGTAAGATACGGATATCATCACTGCGCGAAAAAGGAAAAGGCGGTAAGGTACTTAAAGATCTACTTTGTATTTTCTACTTGTGTGCAGTTCCGCCCATCAAGGTGAGTGAAATTTGTGGAGCATACCTTTCCTGAACGACACAACAGGCATAAATTAAGGGCATTTCGCAATAATTCGTTAGACTCTTAATTGTCAGTTGTGGCTAAGGTTACCGGATGCAGCAGTATCTGAGTATGTACTACAGAGGTCCTTTTAAGTGATGAGGAAAAATGTATTCTGGAAGCTAGTTACCTTGGGCTCCGTTGATTAGCGACACACGCATCTTTCCGACTAAGCACAAGTTTACAATCACCACAAAAGAAGGTACATGTGGTGATACATGGACAGCCATAGGGCCGGTGGCACGGGTGTTTATCTCCTGTCCACATGTAAACCCATGAAGACCTAACAGGAATATATATATATATTTTTTTTTTATCAGAAACCCCTTTTATACCCGATTACCAGAAGGGAGACACGAAGCACGTTAACGAGCTTAGCTCTGGCATGCCCTTCCAGCCACCCGGAAGTTATATCACATCTTTAGTTAGTTAATATGTTTATTACCCGACATCTGGCCAACGTACACTGCAGTGTTTATATTCTACTACCAAGCTCCAGTGGAATTCCTCGTATGCAGCCTCAGCCATTTTGGGTTTGGCGCAGTTATTGCTTGAGATAATAACCTTGGAGCTGTATCTACTCCTTTAATTACTCATTTTAATTTTCTTTTAATGTGCATGGCTGCTGTTCTGTTAGTCTTTAGAGAAAGGTTAGTTTAACAAACAATAATTAAATACTTTAAGCTGTGACCTAGAAAAAGGGAATCTGTATCGGATAGTTTGCTGTTGAATCTTAAAAGAAGAGACGAATTAATCTCCTTTAAACTTTGACTGGTGCCTCAGGAAAGGCATGATCAGTGAGGTGGCGACCCTGATGCCAATGCCCACACCACCCAATGAGCTGCAAGACTGCATGGTCTACGTGCAGCAGGCACAGCGTGCCTTCCATTCCTATGTTGACCTGAACGAACGGGTGTCTCTGTACTGTCAACGGCTGGCCACACTGGCCAATCACTGGCGCCACCTGGCGGGACTCGGCATAGCGCAGGTCTGAGATAAACGAATGGGTGGAGGGATATGTAGAAACAAAGCAATGAGAAATAGCCATGTTGCCATGTTTTCTTTTCACCTGAATAGAACATGTATTTATTTGTATTTTAAGTCAGTGGGCTATAGTTTATTACAAAGATATATAATTCCCAGAATACAAGAGCGCCTTCAAACATGTACATGGACAGAAAGAGATCCACTTTGTGACGTTAATTTAGCCCACGGATATGTTTTCGTCGTCAAGGCCTGAGACAGTGGAAGAGTTCGAATGAAGTGTATCCAAGTCACGGGCTTGACCTGCATTTTGAGACTAAGTGAGAAAATGTTCGAAAAGTTATATCTCGCGAAGAAAGTGTGTTTTTTTCCTCAAAGTTTGACACATAGTTCCATCACGAATTATATCCAGTCTTCTGTGAAACACTTTCTAATCGGGTTGGTGTACTTTGTAAGTAAAACACTTCCCCAGCCCCCATGCTACTGCTCAGGGCCAAGTAGTCAAGCGGCTGGAGATGCTGGTGTACTCGCTGGACCGAGTGTCCCGCCAGCTGCTGGAGCGATCGGCTCAGGTGGAATGCAAGCGGCGAGCCGTGCAGCAACTCACAGACAATGTTGGTACGCACATCCTGCCGCCCATAACGCAACCCACCCACTCCAGCACAGCATTTATCTTCTCGTAGACTTGCCGACACCACACTAACATATTAACACTGCGAGCCCAGCTTGCTATGATGTCCATAACCACACACACACAGCACACACATATCACCTTCGAGATAATGCGGCCTTTATGTAAAATTTGACTGATTGTGGATTGAACACCTGCCTAACTTCCCTTTGTGTAAACCCCAGATGTGCGTGTGTATGCGTGCGTATATGCGTACGTGCGTGCGTGTGGATCCATGTGTGTGTACAGCCGTGTCGGAGCACGCTTTGGAGGCGAGGGCCCTGGAGTTAGCAGAGGTGGAGGAAGACAACACACAGCGCGAGCGACAGCAGGCTATGCACGTCATTGCCATCCACCGACTGCAGGAAGAACAAAGTTAGTCCAGATCACCAAATTTTTCCCCCCAATTGAGTACTGCCCCAGCCCGCACATGCATGCGCAGGGCACGTTTTATCCCGTTTAGCGCAAAGACACAGGCTTGAAATTATGTATCAAAACAGAAAGCCCTACCTAATACCAAACCCTAACTCTACCCCTAACCCCTTCCCCTCCAAAACAATGGTAAGCTAATATGGGTTTCGAACCTGCCACATAACCGTAAAACCCAATTTCTTTACCAACTCGGCTGTACTCACGCTGTGTAGAGGTCATGGCTTGGCCTATAATTATCTGTTGTTGTGGTTAGCAGCTGGAATGCGCATGCGCAGAGCATTTAGTACGCTGCGCATGCGCACCCGGGCTGGGGCAGAATTCATTTGGGGAAAAAATGTCGCATCCAGTTCTGCTCACCGCCTATCTCTCTCTCACTCGCACACACTTTTCCGCATCGCCCTCCCCCACCTTTCACCCGGACACCTGAGTGTCGCAACACTGTTCGGTGTTTAAGCATTTCCTTCAATGTCGGCTGATGGTTTTGGGGGAAAAAAAACGGTGGGTGGGCAGACCGTTTTAAACTATCGGTCGACTTTTGCCAGTATTGCTTCGCATGCTGGGTGCTGTGTTGTTTAACCAAAGAAGCGTCTCGAGCTGGTCTGATTGAGTTGTTCATCGTCCTTGCCCGCTCTAGCCGGTCTTGGGGGCAGCACTGTGCAATGGAGTTCGGATGTAAGGCTAGTCGTACTGTGCTCTCTGATGTCGCCGCTGATGTCATTATCTGTAAACACAGAAAGCAGCGCTCCTCTGCAAGAAATAAATTAAGGTGTCATTCACAACACGCCTCTGGAAAACAGATGACGATCATGTAGTTCTTGTCATTCCGCAATTGCTGTCTTACGTTGCACAGACGAGCTGGAGAAGCGGCTCCTACCCAAGACCAAGGCACTGAGGGAGGCGATGGACCAGCTGGGGGACAAGGAGGATCGTCTCAAGCGCGTGCAGGTAGGACGTTGCTCAGATTTGATTGTGTACATAGGCGCATGTACATAGACACAGGTAAAGTGGACAACAAATATGTTGACAAGGCTCCCCATGTCATAAAAGAATTTGAAGTTTCAGTAAAATACAAAAAAAAACCCAGTCGCTAGCCTGCCAACAGCTTCAGTTACTGTGCATTTATTTCTTTCCGAAGGTACTACCAGCTATTCCGGAGGGACACGAGTCGAGTTGTGTATGGAACAAATGTACCGGTGGACACTTACAATCAAGACTTGCATTTGACTGATATAGACGATGTACTGGATGCCGTGAGGGACTAGTGTAATATGCCGGTTACAGCAGCTGTATTGTACCGTCACGGACAACTGCAATGTCCCAGTTACAAGAGATTTATATGCCGTGCCGGACCACGGCAATATGCCGGTTACAGAATCTGTATTATGCTGTGACGGACAGCTGCAATGTGCCGGTTACGGGGGCTGTATTATGCTGTGACAGAGCATTGTAATGTCGGTTACAGGACCTGTATTGTGCCGTGACAGACCACTGCCAGCACGACTTGGCTGTGCTGGAGCAGCAGGCTGGAGACGCGCTGAAAAAATTCCCCGTGTGGCAAGACCGCAGGACACTTGGTAACGAGTTTCACCGACTTTAGTGACCTGTGCCTCAGCTCTCCCAACTCCCTTTTAGTCTCTGGGTTTTCTGGCATTGGTGGTTGTTGTCCTTAGGGTGGAATATACACTCTTGGTGTCGTGAGCATGCACATGCAGTATCACCTGCACGAAGCAACGCGGTGCCTATGATAATATCTAATTAAAAGGATTTTGTTGCTCTATTCCTTACTTGCCAGCCAGTGTCAGAATTTCCGACTGACCACACAAACTGCCTATGACATGCACACACGAGGTCCGTTTGATTGTTCAACATTCGTCATCTTGCAGACGTTGCGCGCGAGCTGGAAGCCATAACAATAGACAGCACCTGCTTCCTCAATCTCGAGCGGGAGGTCAAGGGCTTGAGAAACCAGGTACAGTCGTGCCAACCACCCCCTCCCCCCCAGCGACGATGACAAAACAACGACTAAGAATTGAAATCATCACTGCTATCAGCAACACTAGGAACACTTCAGGGTTGGCTTGCATGAGCGTTCGTATCTTCTGTTCCTACGTAAAGGTGCATGTAAAATACAAGAAGTGAATGGGCCTTAGGACCATTCTTATAACCGCAAGAGCCGTCACGAAGGCTCATGTGCGCCACCCCAGTTCTCTTAAAAATGAACGTAACGACTGGATTTGGACATCGATCATCGCAAATTTCGACAACCAGGTATTTAGGGGCGAAGCACAAAATAAAATTTACTTACACAGATGTCACATTATAGGCGCCCACCTTCGGCTGACGGATGCTTATTGAGCTCTCCCCACAAACCCCACACCCATTTGCCGCTCGCCAGCTGAGCCACTTGCAGACGTGGGGCGGGGATGCGCTGCAGGCCAAGCTGCTGCACTGCTCTCGCGCCCATCAGATAAAGCAGCGCATTGCTGAGCTGCAGAGGGTGCTGAGCAGACCGGACCACACCGTCCCTGCGGACAGCGAGCTGCGCGGCTTCCAAGGCCTGCTTCCGGCGCCGCACGTGTTGACCGACAGCCAGCGCGCCACCGACCTGCTGCTAACGGACGGCACGCCCATCGTCACAGCCCACCAGGTGTGTGATCCATCACCTGACGCTGTGCGAACATATCCAGTTATGCAAACAGGAAACGCGTTATCTTCATGATTCCCGAACTTCAGCTTAAACGGATGAACGCATTTTCGCACAATATAGGGCTGTTAGCATCTTTGACTACGCGTTTGTAACACAGGTCCAAAAAGCCTGTCGGCCCACTTCACTTTCTGTAATTATTCGTTTCTCACTCGGCAAAATGACAATCATTATGCCACTGTGACAACCTTTTGTAGCTACCTATAACTAGACCACCATTTTTCCCCCTCTAAAGACTGGCTAGAGTTTAAAATGTGTTCACATTGCTGTGTTTAATGCATTTATTCCCAAAGATGTGGACAAATGATCATGTACGATACGCGACATTTCCATGCACGGCAAAGGCTGTCCCGACCTTTTAAGGTCGTAGGGGACTGGGTGTGTACGAGAACTCATATTCCGTGGGCCAGCATCGTGAGGGCGGTGTCCATCTCCTCTCCCTACCTGCCTTACCTTCCCTGACTCGTGGGTCAGGTACTCATTTTCACCTGGTTATAGCTGGGGAAGAGGGTGGGGGGAAGTTTAGTGCGGCACAGGGGTAGCGAACCAGTGCCTTTCGGTTCAGAGGACAGGGATCTAACCGGACATCTGCATTCCCTGCACAGGATACATAAGGCACCTCGATCCTTTTTCCATGCCTCAGTGCTGGAAGCACAAGCTATTTAAAACTATAAAGTGACGTCACAGCAGACTGTGTGTGTGCGGGGGAGGGGGGGGGTAGGCAGGTGAAAATCCAGATGTTTGCATCTTGTTATCGTGAGTCGTATATTCGCTCTCGTTTTGGGAACAAATTATTTTGACTGAAGAACTATCCCATCATGGCTGCAATGCTTGACTGGTGGCCGCAGATGGAAGACTACCTGAGCAGAGAGTTTGGGTTTGCGGTACGTGGCGACTTCCTGATGTTCTGCCGACTGAAGGAAGAACTGGGCAGGGTCGGCCTGGCTTACCTGATACACAAGGTGCACGATGCTGGAAGTCTACGCGGTGACGCCCTCAACCCATCAAAGGTACAAATACCCACATTCGGCTGGTGATGTTGCGGCGCGACACCATGCTGCCATGGAGACGAAGCTGTTCGTGGACATGGTTCCATGTGCCAATGCACCAAAGTACTTTCTATAGCTAACCTAGGACGTTCACAGTAACTATTTTAAAACACTATGCACCAACAATTGTGCACATATTGCATGACGTTACAATCACAGAAATGTCCACTTCTCCTACCTGCAGGCAACACCCTTCGCTGATCCAAGAGAGCTACAGCGGGTGCTGAACGTGGTACAGGACATCGCTTTTCAGTTTCGCGTGGACAGCAGCCTGACCGAAAGCATCCTAGACAATTTTAACCTTCCCCGCCACAACGCCCTGCCAGCCATACCCCAACAACCCCCCACCTTCCGGCCGGCGAAGCGCGGCAAAGCTCAGAAGGGAGGCGTGACAGGCCGCACTCGCAAACACAGTGAAAAACAAGCGATGGAGGGCAGCCACGCCAGCTCACCTACAGACGACAAGGACAAGGTGAGGTCCGGCTCCGGCTCCTCGCTGTCCCGGCTCAAGCGCGCCTTTGGCATCAGCCCCAAGAAAAGCCAGCATGCCTAACCCCTAGATGGTCCGACTGCCCAGCGCTGTGGACTCTCACTAGTGGAGAGAAAACTCACCACCTGCCCTGTTACAACCTTCTGCAATTCCAACAGCTGTTACCTTCTTACAGTTGTAGCCGCTTCCAGGATCGCACTCTGTAGTCAGTGCAGTAATAAGCTGTCAGCAACAAGACTGTTTACCAAGGAACTTTCACACTGTTGGACCTGCCGTTATTTTGGTTTTCTTGCCTACAGCTGTGTAAAACCGACATGTAATTCTTATGACTGAAAATATATCCACCATTTTGCGTTTATCATTTAAAAAATAACATTTATTGGCAGAACACTGATAAAAATTTTAGTGACAGGTAAATTACTCAGCCACACACACACACACTCAAAACACGAAATATCAGCAAGAGAGACTCACAAGCATCACTGTAACTCTCAAGTCTATCTTTCAATACATGAATATCCATACAAGCCGTTCTGAAAAAAAAAAGTCTCATACTTTGTCACGATAATCAATTCATCAGCGCTGCAAGAATTTATGGAAAGTCTGCTCTGGTGCTGCATGCATGTTAAGCTCCATTCCTAAAATGTTTGAGACAGACAAAATTACTGGCTTTCAGATTTTGCCCCACCCTTGTTTTGCCAATTTCTCATGACATTCGCTGAAAAAAGTTCCTCAGGCGGGAATGTTTGTTCTGAAAACAGTACAGTTTTATTCTTCATTTTAGGGGCCAACCTTAACTGTACAATCCTTTGAGGGATAAAATTTGGTGTGTCATAACGTGTGCACCCGCCAAGTGTGCTTAACCTCTGCTGGGCTGCAAGTGACATGTTTTGCCTGCACTTCATGCCACATGCAGCTGTGGGCCAGCTTCTCTTGTCCAAGAAAGATTGCATGATTCATGGAAATGTCAGTGTTCTTTACCGATCGTTATTCTTGCTGGATATACCAGGACAGCTCTCTTTCAACTAATGAAGATCAACATTTGGAAAGTAGCCATAATAATATGAGATCACCTTTGAAAATAACAACAACACAATTAAAATAAGATTTTGGGGGGGGGACTGAAATTCGGCTCTCTGTTTGCCACTCTCCTAAAACTGCATACAAATGGTGGGCACGCGATATGGAACACAGCCTATGATTGCCAAGGATAGAATTTTGAAGGGTTGTCCAGTTCAGATCACACACTATGAACTATCAACACATCACATTTGATATCTCTAAAATTTGGGATAAAAAAATGAAGATGTTGTATTATTAATACATGTACTGAGATTCCTGAGTAAATTCACATTAACAACACACACATGCTCCCCCCAACACCCTTTGAAAAACAAAGTTCAGTATTTATATATGCACACACCAATGCAGGCAAAGGACTTTTTTCACCAGCCATACACCTGTCATTCATATCTTGCCTGCACAAATGCAGACATACATAAATGCAGACATACATAAATGCAGCACCATCCCCTGCTCCCTGCTCTGCACCGGTCTCTCTCTCCTCCACATCACTACCATTTCATGACACCACTCAAAAACATCACAAATTTTAGATTAAAAATCATCCAAGAGACAGAATATGATCATGGTTCTGGAATGACACTTGAGCTTTAGAGAAGTCTTGCAGCGTGGTATGATATAAAGGTACAGCTCTCAGTATCTGGGATGTTCCAGAGACAATCTGCAACAATCATATTTCCTCCGACTTACTTTGATTCAAGATGCTGCACCTAACACATACCCATCTCTGTAGTACCTCTACATTCTACCAGAACCTCCAGATGAATTAAATACACTACATTATCTTGCTCCAGCAATACTGACAAAAATGAAATGACAGTGCCGAAACTGGGCAAAGACTTCACAAAGTCAAACGAATAAGCCATAATAAACTGCTTCCAGATCAATATAACAAGTCGTATGAACAAACCTGAACAGCAACATAACTCCCAGGCTTCACAGGACACAAATCATGTGCTTCTTTGCTGGAAGGAAGCTCTCCGTCTGGAAATATCACTCGAGTATTTGCCTCATTCCTGCCTGCCAGCTCCTTGGGTGACCTCTTGCTGGGCTGGAATCCAAAATACAATTTTGTCTTGACATTAGTAACACGCTGCACAACACAGTCCCTAGCTCATCATGAGATATTATCACCACAAAATAATGAGAAATCTATTAAATTAGTATCTAGAGGGAAACTGCAGCAGTTACAATGATAGCTAGGACTCTTGAGGTGTACGTTTTAGTTCCTACCATTCCACCATATCTTAGGAGATGGAAATGAAAGAACCTTTTGGAACTGTTTTGCAATGCTCATTTACAGTCACACATAGAGTACGGTCAACATTCATGCTTGTCGCATGTCCTAAATCACTTGATCTGACATGGATTTGCAGAGAAGGGATCACAAAGCAGTTAAACATTGGAGACCCTCCTGCATGATGATGCAGAGGTTAGACTTACGCCTTCCACGAGCACCAGCTGTCTGGTTCCTATCTGAGAACTGTGGATCTTCTCGGCCTCAGCTCGGAAGAGTGATACAAGCTCTTCCTGTCGCTTCTGTTTCACTTCAGCTGGGACATCGTCTGTCAAGCGGTGAAAAGCCCTTGTCTTCTACACGACGGTGACAGAGCAAGAACACCAGGTTGCACATAAAATGAAGTGTCAAAAACATGAACACTCAGACCGATGCGCATCAAGGCCACAAAGATCTGTAAGGTTCTGAAATAGCAACTAGCAACACACAGTACAACGCTGAGCTTACACTTCAGTGGTTTTGTTTGGTGTTACATGCTGAGTCAACAACTGCGGCTAGATCATGACATACAAACATCTAGCTAGTAAACAGCTGTCATGTACACGGGCAGTTTGTCATTAAGAAATAAAATCTGAACCTGCAACCTGAAGCAGTCCATAGCATTGTGGAAAAAAGTAGCTACCAAGAGATACTAAGAGTCATGGACTGGGATCCCATGTTTAGCTCAAGTATTTTCTCTGCGTGTGGCACCTGTTTACAGGGTTGGCTGTTGGGGGATTTCTCCAGGTGCTTCAGTCTCCTTTCCGTTTCTCCTCCCCGTTTCTCTTTATCACCCTTTTCCCTCCTACACCATCATAAAATAAGTGTTGTTGCTAAACCAAAGCTACAGATTAAGCAGTCAACAATTCTAAGACTCCAACAATTCTCACAGTGTTGATGACAACCATTATAGAACTGTACCTCCAAACTGCCTCACCATTCTAGTATCCCGCACTGGTGGGATGGGCATATAATGTCTGAAGAGCAAAAGCTTAGCCCTGTGCACTAACACAGTAAACACAAGGAAGCTTTTCCAGCCCTAAATATACACAGAGGGAAACAGAACATGAAATGGTAAAGGTCTGCTACCCCAGCTACATTCTTAATGTGTCCGACTCGCCAAGACAAACTGAAAGAAAACTGTGCTCAACCAATTCCCCAAAACACTATTAAACTCACAAAGATCTGTTTTAATACCAACTCTTCCTTTCTCCAAACCCAAACAAGAGTGGAACAAAACCAACCTGCCGCATGCTGTAAGAAAAGCAGAAGGCAAAGTTATACTTGACATGGTGCATGAGTGACATCGTGTCCTCATGGTCTTGTTCTGTCTCCCCACAAAAGCCAGCAATAAAATCACTGGACAATGCTACATCTGGGGACAAAAAATAAACAAGGCATTGTCACCAGGATCTTTGCAGTAGTATACATGAAAATATGGGGGGAACAAATAATGTATACAATCCTTCACCAGCAGACAAAAAGTTTGCATAACAGGCAAATTACAGGGCTGGAATTAAAGCCTGCCCCGCTTGACCACAGAAATGGGCTCTCCTGTAATGCTGTGCCATAGCCCAAGGCTACATGAGATTTGAAGTATCTGCTCTTCGGTTATAAGTGGAAGAGGGGTACACCAGCATTCTGGCTAAGGGTAAAGAGCTTGCCAAAACTTTAGATCGCCAGCCGAGTGAGTTTACATAAAAGGTAACTTAAGGTCGCCCGATTTTTGGACAGCATTGGCAACTGGCAACTGCTTAATTCTACCCCTGAATTATCTTAATTTAAAACAGGATTTTAAAAAAAGGCAGCAGTAAAGCTTGGCATCTACCCCCCACCTCACCCCCGCAAAGTTGATGTGTTTAAATCCTGTG
The DNA here is from genome assembly GCA_004794575.1 of Lanistes nyassanus. Lineage (NCBI taxonomy): Eukaryota > Metazoa > Mollusca > Gastropoda > Architaenioglossa > Ampullariidae > Lanistes > Lanistes nyassanus. The sequence goes on from SMGT01003978.1 coordinate 276,876, forward strand.
TTTTTAAAATGCAATGCATTTGACTTAAATTTCTTGAAACTGAAATGCCCATTAGGTGACTGTTAGTCGACATCAATCACCTGGAATAATACTGCGAATGTGGTGCACGAGATCAATATATGCTGAACGTGTGTAACCCCGCCTCATCGATGCCAAGACTCTGTCACTGCCACTCTGTGCTGGAAGATGCAGCTGTCGGCAGATGTTAGGCCTTTCCTGAATCAATCTCAGTACCTGTATCACAAAAATTACAAAACAGCCTTATTCATTCGACAGCTGCCACTCAGTCATGGTCCTAATATGACAATGTGTTACTGACCAATCTGCAGGGTGCAGACTACCAACTACGGACATGCAATGTTAAGAATATTTCACCCTGAAAACTGTAACACCCCTATAACCACTGGGAAAAAATATTTAATTTTTTTTTCAAATTTCCTTTTGGGATTCACAAGATGATATGACCCCTAGGAATGTTTTCTTGTGTTTTACACACACACACACACAGACACACACTCTCTCTCTCATTGCCAAGACACAGCACCCTATTTCTCCATTACCTCATCAGGAAAATCCTTTGGATGAGGTGAAGTGAAGCGAATACGCATCTCTGGATCAATGAGGGAAACCTTATCTAGAAGATCAGCAAAGCGCCGTCCACCCTTTCGTGGTTTGTAAACTGTTTTAAAGCCGCTGCTTAGAACAGATATTGACTGTGCATCAACACCACCCAAAGTATCATCTTGCGACAGATCACAGTAGCTGTTGACATTCTGTCCCAGTAGCGTCACCTCCTTGATACCCTGGATGGTACACAAATTGGAAATGGCACAAATTAAAATAAAAAGTTTGCCTACTCACCTTAAATGATCCAAAACAACATTCAGTCTTGTCATTTCTGCTGTTCTTATTTTGCTTACCAATGTGTACATGTCCATGCATCGTATTTATACACACATATATGCAAATGGCATGACAGCAGAATAGTTGTGATTATATCACTACAGTTGATCAGTATATCCAATCTTCTAAAATTTTGTAAGACAGCATGTGGCTTTCATATTTCCACTCTGTCCTATGCTCCACACTGTACGCCAGCTTGTCATACAACTGTTTTCAAAGTCAAGTCTAACGCAATTTGTTGCTTGGTGGTATTAGTCAATAGACAATAAACATCCTATTATACTAACCTCATCAGATAGCGCCTTGACTTCTCCTAATATAGATCCCATGGGGCGACTTCTCTCCCGTCCACGTGTGAAAGGCACAATGCAGTATGTGCACATGTTGTCACATCCGCGCATGATGGAACTATTTTTTCACAAGCCACAAAACTTTCATGTTCAGAAAAACTGTGGATAGATTTCCTAGATCATCTTAATGTTAAGCAGCATGTAAAATGTGAACAATTTCATGAGACTCCACAATTGATTCTTATCACCGATGATGTGAACTAGTTATGTCTCTTCAGAAAAGAAATGTTAAACCGTGTGAACAAAACAACAAAACCAGAAAAAGATAGCTAGCATATTGACAGCTTTGGCAGACAGAACTCTGATGACAAAGACTGCATGTTTTAGTGGGAAAGATAATCTGTTTCTTTCTATTAGCTGCAGAAGGCAGACTCATCTAGGATTACCTGAACACAACCATTACTGCCATGAGCATTATTACAGCGTTGGGGAAGTTTTGATATTTTCACCAGCCCAACAGACTAGTGACTTCCGAAAATCCATAACTCACTGAAATTTCTAATATCCTAGGGGATTGTTTTTGGGGGAGGGGATGTTTCTTTCAGTGGAACCTCTCAAAAATGACGTTCAGAAAGCATGTAACATTTGGTCTTATTTTGGAAGGGTCTTAATTAGTAAGTGAAGCTTTCTTCAGTGGTCTATATGCTGCTACACATCGAATATTCTGGTCATCAGGTACATAAACAGCAGCAGTTGGCAAAAAGGAAGAAAACTTCAGACAGGCTCATGATTATTTTTTTAATGGCTCAGCAAGACATTCAGTGGCAATGAGCCATAGTATTTCTTCATCCCTGTAATTATAATCAAAGGAACAAGCAGAAAGCATCAGCTTTAAACTTACACATAAGCAGAGACGTTATTAGAGTCATAACGAACTGGAACTATATCTGCATAAGTTTCTTCCACAGACAGCTGCACGTTTACTGAAACCACAGACAAGAGTGCATTTATTAATGTGCACTTCACTAGTCAAAGAAAAAGATTCGCTTGATGTCTTACTTGATTCATTAACAGATAAAATACTTTGTAACTTTTAGTCTAAAAGCTTTCTACCCCATGAACTCATTATAAGGGGGCCTGGATAGCTCAGTTGGTAGAGCTGCGGACTAGCAGGTGGAAGGTTGCTAGCTCGAATACTGGTCTGGCATTTTCTGGAGTTAAAGATTGTGCAAATTTTATTTGGCCACTCTCCACACAGTAAACTATGACCCATCTGCTAGCAATACAGTCAAATAATGCCATATTTCCCACAGCCTTTGGATGACAATTTGACTAACATTTTGGTGATGATCATCGTGACAATACAGGGAGGGATTAGAGCCCCTGTGCGATTACTCCTACCTGCAGCCCACCCACTGGACGCTGCACTGGCAAGAAGGTGAGGAAGATCGCGATAAGCATCTGGTCCACAGACAACGTCTACCATTTTGTCTTTTTCAAGTATCTGTTGCTTCAGCCTCTCTGCCATACAACCTGTTGACAAATTGAAACACACACACATACAACCCAGCCTGTAATGAAGTTTATTCTACTGAAAGGGCAAATCTGATCTTGCTATTCACACATCTAAATGGAAAGGAGACAACTAGAGCATGTTCTTAAGAGCTGTTCTTCCGTTAGACAATGACTAGATCTCGTTCCCTTTCCTACATGTCTCCCTGCAAATCTACAGTCCTGAAGGATGGTCACTACTTCAGTTGCTGCACTGATATGCAGTCAAATCAAGTTAACAGGAAATGTTGAGAGTGATTTGCATCTAGTATCACTAAACCAGATGCACAAGAACACTAGAAAAAGCTCATCTGAAGTTCAGGTTTTAGTATTCATAAACGTTGACCTTTAGGGAAATTTAGGTTTAAGATTATGTGTGCTGTAGAAGTAGCAGAATCTGAAATATTAGTCTAGGCAGAGGCACCTTATCTTTATAATCTTGTTGCATGTGTGGTTCGATAAGAGAAAAGATTCACAAGCCGATGTCCTCGTTGAAACAAAAATGAGATACTATGAGTGTAATAATAATTAAAATTCAAAAAATTTGTAATTTAAAAAAAAAATTACCAAGCAACCCAATAGTCACTGGAGGTCCCCTCTGGAATTTACGTTTCTTTTTAAGGGATTTTAAGAACTCCAGACGGCTCCACACCTTGTCTTCTGCACCCTCTCTGATTGCACAAGTCATCAAAAGAATTACATCTGCCTGCCAAGAGGAAAAAGACTTTTTTATTATTTAACTTCAGAAATACAGGACGATAACATTCCTCACACTCAACTTTTGCACACTTATGCATGGTTCTTTATAATACAGTCAGTTAAAGGTTAAGGAAAAAAGAACAAAAATTACTTGTGGAACTGATTCTCATCTTAACCTCATCACATGAATAAAATTGCCAGTTGGAAACTAAGAATGACACCTTGTTAACCAGCTTCTCAATAATCAGAACTCATGTTAGCCAGACTCCACTAAATTCAGGACATGACTTAAATGAGAGTGTATTGCCATTTGAACTGTAGGGGGAAAACACTGTAGAAAATGATGTTCGTTTCTTAATCTTATCATCATCCAAAACATGTTACATATAACTGTTATTTTAAACTGAACCCATTCTAAAGAATTCTGACAATCACCTCTGTGATGTCCCTGGTCCTGTCATATCCATTCTGTTTCAAGATGCTCCAGGCTATTTCAGTGTCATTGACATTCATCTGGCATCCATATATTTGAAAGTACACTAAAACAGTGAAAGTAAACAGTTAAGAACAAGATGATTTTACCAGGTGATTGTCCAGATTGAGATACAATTTCTTAAAACACTACTTGCAATGTGATTTCCAACAATGTAAGCCCCACTGTTATTCAGGATTCAGCCTTCACACAGGAGTATGCTTAGACAACACACACGCACAGTGCACTCTTGCGATCACACACCTTATTAAATTGCTGTCGCATCAAACATGAAATGTTTTCAATCGATTAGCAACTGTAATAAGCACTTCTGACGTCACTCTGTTACTAGTGCCAACACAGTTTATCCTCAATATCATTGTTCTAAAAATTGTGCAGACGTGATAAGTGGTTGAGCAACGATAATTCTTTTTTTAAATATCCCCACTGTTATTAGTATAAAAGCTCCAGTACATTTAATGCACAATATGTTTGCAGATGATAATCCACTGAATGCAATCAGCAATGACCTTACTGTTCTGCATCGAACTCTGATTTTGCGATGAGTTATTCAACTTATTGGTTGTTGCCAGTGTAACTGTTGGCGTGTCTCATATAAAATAAAAAAATACACCTGAAATATTTCATAAATTTGTAAATTAAAGTCTACATTGATACATGAAAGCAATGTGGAAAAACACCTTTCTTCCCATGACCAGATACATTTTGATGTTTATGTTGGATGTACGGCACGGAGTAACTATGGCTGGTGTCGTCCGACTCGTTGTTTTGTTGATTAGCCTGCTGAATAAAATCAGACAGCGTTGGGTTTTTCTTTTGGAATTTGAATGAACCTCTATTACTGGCATCCTCTGAGCTTGAATACAACTTCTGACCAGATGCAGAATTCGTACTCAAAGCACGGCTATCAGAAGAACGTATGAGAATGCTTGTCCGTGGAATACCTCGACTGCCGGCAGCAGTATCACTCAAAATGCTGGCATTGGCACGGAGGATTTTCCCAAAAAGTTTTGACCAGTGTGAATATGAGCATCCTCTGTTGCTTCGTCTGAACGAATACATCACTGCTGGTAGAAAAGTGCATTAGCCTTGAAATTGTCCGTGGTGCAAGCACTTAGACTAGAGTCCAGCGTACGACAACATTGTCCATGTGGCTATCCCATTCACTAAGGTCAAGGTCATAGGTATGTCAAGAAATCGTCACTGGAGCAACTAAACCAAAATTTAAAATAAAATAAAATATTAATATTTTAGAAAGATAAGAATAAGATTATTAGCTTGAGACAATATCTTGTTTATTTATATTGATGCTGAAGAAATTAAACGACAGGCCTTTTGAAGTTTGTCACGTTGCTTGACGTTTGATGTTTTTAAGTTCAAGATGGCTGCGCTGGTTGACGAAATATGGTAAAATATTGCAAGTTTAAGAGTTTGTGAATGGCTGTTAGCGTACAGAGCTTCTGAAAGTGTTCATTTAATGGATCTCTAATGGTGCAATAGATGAAGGCAAAGTTTCTTAAGAAGATTATCGTTCCACTGTGTACATTCAGCACTAAAGTGTCTCACGTTGATACTAGCCACTTCGCACGAGCAATGGCAAAGCCCACCGTTCTGTCTGTTCCGGAGAGAGGCGAGCTCCAGAAACTCCAGAAAGAAGGTATTGGAGCACATTATATCTTGATAGAAGTGGTTTAAACTTGAGCATTTACCGATCCGGTCAATAACAACAAAGAAACAATATGTATAGAGGAAAAAGTCACAAAAGTTGCAGATTCTTATAATCACCTCTAGCTCTAGTTGTTGAAGTACGATGCGTTAGAGTGAACATTGTACGAATTTACATGTGGGTGCGCTCGCATGTGGTTTTGTGTACCCTTTATACTAGGCAGTGTTTGTATGCATTGGCGAAGTGTGGGCCTGTAAGATGCGGTAGTTAGTGCTTGTGTGTATTGGCATGTTAAATGTCGCACTATATTTGTATTGATATTATGTGGTCTATAGCACTAGGGTATTCTCTGTGTATCAGTTTTTTTCGTGTTAGAAGTTGGAGATCATGATCTTAATCGATGGCCCCTTTTAAATCTGATTATTTTAGACACAAAGTACTTCTGCCTCACAATGATTTCCCACTCAGGATGGGTTGGGGGTTGGGGGAAAATGAGTAACTTTAACATCCACCAAAGTCCAAACTGTTAGATGTTAAGAGGTTAAAGAGGGAGTCGTAAATGGGAGGTTGTTTATATAGTAAATGGTCTCCGTCAAAAAATGTTGAGTCATATGCTGGAGGAGGTTGTACATGGGAAGGTCTTATAACTAAGGGAGGTTTTACTGTAATAGTAAAGCTTGACTTGAGATAAGGAGTTTTAAGGATGACCTCTTCTGTTTATGTTAACGTTACAAATAAATCTTGAATAGTTGAAATCAGTTAGGTGTTGATAGTGTTTTTCTGAAACAGGTGTTTTAAAGTTTCTGTTTGACTGCGTCTTTTTTTATTTCTTCAGCTTTAGCGGATGCTGTAGAGAGTGCTGCCTGCAGCTTGAGAAAGGGTTGTGTGATAGCAGTTCCAACAGACACTGTCTACGGGATTGCAGGCCTAGCACAAAACAGTGATGCGGTGAAAAGACTGTATAGTATTAAAAATAGAAACTGTTCTAAGCCGATTGCTATCAGTGTTGGAGAAATTGATGACTTGTACAGGTATATTTTCTTGTGGTTGATTGATTAAATGCATTTTTCATAATTAGTTAATCTCTGTTCTCTTGATTGAAAAAATTAGTCTTATGTGATCGGTTTGTCTCTCTCTCTCCGTCACCCCCACCTCTCTTTCTTTTACTGTTAGTGTTATCGTCTCAGCATCTCTTTCTGTTTTTGTCTTCGTTCCTGAGTCCCTCAGATCTTTTTCTCCCTATGATACTATGAGTATGTGACTGTAAGATTTTTGAAAAATCTTTTAAGGTAATGTTATGTACTGCTGGTATGTCTATTGCTCAGTGTTTGTGATGTAAACATATTACATATGTTTTAGATATTTCTCACTCTCACTTAGTAACCCTTCTCCACCATACCATGAAAAGTCAGAAACTCAAGTCATCTTGAAATCTTTAGTAAAAGCTATCCAAAATGTGAAAACCCAGGGCTAGTTTCTCAGCTGGCATTTGGAATAATAATCATTCGGAGCAGAATACTTTGTAAACAGTATTGTTATAGAATTTATGTGAAACTACTTTTTTGTAAAAAGAAACTTTTTAATTAATGCCCAGCATGTATCTAACATGGCACTATTTTCGACTCATCCAGGTGGTGCAATGTGGTGGTGCCAAGATCAGTTTTAGAAGACCTTCTACCGGGGCCTGTTACTGTGGTCTTTAAACGAAGTCCAGAACTAAACCCTCTGCTCAATCCCAACACAGATTTGGTGGGCATACGAATTCCTGATCACATCTTTATGCAGCGTCTTGCTCAGGCCTGTGGGAGTCCCATTGCTTTGACGAGTGCTAATCGCAGCTCAGATCAGAGTAGTCTAGTATTAGATGTAAGTAAATGGATATGTCTTCAGGACAGAAGAAAACTTACCCTTATGTACTCATTCTGTCAGAATGAGATTTTTTGCATAATGTTATTTATTTCTGTTTGAAAGGCTTTGGTTCTAAAACCAAATGTGAACTTATTCTTGCAGAGGAAACATTTTTTAAAGGAAATTATTACAGATTCAGTATTTTCAGTAAAGTCGGATTTTTGAAGGCACTTTGCACTGACCTGACTGAAGCTAGCAGAACTTTACAACACCTGCTTGCAGACAGTGTGAGAATGTAGATTTGGGGCTAGTTGTTTAGGAGGGACATCGGACCATGGAGGGATGGAATTTCACTTGAAATTCCTGTCTACACAGAACATTTTTAGTAGCATTATCAGTCTAGTAAATTAATGTAAAGGTGTACTGAGAGCATGCTGCCAAAATTAAAAAGCGTATTGTCAGTTCAGGATTTGAATTGTGAAGTGTGAATATCCTTTTCATGATCCTTCTTGGATTGATTTTGTTTCCATCTTGGTGAACCTTGTCCTTCCTTTTGTATTGGGAATGTAAATGGTGAGCTTAACATCTTGCCGGAAAGTTGTCAAAAGAGGTTAGCATTGTGGCAGTTAAAATGGAGGAATGTTGTAGTGACTGCCTGCTAAAAGTTAAACTAAAGAGCACTAGGTGGAGTGCATTGTCCTCTGACCTGGTCACCAGAGAAAAGGAAAGCAGGAAGTGTTTTTGAATGGTATCTACCATAAGTTAGGAGTTAATTAAATATTTCGATCAATAAAATTTAAAAAAATCTGATTTGACTTTCAGAGCATGTCATGATAACATAGTTGTGTAAATGCAAGTGTGGTGATTGTAAAGATGTTAAAACTTTTTTGTGCAGACAGTTTCTTGGTGTGACTTTGGTCTTATAGACTCCCATAACAACTAAGTGGCTTTGTGGACAGTATAAAAAGGCACTAGTCAGAATTTTGAAGTTATTATTAGTGGACGGATTACATAAACCAAAAAAAAAATTTTTTTTTAACTTGCAGACTTAAAGACAGAGGTGAAAATCAGTGGTTGCCTACTTCAAATGGGAGTTGACCTTGTTCAACCTGCTTAAATGCTGGCAGAGAATCTGCAACAGTTAGATGTTCCAAGTAGGTGTACAAATTCTGCTGTAAGTGAACAGGCAACAAAATAAAATTTAAGCTTGGTTTTATAAAGTTTCTGAAAGGGCTTCATCATTTGACTGCAGATTTAAGAAAACTCACATTTGAACTAAATTCTTGTATTCAAATTTTAATTTTTGATAAGTCCTCTTGGTCTAGAGCAGAAGATATAAAAAATGGAGACTAAGTTGAGGCATTTTCTTCATTAAGTTTAACTTTTATTGTACAGTTTTATGCCCCTCATCTATCTCTGTTAGCATATGTCTCTTCATCCCCCAGCCATTTTATGTTTTTGCAAACTATTAAAACTTGCAGCATGGACAAAAATGCCTGCAAGGGATATATATATATATATGCAGGAATGAGGAAGCTCAAAAATTTTCACAAACCAAACAGGATAGTAACTTCCAAAATTCACTAGCCTCCTGAAATTTCCGATGCCCCAGGTTGCTTTTTTTCTGTTTTTTATTGTATGACTACAGCAGCTGACCACTCTAGATAATCAATAGATCAATCTAATAATGATTTGTGATGGTCCAGCAAGATTCCCAGTGTTGTGGAGGCACTGAACCACTGGGTATATGCATGCTTCTGCAGAAGCTCAGGTGTCTATTGTCTATGTTTATGAGCACTGCAAAGAAATGAAGTGAGGAACCTAGCGAAAAAAATTATACTGACTGAAAGCTGTCTGTACCTTTGTATTTTTCAGCTAAGCAAATGTTATGAGATGTGTAAATGCGCACGCACGTGCGTGTGTGTGTGTCCCCTTGCACAAATTTATTCATGTGTGTGTGTTGAACACACTATTTTTGTGCGTATTATAAATCCAAACATATAAATAAACAAGTTGCTTAAAGAACACTCAAGAGTGTATAAGGAGAAGTGAGTAAGCGATAATAGAAACTACTCATTGCAACAAAAATTACAAGTTGAAAGTGGTGGCCATGTTCAGATTCCTTCCCCTACCCCCATTCATCTAAAGATTTCTTAAATGTCATATATATATATGTGTGTGTGTGTATGTGTGTTTTCATGCGGTGACATTTTTAGAAATCAGTGGAAATTAGATGTAATTATTGAGTTTTAGCTGTGCATGTACTGTGTGAAAATTATTTCTGCCATTTTGAAAATGACAGCATTCTGGGTTTTTTTAAACTGCTGCAACAACTCCATGAATGATATTCAAATTGGCTAGAAATATTGCTGTTTTTCTCATTTAATAAGAGAATTAAACTCATTGAGCTTTCTTCTAGAATGTTTTGCGCAAAAGGATATCTGTTTCAAACATCTGTTCGACGTGTTTTGCAGGAATTTAAATGCCTGTGGCCACAGCTTGACCTGCTGATAAATGGAGGAGCTCTTAGCGACACAGACAAAGCCCGGCTGGGGTCTACTGTGGTCGATCTTTCACTAGCTGGCAAATTCACCATTATACGTGAGGGAAGGTAGGTTACTGATACAAGATACAGAGCTGCCAACTGCTAGGTTTTGAGCATAACTTGTTTCATTAGCTGGCCTTTGCTACTGTGCTACACTCTGTTACAAAATGCCATAGGGACTTAGAATTATCCAAATGCCACTGGTGGCGATGTCAGCAGCTTAGAACATTATGTTGAAACTTAAAGAGGTGTCAGACGATCAGCAGCTCTGAATATTTTATGTTAAAGATTTTCTCATGAGCATTGGTTGGGAATATTTGTGTGTGGGTGCCAGGGCATGCGTGTACGTATGCATCTATGTGTATGTTTGTGGATCCACATGTTGCTGCATGTATGTGGAACTATCTATGGGGATGCAAGTGGCAAGAATGCAGAATTTAGAAACAGGGAGTTAACTGCATGGCATACCCTGAACGAAAGGCCATGAACTGGTTGCTGATTGTATTTCTAGAAGATTTGAAACAGGTTATCGAACTATAACTAGACCTCACTTGGTAAACTTTGAAATTCGAAAAATAATATTGGTTCCTTGTCACTGTTTTATTTTTTACAGTGCCTACAAGAAGACCATTGAGATCCTGAAGGTTAAACACAAGTTGCAAGAAAATGATCTTTAATAGACATTTGACTTTACTGAAGGCTTTGTTTCTTCTTTTTTTTAAATCTTCCTGTCTTTTCTATGTTAGTGAAATCTGCATTAGAAAAGTCTTTATCATTGTGTGTGATGGTATTGACCATTTCAAAGTTTAATGCAGGTAAAGGCATCAGTACTTTGTAAAAAAAAATTTATGGTTGGTTTTTTCCTTTTTTATTTTGGTTTTTATTGGGTGGGACCAAAATCATTCCTGCAGAGTCTTATGTTTCTTGCTAGCAGACTGGAAAAACAGTAAAATGTCTTTTAAAATCTTTGACATGTCTTCTGAAGTTTTAGTTGAGGAAAATGAAATAACACTTTTGTGGTAGTGTGTGGACATTCAGGGGATAAACAAAGAACAAAGTCAAGGCAATAGACATTGTCCTGCACAAACCAGCTTGATTTACTCAAGATTATAGAAATTATTTTGGCATAAAGCCAGTTACAGTTCAAGTGTAGTTGAGGATTTCATCACAGTATTTGACTCTTGAGCAGCATAAGAAGAGAATGTGAAGAGGTCAGGCAAATGTTTTCTATACTTCTTTACATGTAATGCATAGATATTCTGACAAGATGACATAAATTTGAACACAATTGTGTCTGAATAACAATACACATTCTTGTGTAGCACGTGAACTTTGATTTATTTGTATTTCCTTGATGAGTTTGTGTGGTTCCAGCTTTGTTGTGCTCGTAGTCTGTCATGATGGAGCTAATGGAGCCCGAAGACATGCATCATTTGTTCTGTGGAGGAAGAATGCATGCTGAGCGCAGTGGGTTAGGGTTAGACAGTTTTTCAACTGCTTTAGCTGCTTGAAAAGCTTGTCTGTACCAATGTTGTAGTGGTGTAAACAAGAAAGCCAAAGCAGAGGAGAGGAATTTGATTTTATTTGATAATTTTTTGTGGGGTGGGGGTGGGGTTGTTGGGGGAGAGGTGGTAGTGATGGGAAAATGGTGAAGGTAGCAACACGGCCACAGACATATCAAACTTGCAAAGTGTCCGTGCTGATTTTTCATGCTGTCGTAATTGCAGACAAAAGATGTGTCACTGTACTGGTCAGAAATGAACAGAAACATAGTGTACATGCATATTAAATTAACTAGTGTGTGATAATCTACAAACTGTGAGCTAAGCTGGACGTACACAGTTCACCATGTTACAGGTATACATATCTACTGGTGCTGGTTGCGCTTAAAGGGGCATCTGACTTAACTCTAAAATTTGTTTCCTGGTCAAATGCAACATCATCTAAACTACAGGTGCATCTTTGGTGCCGATTTTTGTGTAAATGTGTTAGTGAGTGTTGTGGATTTTTTAGTGTGATTATCTGATCTGATCCCATTCCAAATCTGGCAGTGACCATGTGCCACACCATGTGCCTACAGGCTGATCTTAACTGGTCATCCATCAGTCTCTGAAGACAGTCTTTGGTGGCCTCAGCCCTGCATTCCACAATTCATGCACCTGCCTTGTAGTATGCAATTTCAGGATGTACCACAGTGGCTGGGAGGGTGCTGAATTTAATTTCCAAAGAACAAATCCTGCCTTTTGTCAGTTTTGAAATCCAGGCCATTCAATGCTGTCATGGCTGGCTTCCTATTTTTGATTTTGGGCTGTTGTCTTCTACAGCGGAAGGATCGCTGAAGAATTTAAAAGCTTCCACATGGTCTTGCAATCTCTTTTGGACCAAGGAAGTTTGTCCACTCTGCTTTCAGTTTAGTTCAGCATAGCCATCACTCATATTTCATGGGCAACACTGCTGTTGCCATGTTGGGAAGGCTGTAAGTGCCCTTAGTGGGCACGATAGTGAGGAATGCATACTGAGACTGCCACAGTTGTCCCTCAAAGGATCACCTTATTATGATCCGCCTTAAGGATAATAATCGTGTGTATTAAAATGGACATTTGCAACATACATTTCTCTGGTGGTAGCTGCATCCCAAATTGACAACAGCAGAACTGACAGCTGTTGGTAAGGTTCTGTTTGGCATACACACTGGTTGATCACTTACAGTACAAATACAAACATACAGATTCATGATGCAGTTCAGCAGGATGGGAATGCATTACAGTATTTGTATGTCACTCCAACAGGAAGTACTTGAAACGCTCAACATAACCATATGCAGACACATGCGACCAAAGGAGCTTACCGTACCCAAGAGAGGGTCGAAAGAAAGGGACCATGCAGATCCTCTGAAAAGATCTGCCCACCCTTTTTTTTTTTTAATAACGAAGCTAGTCTTCACACAGCTAACCCTCGGTACACAACATGTACATACAGAGGATCCCTAGTAAATGTAACTGTCATTTGTCATTTGTTGTTTATTAGTATTTGTATGTCTTGTCACTGTGAACTCGAAATTCCTCTATCACAATTTCAAAGATGGCTTCAAAAGCTCAGCAGGCCCACGGATCCAACATTTACAGTGAATTTTGTCTCTTACTGTTCACTTTCCAGCACTGAGTAAGGTAGGGCTGGGCAGAACAAAAGTTAAATCCATATTTGTGCCGTCGGCTTATAATGATACTTGCAAGAGAAAGCAGACATTTTGATTCTTTAAAAAAGGGAAATGAGTCCTAAGATTACTACAAAATTATGTCCAAGGTGTGTGATCAGTACATAAAAGTGATTCTTTTCATCCCTGCTCAACAGCGTTAAAGACCGAGTGAAATAACTCCAGTTTTAAGGACCTCTTTACTTTGTGCCAGTGTCTGTCCAGCTGCTGGCTAGTGTCATACATACAGTCTTTGCTGTTGAGGCATTGTAAACACTAAATATGTCTCCCACAGCTGGTGGCACAAGGGAGTGTGCTGTTATCTTCGTCTTGCCAGCAAGATCCACAGAGCAGCTTGGATGCCTGCCAATCATAGCTAAGGTGTGTGTGTGTGTGTTTGACAGAAGGACACGTTTTTTACAATGTTATCTCTAATTATTAGGGGTTGGTCTCATCAAGAATTCTTGGGGGATGGGCAGCAGTTTATATTCCACTGGCGGAGTGCTGTTCAGATAAATGTTCACAGACAGCGGTAACAATATCACAGCGGGCTAGTGACGGAATGTGCCGGTGGCCACAGACGAGTGCCGTCAGTGTCTGGGGGTCGCGGTACTTAGTAGGGTCGGCAGGCCTTTATGCCTGTCACGCGCTGGCGAACACGGCCTTGAAGTGGCTGTACTGGTTCGAAGGTCGAGGGCCACTGCCAACCGGTCCACCGTAACACTCTCGTCAGGAATGGGTGCTGTCCTATTGTGCCCGCTGCCAGGCCCGCGGTGTGTTAGTTCGGTCATCACCTGCACAAGTGCGTCCTGACGTGAGCGCTTAGCCAGACGCCTTCTGACCAGTTGGTTGGCTGGCGGTGAAACGGCTTGCCTGCTGAACTCCTCTCTGTGCTTGTCGAGGGCTTTCTCGCACGTGGCGTGGGCTATTGTCGCCACGACAGCGGCCGTCATCCGGGCACCCCAGTGCTGCCTGGACCCCGCGGGACGCAAGGCGTGGTGGCTAACGCCCACACTGTGCGACAGGTTCCTGCCTGCGGCCGTCAGGTCCTGGGAGTCGCCTGCGGCCGGGTAGGTCGCTCTCAGCATTCTGGCACCTTCTGTCGCACCTCTGGCGTCGTTCGTGTCCGGGAACCCTGCCGACCGTGCTGTTAGGTAACGCGTTCTCTCGGCAACGCTTCGCAAGGAAGGGCGCGAAATCCTTCCTGCCCCCGCTTCCCCTCCTCCAGCCTCGCCTGCTATGGGGGCTGTCGTGACCCGAGGCTTGCATTTTGGGCGGTCTGCTGCAGCCTGGGAGGCTCCCTGATGTGGCGTGGTCAACGACCATCCCTTCGCAGCAGCTGCCACCCCTTTTGTCGCAGACAGAGGGGTGGTTTTGTGCCTGGCGGGGGTATCGGCGTTTTGCTGGACGCTGACCGCAGGTCTCTGCTGCGGCAACATCCTGAGCGCCACCATCGCAGGGGAGATCACTCGAGGGGCCATGGATGAAAAGTTGTGTGGCTGCGGTTGCGACGTTTGAGAGAGTGAGGTGGATTTTGCCTTGGATCTGTACAGCAGATGGCTCCTGCTCTCCTTTGCTACTGTTTCGATAGCTGAAGAACAACAACTCAGTATTATCACAATCGAAGACAAAATGAAGATAAAAGACTAAAAAAGTAAAAGATAAAGAGAAAAAGGAAAGGAAACCCAGTGATATTAAAAAGCTTTTGCACTGAAATCCCTGTTATACTTCTGATATGTATGTAACAAAATGAGGCATTGAAGATGGGACACGGGGTTTCAGTTTTTATGAACTCGAATCCCATTTATAGTGTCTCACCTTGAACTTTTATTGTACTTCAGCTTGACGAAAAGTCTATAGTGTCCGGCCTTGAACTAGCATCTTATGTACCTCACCTTGAACTATAGAACATCTATAGTGCCTATAGTTGTTAGTTCAAGGCGAGGTACTAAAGATGTTAGCTTTCAACTAATATTTGTAGTGCCTCACCTTGAACTAACGTCTTTAGCTAACAAAACTGGACCATCACCGATGACGAAAGATTACAAACATTGATTACAGTTAAACACTTTGGTTTTCGGCACAGCGGCTCTTTGATGAAGTAAAGGAAGCCCCATAAACTGACCTTCAGCACTGTAGCCTTGTGAGGACAAGAACGTCTTGTCCCTGATTACTGTCGACTCGTGTCCAGATTTGCTGACGGCCAGAAGAGATGGTCGCTTTTTGTCGGATTTTCTGCTCAGCACGTGAACGTCAGCAGGTTTGAGAGCATTCTCATCCAGGCTGTCTCTTCGTGACGCCTTGTTTTTGACAGAATTGAGAGTGATGGTGGGTGGTGCTACCCCCTGACCCTGCATGAAAGTGCACGGGGAGGGGGTGTCAATAGGTAATGCATGGACAACCGCCCCAACCGCACGTGGCAGAGGGTATATGTTAATAATAGTAAATACCTACGGATGGAAACCGTCAGATACCATGTGAGTCTGGGGACGAGGATGTATGCCCGAGGGCTGATAGTGCAGGACGTGAATCGCCATGCTGCCAGGCGAAAACATACCAACTCTGTGAAAACGTTCCTTGTATGTGTTCATCCGTGGCCTGCAAGCCTGGTGTACAGATTACAACGTTGTTGCGCCCTCGGCCAGTGAAACTAATGATATGAAGATGGTCTAGAGGGGCAGCTGAAGCCAGGGAGACAGATGTAAAGATCTTTTGCGGCGAAGTACGATGCAATTTTTCTGTATTAGAACAATCCAACTTGTTGAAAGGGTTTTTATTGTGCAAACCGACTGATTACTGCAGACCTGGGGCATTTAACTATTGTGCACGTTTGTACAGTTCCGTTCATGACCAAAAAACACATCTCTGAAAATAAGGGATTTTTTTTCTCTCGTCCTTACTCTTGAAGGAAGTAGGTTTTGTGATTGCTATTGAGCGATTTTCACACAGCGCCTGTCAGCAGAAAAGTATCGTGGAACTAAACGTCATCTGTCAGCAAGCAAGTACCATGGAATGAATATAAGAATAAGCACCAGCGTCACCTGCAGGTCCAGGGAGATTTTGGCGTGCTGCACGTGCTTGTCACTGTCTGTCGCCGCGCTGCCCAGCTGCTGCTCCGCTCGATGACGTTGCAGTTTTTGGGCGTAGAGGTGATAGGTCGCGCAGGCGGCACTCGGCACGTTGCCAACCACGAAGCGAATGATCTCACTCATCCGGTGGCCGAGGTTGTCGCTCATGTGCTTCAGAATGTCCACGTCAAGGTCGCTGGCCTTGAGCTTGTTGGGAAACGGGTGGCGCAGTAGCGGCTTGTTGCTGCCTGCAAGGCACGTGCGTGCGTAGAATGTTTACCGAGGCCATGGACTGACAGATGGCTGGACCCGTCATCACGCGAGAAAACAAAGTGTTCTTGTTGCCAAGACCGGCGATGTCATTCCCATGACAATCTTTTCATTGGCCATGTTAGGCAAAGAAAACGAGTGGCTTATCAGGCGTTAAATCTTTTGTGCAAGTTCCCAATGCTGGTATATAGTTTTGGTACTATTGGCACTTTGCTGAACTGGTGAGGGAAAAGGATGAACAATTTTGTCATTGATTCCTACTGCTAATTATACAAAATGGACAAGATTATCGGCACCGCTCATGGACTTTTTTTTGTCTACGCTAAGCACTTGTCGATCTGCAACTAGCGGGAGGAACGGCCGGTATGCGTCATTGAGAGGGGTGACATTGTAAAACTCTCATTCTCACCTTCCGACAACCAGGGGTGACGAAATGCTTCAGCAATGGTCAGTCGTTTTTCAGGGTCAGCTGTTAAGAACTTCTTGAGAATGTCCCTGCCCTCTGAAACATGCCATAGAGCTGTGGCACCAACATGTCGGTACTTAACGCTGGCAGCGAACACTACACGAAACTCGTATTACAGCGGTGTGCATACGTTTAAAAGAAAACACACCAGCAATGTGCCATGTGTTGATGTGTTGCTAACACCTGGTAGAGGACTGACCTTTGGACAAGGTGTCGGGAACTGGATTCATTTGGCCGCCGACCATCTTGTTGTAGAGCGTTTTGATGTTAAAAGGATTCACAGTGAAAGGTAGACTGCCTGTCAGCATGGCGTACATGTTGACACCACTGTCAATATACAGATCACGCACGCGCGCACACACACACACAGGTACGCACCCACGCACGCACACACACACACACGTACGCACCCACGCACGCACACATGCATGCAAAAAGACCCACACAGACAGTTGTTTATTCTTTCTTTCCTGTCTGCCTGCCTAACGTTTGTCCAGGATTTATTGTCAGAAGAAAGAAATAAACCTCTCCCTCCCTCCCCCACTCTCTCTGTAAACAGATATGAGAGCTGACGACTCACAAGCCGCCCCAACTTGTGTTATGTGTAACGAAGGCGTATCGCATTCACGGGTCCACGCAGAGTCTGCACTCACATGCTCCACACGTCCACCTCCAGGCCGTACTTGCGATGATTCAAAAGTTCCGGAGCAGCGTAGGCAGGGCTGCCACACTGCGTCACCAGGTATTCTTGGGCGTGTGGGGTGCCGTCAGGGGTGCTGCTCACTTTGATGCTGTTGCTCAGCCCGAAGTCTGCACGTGCACACAGCTCACGCGTTAGCCAGTTATGAAGCCCATAAAACCTGCGCCCTCAAAGCATTGGCTACCTGTCAGTAACTGGGAAGGTAGTGAAAAGGAAAAACGGACAGAAGGCAGAAAGAAAGAAATGAAGAAAGCCTTCTAAGGCTTTCTCCTACAAGGAACTGCAACATCAACTTCTAGTTTTACTGGCTTCAGAAATATTTTTAAAATTTTTTGTAATTAAAACTGATGCTGCTTTTACTGGACACATTTTTCAAAACTGAGCAGTAGAAGAAAATCATTATGTTCTCTGTTGTTCAGATAAAAGTTTTCCCAGCTTCTAATATCGAGCCGTTGAATGTGGTGGGGGGCGGAGGTATCTGAGTACAACTACAGATAAACCAGCTACTGATGGGATAGTTTTTTAAGATGACCTCTGGAAAAAAACCTCTAGTCTTGCTACAACATGATTGCGAACTTTTAGAGCACAGCTGATAGCAAGCATGCGTAGTGTGTGTGTGCGTGTTCGTATATATATGCAAAGCACCCAGGCCACACCCTTTGATGCGACTGTGCATCAACAGTGTGCTTACCAATTATCTTGATGTCACTGTTGTGATCGAGTAACAGGTTCTCGATCTTCAGATCCCTTAAAAATAAGAAAAGAAAACAAAAGACGAAAATCAGCAGCAGTAACTCCGTACAGAAGCAACAATTCTTGCAATGAGCATACGTATATAGTTACATGAGCCTAGGACTAAGCGTTTTCTTTCCATAAATCTAGTAATGGATGCAAAGTATAAGCAGTTCGTGAGATTCGGCTCAGCGAACCGTGTAAAGATGTTTAATGATCCGCGTCATCCTGGCATCACAATCTGCCTGCAGGCCGTAATTAGCGCCGCTGACGTGAGGCCCGTTTCACGTTCCACTGACGGATCGCCCGCGCCAAGCTGAATTAACTGAACGGGTGAGAAGTTGAACGGGTCTCAGACTTTAGTGTGCATGATATCGTACCATCAAAGTCGAGGCTGCGGCACTTTTAAGCACAAAGAGTGACCAGGATAACAGCACACTGCAAGTACTAGCACTGGACAACACAAAGCAAGTACTAACTGTGCACAGCACAAGTACTAACTGTGCACAGCACAAGTACTGTGTACAGTACATTACAAGTACTAACCATCCACAACACAACACACGGCAAGTACTAGCAGTGCACAATACACTGCAAGTACTTACAGTGGACAACACACAGCAAGTACTAACAGTGCACAACACACAGCAAGTACTGACAGTGATCATATTTCATAATTAGTGGTGCTGTGGAAGACAGCTGTGCCAGGGGCTATTGCCTTCCTTCCCCACCCACTTCATGGTATTGACGCTGCAGGTGTTTGGAGTGACAATATTTGTGATGACAGCAGCACGGGCAGGTTTGTGTAAAGCACACTTGGGTGTCAAAATATAAAACATTTGTACAGCAGAATCGCCTGTCTTCCTCGTTGATTTATGTCTGTGTGTTCTTGTGCACACGTGCGTATGTTTATAAGACAGTGCACAGTATTATGGCGTGTGTGGCGTTTTCGAGTTTGTGTATCTGCTTGCATATTTGCTCATGATATCCTCGTGCATAATCCCTTGTCTGGTCTTGGCCGTGGGTTTGTTATTGCTCCCTTGCTGTGATGATTCTCTCAGATGAAACCGCTTTTTTTCTGGTCCAGGCGTGCTTTTGTTGTTGTTTTCTTATTGTGGTGATCATCTGGGAAACTGCAAGACCATGGTAAACGCTAGCTGACTCTGGAAGTCCCCTAGAAACCAGTTCCAGCGTTACAAATGTTGCTGCGTCTCTGCTGTTGCACCACTCCCATTTCTTCTGACAGCCGCTGATAACGGATTCTGACGTCACCAGGGCGGCAGTGCCTGTGCTACAAAGTAGCTTTTGGTGTCATGCACAGCTGTAATTTTTGCAAAATCGACGCCCGCCGACCCTGCGGCGCAAACAGTTGGACGTATTTAGGAAGCCCCAAAGCACAGCGCGCATGGTTTGAACTGAAAATTGAGGCAGAAAATCTATAATGCCTGAAAATGGAAAATACTATCAGAAGCCCATACCACTAAGCAGAACAGCAGACTTGATGGAAACCGCAGGCACCAAAACAGTCTTTTACTTTAGAAAGGATGCACACACGCTTTTAAAAAAAAATAAGGCCAAGTTAACCATCAGCTTTTGTTTATACGTGCGTTGTCTGAATTCAACTCCCCCGTGTGTTTTGTAAGCGTTGTCGTCAAAACCCCTTGTGCCGGCTGTCCTCTGTAAGTTAACGCCCTGCTCGAACATGTCTGCTAAATGATGTGTGACACGCTCAAACAGCCACTTTCATCTTTTAGCGACTCTCTTGAAGAACTTCGTGGAGATTCACACGGGAACGAAAGATACTAGCAAACCTACCATGCCATGCAGCCTTACCGGTGATAGAATGAAAAGCTGACATATGAAAGATCAGAATGAAATTGTGTTTTATTGATCACGTTGCTTTCCATTAAGGTAATGATGACAATGTCTATAATGGGAGTAAAGGTTGTGGCGTATCAATAGCTGATGCACCTAAAGCCGAGAATTATTGAAGAAAGCTTAGATAATATTTATGCGAAATTATCAGGTGTTGTAAAATATAGGGTTATGTGTGTATGGGTGTGTGCGTGTGTGTGTGAGTGAGAGAGAGAGAGAGAGGAACGAAACGAAATCTTATTCCAACGAGACCAAGGCTCCTTCTGGAAGGGGGGAAGTTGTGTCATACACCTGTATGACACAAGAGACAAACATTCACAGCACCACTGGTCACATATCTGTTTCCGTGTTCTAAAATTCCATAAACACCAAGTCTAGATTTTACCAGTGCATTCATAACATATCTATTCATATTCATGTGCAAATATGCTGATGATTCAGTTGTTGTTGTAAATACACAGAACGATCAAAACCTGTCACTTGCGTGCACATGTTTATCCCAGCGTTGGCAGTGGATATAAATCATTCTTTGTTAACCAGACACAATAAAAACTGTACTCGCAGAGACATTTTCTGACACGGGTTGCCCAGGTAGTTTTGCCTTTACTGTCCAACATAAATAGCATTTTGTAAGCTTTATAGGGCAATCGATGCTCCTCCATTCTAATGAGCTTCAACCAGTACCTAAGGCAACGTATATACGAGTTCAAGTAAACAGGATAGGTCCACATTCGCCATATATAAGGTCTTTGGCGTCCGCCTGTCAACCCCTAAGAATCTTTTCATTGCAAACAAGTGAATTTTTTCTATGACAGAACCATATTTCAGTCCCCACACTTTCGCACCATACTGCACAATGGGCTGAACTTTTGTGTCAAAGAGTTTCATAAAAACAGAAAGCGATGGCTTCTGGTATTTATACAGCTTCCCAAAAATGCAGAGAAGAGCACAATTGGCTCTGGACACAAGGTCATTACAAGCAAAGATGAAACTTAGTTTTGTTGAAAAAAAACCACACCAAAATACTTCTAAGCATTTACCACTTCCATAAGTTCACCACCATCTTTCGCGAGAAGCCAGATAACCTCCTTTTCGAAAAACAATAACATTACTTTTACTCATATTGACTTTCAACTGGTATTTCAAAGTTGCTGAATACAAGGCATTTAGCTGCGTCTGTAGACCAACTACTGTTTGGTCTGCCAATAAAACAATATCATCTGCAAAGAGAAGAAGAATAAAAAGAAAGAGAGAGAGAAGAAAATGGGGGGGGGGGGAATTTGTCACGAACGGGTCACATAGTGTTTTCCCAGCACAAGAAAGAGACGTTGGTCTACCTGTGAACGATGCCCAGCCGATGCAAGAAGTCCACAGCCGACACGATCTGGCGGATGAATTTCTTGACGTCGCGCTCCTGCAGGCGCTTGTGCGTGGCGATGTGGTCCATCAGGTCCCCGCCCGCACAGCGCTCCATGACCAGGTAGTAGCTGTGCTCCGTCTCCAGCACCTCCAGCAGCTGCACGACGTGCGGGTGACGCACCTGCTGCAGCAGACGCCCCTCTCGCCGAAGATTCTTGCGCACGTACGGGTCGGACTTGGCCCGCTTCTTGTCCATCACCTTGACTGCCACCTGCAAGCGACACGTCATGGAGGTCAGGTGTCGGATTACCACGTGGCTGGCTGCCGTCGTCAGGGGGATTGTTTTCAGTTTCATGGAGCGTCGTCAGTTTTCTCGACCCTCGCACAGGTGGGAGACTTCCGTATTGACACGGAATTCCGTATAGCAATAAATAAATAAATAAATTAAAAAATTGTAAAAAATTAAAAATTTGATCGATTTTTTTTTTTTGGGGGGGGGGGTAATTTTCGAAAATCTCCGATTCAGATTTTTTGCGGGACTTCCGGTCTGTACTGTAGTGCAAGTGGCCGGAAATGCGTTTCCAGTATTCCGCCATCTTTATCGATACGCGAGGGGAAAAAAGATTTCACAACTTGTTCTCCGAGAATGGACCGTCTGCTTGTTGCTGACGAAACAGAGGCACTAAAAGCACACAGTGACAGTGAGGGCATGAAAAATAAACGAAGAAATGAATGGCTGGGTGAAGTGGACGATTGCTATCGCCCTTTCCCAAAAATGGCTTTGGAAAACCAAAAAGGTTGGCTCTGTTTGGTGCATCTTGCTTGCTTACAAGTCCAATGGTAACAACTTGATTGTGGTGCACTCCAAGGATACCATACACGTTGAGCGGTTAAATGCACAGAAGTACACATCAACACTGCCTTCCCCAAATCCAGTATTTGCACCACTCTCCAAGGCTGACCGTTTGAAGGATGCTAAAATCCGGACTTGCCCTTTCTTGGCAGAACACTGCTTCCTTATGTCACCGGCTCCTGAACTGATCGCTTTTGCAAAGAAGCTTGCAGAGGATAGAGGGAGCCTTGCACAACTTTCAATGTGCGGGAAAACTGCTACTTCTACATCGACTCATTGGGTTGCAGCAGCTCTAAGAGAGAAACTCTTTTTCAAACTTCGATCAAGACATTTTTCACTGAACATAGACAAGGCGACGAACAACGCCAGCAACAAAATCGTAAATGTGTTGGCAAACTATTTTGACGAAAAGGGAGAGGTTGTCACACAACTGCTCGGCAGCTTTTGTGAAAATGTCGTCACTGTCCAGAATATCTTTGCTGGACCCCAGTCCATGTTGGACAGGAATGAATCACCCGAAGAAAATTCAGTCACAACCTAAACCAGACCCAGCCAAAAGCGCTCCAATCCACAACATTGTTAGCTGCCTGATGGACAACTGTAATGTAATTTGCTTAAGACTTGTTCCAGCCCAACCTCCAGTGACAGTGCTGTTATTGCCTTTCTACTGAACAGAGCTGTATCCAGTGTAAGATAAAAGTGAGAAAGTGTGGAATGTCCAAACTTGAAATAAACTTGGAGTAAAGTGATCAAAAATTAGCAACAGTTTTTATTCAGCTTCACTGGTGAGCTGATTTTGTTTGTGTGTTGCTTTTTATTACCCTGTATGTTTTACATACTGTTTTAGTTTAACGTTGATTCACATACGTTTGATTGGTTAATTAAGATATTATGTGTTTGCTACCTTAGTATTTAACATGACACTTTCAGAGTGGCTGTGAAATTATTATTTTCCTTTGACCAAAATTACAGTTATACAAAATAGTAATTTCTGTCAAGAAGAGAGCTCTAAAATGTCTTTGCATATCAATTTTTCGTCAACGTGACCAGGACCCCCTCCCCCCTCCAACAGGGCGTTGTCTCTGCACCCTTAAGCGCCCAATAGACCCCAACCGCATTTTTTTTTTTTTTAGTATAGCTTCTAGTAGCTGCTCCCACCCATGCCTTCGTCACAGTTTTAAGGACGTCGCATATTTATGGACTGCTGTCACAGTTTTATGGGTTGTCCTGGCAGTTTTGATGGATGGTCAAAGTTTCAGGTCCGTCAACACAGTTTCGTTACATTATCTTTTATAGTTATAGCTGTCCTTACAGTTCTGACATAGGAAGCTTAGCCGACCTCGAGGTCCAAGCGAGGTCACGCTCTAAAAGCATGGTCCACAACAAACACACACAAACACAAATAAAAATAGGATGAGGAATCTAATCCACTGTCCAGCGTAGTGGGAGGAAAAATAGCTGAAATACGTGACACCAAGGATCGTAACCGCAGGCTGCTTGGATGAATTCACACATGTATTATGAATAAACCAATGGATGTAGAAAAAGGGATTTGAGGAGAGTATATAAGTAGCATGGATGGCACGCAAATGAAGCCTGTTAGACGAATATAATTGCACTTAAAAATACAAATGAGGTAAACTGGTCATAAAAGAGGACAAACTTCTGACCTTTTCTCCAGTGGGCAGGTGCAGTGCCTCCTTGACCTTGGCAAACGAGCCTTCCCCAAGGGTCCGACCTAGCAAGTACGTCCCGACTCGTTTGGTGTGTGAAAAGGCGCGGACTACCTCTCTGGGTACATCGGTTACCCTGGGGGGCAGGTACTCCGTCTGGAACATGGCCGTTCCCAGCCCGAGTTGGACTTCTGTCGCTCCACCCGGGCCCTTCATGCTGACGGCAGGCCCTCACCTCGCAATGCCGTCAGACAGCCCTCTGTAGATAGCCCTCTGTAGACAGCCTCCTGCAGACACAAACAATCACCTGAGAGTGGAAGCGAGAGGGTCTAGGAACAGTGATGTCTTAAGTATTATGTGCTGTGAGGCGGTTCAGCAATGGATGAGGTTAGATGACTGCACTTGACAATACGCTAGTTTGTCATGCAATGGGAGAGGTTAGATGGTTTACCGTATCGACAGTCTGTTTATCACACATGCCCTTTATTCAAGCCCTGAAACGAAACTGTTGTTTTCTGCTTCTGGCGAAAACCCAGACCTGGAAAAGAGGGACTGACACATAATTTTTTCTAATGCAAAATGCACAGGTTGTAAGCCTTCTGAGGATTGAACATGTTTAAATGAATTATTTGTGCAGTAATATAATACTGTCTAAAAGTCATGTAGGCAGCTAACTTTTTTCAAACAAACGTTGGCTATCGCGTAAAATCGTATTCTCAAAATATTAAACATCAGAGCCTTTGAATGTACAGTACTTGTCCTTGTGTATTTGTATTACTGAATCCCTGATGTAGTTATTTACTTTATGAAAAAAGACGCTTGTATGTGACGTCACCACTGCTGCTCGCTTCTCCTTTTTCCCCCGTCTGTCCAGGGGGACGGGTGGGAGGTGGGTGCATGCACGCATGTACTCAATGAGTTCTAGGACACCCCCCACCCACCCAATACTTCTGAAAACGACAGTACGTCTGCTTTTATTTTTTTGGTGGATGGGGGGAGGGTGTGGCTGTAGGAGGGGGTACAGGTAGCACCCGAGCTTTAGATAGGTACCGTAGAAGGGAGGAGTGCAAAGCCGTGCACCAGGAGACACACAGAAACCCAGCGCTGTACATTGTACCACCTTATTGTTCGTGTTACATTCCTGGACTTCAGACCGCTAGACTGGTGAGAGAGAGAGAGAGAGAGAGAAAGAGAGAGAGTGAACACATATTTTGCTGCAGGCTCACTTAGTACAGGTAGTTCACTGTCATTATTTTGATCAAGGCTAGTCAGGTGATACGTTCAGAGGACAGGTTTTCCATCGGGCCT
This sequence comes from Lanistes nyassanus, assembly GCA_004794575.1. Taxonomy (NCBI): domain Eukaryota; kingdom Metazoa; phylum Mollusca; class Gastropoda; order Architaenioglossa; family Ampullariidae; genus Lanistes; species Lanistes nyassanus. The sequence goes on from SMGT01003978.1 coordinate 302,368, forward strand.
TCCCCCACCTCAAGTCCCTCCACAGACACTGTAGAAGTGCTGGCGATGGTGGAGGTGTTGTGGGGTGCTCAAGAAAACCTCTTCGTCAGCCCTACCGATACGCACGCGCCCATACAGTTGTCTGCAGATTCAAGCACGATAGAAAGCATTCAGAATACGGTCTGTATCAGACATAGCCATTTTTAAAAAAATCTGCTCGAATGCCAGTTAAACTAACATGCCTGTTTATCGCTTCACTTTGTCACTTCCGTGTTAAACAGAGACCAGTGGATATTAAAAGTTATTGTACCATTTACGGAACGCAGCTTTGATTGATTGTAACTCACGCTAATTAAAGACTGACATGCGTGCAGTAATGAATTTTCCAGTTGCTGAACACAGTTCTCTTACCTCAGTGTTCTCTGTTGGCCTATTTTTGTCAGATAATATTGTACAGCGACAATATATCGTAGCACGATATGTATAAGCTCAGTCTTACAGTGTGCGTACGATGTATACATCAAAGTAGACATTGTAACGCAATGCTCGACCTCGATATTATAGCGTGACGTGGAAAGTACATCACATAGTGCGATGCACAAAGTCGATATTATATGGTGACGTGGGAAATACATTAAACAATACGATGCACAAAGTCGATATTATAGTGTGACGTGGGAATTACATTATATAACACGATGCACAAAGTCTATATCATAGCGTAACGTGGGAAATACATTTAAAAATACGATGCACAAAGTCGATATTATAGTTTGACGTGGGAAGTGCATTATATAACATGATGCACAAAGTCGATATTATAGCGTGACGTGGGAAGCACATTGCATAAAATGATGCACAAAATCGACACTAGTCTGTGACGTGGGAAGTACATCACATAAATTGAGTATAATTACTGTTGCGAGGACGTTAGCAGTCTGTTATGATGGTCTACGCCATGTCACAATTCTCGTACTAATATTATATATACTGTCAACCGTAGGAGAGATAAGACAATGCCTACAGCAGGGCTGAATGAAACACCACCCCGCTAGGACTGGCTGCAAAGGAACTTCACCGAGACTAGAAGGCACTCTACAGAACAAGAGTCACTATACTGATTCTTGAAAATCACTATATGTTGCTAGTCGTTGCAAGCTATCAAACAGCTGATTTTTAGAGAGAGTCAAAATGGCATTGCTTGTATTTCAGATACGCATCTCACATAAAAGACAACCTCACCTGGACGCTGGCATATAGTTGTGGAGACGAGAACCTGTTAATGGAATCGCAGTATTTCGTCACTTGTTCCTGGTAAGAACGACTAGGAACAGCTGGAAGCCATCTGCTAGCAGTGTGACAGCACTATGCGGTCCCAAGTGTTAGCATTTTCTTCTGTTGTCTGCGTTCTGGCGCTTGGTCCTGTTGTCTGTAGCGACCCACAAGCGAAGGCTCTCAACAAAACAAGCCTTTCCATGCACAGAAATACATTTGCCGACTAAACACAGACCGCACGATGGGCCTCAACACCTAACATGCATATGCGAAGTGTCCACTCAGTGTCCAGCCTCATTACTGTCAGCACACAAACAGGAAGACAGCCTTGACCGCAGCTGGTCCTTCCCTACCAGGCAGGTGAGCGTTCCAGGTAACGCTAGGCTCAACAATTAGCAAGAGGGTGGACACACGCACAGCTTAAACTGACCTGCTGGGGCCACAGTGTGCGTAAATGACAAGCAAAATTGGCACTAGCCACACCTTGATTCAACCCGAACGAGAGCAAGGCATACAAATTGCCGCACACAAACAGCACACAGTGACATCACTCTCTGGCTTGTCAACACTCACAAGATACCCCTTTCCGCCATTCTAGTACTTCCACGAGCCTGGAAGACTGGTTTTGTAGACATCATATGGAGTGTAGGAATCGCAAAAGGAATCTATCATTTTGTTGTCATTCTGCAAGCTCACTTTGCAAACAGTTCACCGATGTCAGCAGATTCTTCTTTGCACTTGTATTGGAGAAGGTGAATTTGGTGAATTTGCTGATCTGTCACGGTCTGCTACAAGGATGAAGCTAACAGATAGAAAACATCTTTTCATCGTCCTGTCTTCTCTTCTTCAGTCTCCTGCAGTCAGAAAAAGTCGGAGTCAGAGATGTGGGTCGTGGCAAGAAAAACTAAAAGGGCATCCCCACTAAAGAAAACCCAAAGCAAAACAAACCCCCAAACAAACAAAACGCCCAAACAAACAAAACCCCCAAACGAACAAAACCCCCAAACAAACAAAACCCCCAAACAAACAAAACCCCCAAACAAACAAAACCCCCAAACGAACAAAACCCCCAAACAAACAAAAACCCCAAACAAACAAAACCCCCAAACAAACAAAAACCCCAAAACAAGCAAAACCCCCAAACAAGCAAGCAAACAAACCAAGCAACCAACCAACAAACAAACACCACCACACAAAACAGGATAGCCGAATAGCCAGTGTACGCTATAATATACGACGCCTAGCTCATTCACACATTCACTGAGGACCACACTAGCCTAAATTTTGGGATGGTCAGCGCGTGAAGACAATCGATTTTACTATTTTCGATAACTTACCGCACTAGGACAAACAACCCGATAATCTCCCCGCAATTCTAGCACCGCGTGCTATTCTTTTGATCCATATGCTGACTTCAGATGTGCAGAACAAACTGACTTTTTATTTTTCTTGCTCGGCGACAAAGGTAGAGGGCAATTTTTTCCTCTCTTCTAAGTCGCTGGTGTATTGAACCTCAACACGCAGCAGAGGTGGGTAACAGCCGTAGAGAAGACGGGCAGAAGTGCCAAGGGGAGTCAACTGCAGTGCTTGGGCATGTCTAGGCCAGTAATTCTCTCACCTGTCCGCCACCTGCATCCCAAGACCAAAACTACCTACAGTGTCACGTCACCTAGAGGGCCATCCGCTTAACTGCAGCCTCTCACCGTCCCTGACGACCGCATCGATCTGGGGGAAGGGGGTAATGGGCCACTGACCCAGAGTTAACTGCCGCTACCGGCAGCTCTCCTGACTGCTGGAGCCAAGATTCTGGGCGACTGTAAGAAACAAAACATCCATTATGCATGGCGAGACACTGGTTTAATTCCAGGCAGGAAATGCCACGTGTGTGGCCCAGAGGGTGTATCCACGCAACCTCCGGGTGACCAACTATCTCCACCCAGCCGTGAGGTGGAACACGGGCCGGCATGACGTCACGCGGGCGCAGCTTGCTGTTCGCCCGATGACGTCAAGGAGTAGATGTGGCCCTACGTGACAGCAGCTGTAGCCCTGTGTAACAGTAGCCTTATGAAACGACAATAGTGACCCTGTGTAGCAGTAGCCCTGTGTAACAGTAGCCTTGTGTAAAAGTAGCAGTAGCCCTATGTAACAGTAGCACTAGCCCTGTGTAACAATAGCCTTATGTAACAGAAAGAGTGGCCGTATGTAACAGTAGCAGTAGTCGTGTGCAATAGTACCAATATCCCTTGTAACAGTAGCAGTAGCCTATGTAGCAGTAGCACTATTCCTGTGTAACAGTAGATGTGGCCTTGTGAAACAGTATTTCAGCACTGCGGCAGGTGGCTCACCACCAAAAGTGGCAAGCTGTCACTGGCGAAAATATGCGTTTCATCTGTGCGTAAACGTACATTTTGACGCAGAGCTATGTTCCTTGCAGATTGCCGCTTCATATGGTATGTCTTGTTTAAGTACCAGACACGGGAACCGGGCAACTAGACATTTTCTAACAGCTTGCTGTCCGGTGTTTCATGAACACAAGGATAAAATGAAAAGCAAAATCCTGTCATTACCTCAAGCGGAAAAACAAAACTTTCGAAACGTTCGTTCGTTCGTTCGTTCGTTCGTTCGTTCGTCGATTCATTCATTCATTTGCTCATCAGAGATTATTGTGATTTATTAAAAGAATTTAACCGAATGTTTTCCAAGTGAAAGGCACTTAAAATCTCCGAAATTGGATGACCATCTAAGAATTCCCATCCCTGACAAGACCTCATCCAAGAGTCTGAGACAACTTTACATTAGATGTAACCAAACACCTATATGTTCCTTTCGTGAGGATTTCTGCACGACACTTTACACTCTGGTGGCCCAACATTGTGTACACCTCTTGATTTTAGAAAGCGGCAAAGCTCTCTCCATTCCACCCACCAACACTTCGGTTTTTGAACATCACCTCTCAGTTGTGAACAGTATCCTGACCCCTAACTTCCAAGTTTGGAAGAGTGATGGAGACTCGACACCTCCCTTTCATACTGTCAAAGTCTTGATTGTTCTGACGTCAGTGATTGGCAACAGACACAGCTACCCGGCAAACATATCTTAATTAAGGGGATGGGGCTAATGAATATTGGATGGTGTGTAGGTTGGGCGCAGGATGGACAAAAAAAGTTGGAACTAACCGCGTTCTGAGGACACACCAAACGCTCAAGGAAATGGTTTGTTTCAGCCATAACGCTTTATACAGAAAGAACACAGGGCAACATTATATAGTAATATGGAAATATTGTAGGAGTTAATAAAGTAGTACAGCAGTGTTTCAGATAACTTTGATTCGCCGACTTTGGTGGAAACGTATTGGTTCCCATCTGTCTTAAGAAAAGGAAGTTCAAGAAATTCTGTTCCTCTTTAAAGGTAAAAAAGATATTGCGATGGTGTGTGGTGAATTTGAGGTCACTCTGACATCAACCCCCGCATTGTCTAAGAGACTGAATTTCTCACGAAAAGGGGTAGAACGAAAAACTTATCTTAAACTGGCGACAACATCCACGTTGTCTCAGTACTATGACTATCGCACTCAACATTTTTTTTTTCTCAAAGCTTAGCGCATGAAGGCCATTGAGAACTGACCAAATAGTGTTTCCATGACAGCAATCGATTAAACTGTCTTGTGCTTCCAGTGAGACAAGTGTTCAGAGAAGAAAGCCGCTTCCTTGAGCTTAGTGGATAGCGTGCGCTGTCTTGCCTCTATAGACTAGAACTTGACAGCACCTGTGAAGGTGCTCCGTCAGGTAGATATAATACCTGCACAATGTAAGGCGCGCTCAGAACGGATTTCGTTCTCGCCCTGCAGTGGGCGTCAGCCTTCACCTTGTGACTCGAAGCTCAGTTGCGATGAGACGAACGGTACAGGTGAGATCACGGCACTGTCAACATTTGCCGTTGCCCCTAGTCGAGGACAATCATCTCAATGGACAGCCATTCTACATAACCAGCCAACCAACCCAACCAACCAACCAACCAAGACATCTTGCCGTCCAATGGGGGTAGTCTGTTGTTTTCGTCGTTCTATCGATCGCACTTGTCCCACAATCATCCCATCTGCTTTGCCCCCCGCCCCCGCCCTCTCTTTCCGTTCATGTCCACATGATCTGAGTGGTGAATGAGTGAGTGAGCGAGCGAACAATTAAAATTGATTTAATGATTTTTTTTTTGAAATCCCCACTGGGAAGTACTCCCTTCGTGCAACCCAGCTCAGCAGTTTCTCATAAACCACGAATTCGCAGACCAGCCCCAGCGGCAGGTCCTGGCGAAGAGTCAGAACTGTCCAGCAAAAAGTGTAACAGGAAACAAGTTAGAACTGTCCGGCATAAAGCGTAGCAGGAAACAAGTTAGAACTGTCCGGCATAAAGCGTAACAGGAAACAAGTTAGAACTGTCCGGCATGACATGCAACAGTCAAGTTACGGCGTTCGCGTACATCACGACAGCTTGTGGTATCGTAAGCAATAATGTTGGAATGAGTCCTTGCCTCATGGACTGAGTGACTGACATCTTGTAGCATGAAACAGGTTATGAAAGTCAACACAAGTGCAACAATTACGTTCTGCGACTGGGCCGACATATAATAGCATGTAACATTGTACTATAACCATGCCGTCGGCTAAGAAACATCCAAAACATACAAGGCATAGAGTCGCAGGCACACAGCGACACTGCACGTGTCGATGCCACTTTCAAACACCTGCAATCAGATGGCAAGCACTGCTTCCACAGCATGGGGTGGGGTGGGGGATGGGAGCTATAACCCCATCACAGAAACATCCGTTCGTTGCCATCTGTACAAGAACCTAACGTCACACTGACGTCACGATCGATGGGAGGCTAGCTAGGACTGTGTGTAGGAGACAAGAAGGTGGGTTTAGGGGTGGGGATAAGATAGCTGTTTCCACTCCCTCGCCTGCGGACAAAGCAACACACGCACGTGACCAACGCAAGGCCTACTAGTGACGGCGGTACTGTTTCTTGTCCACACGGCACGACCCGTTTCGTTGCCATGATCAGATGTTTACACTTTCTGCACGGCAGGAATCGGTTTGTGCTATTGTTAGACTTGCAGTTATAATTATCAAACTCAGCTGACATTGTTTGGTTCGCTACACGACGACCAACTGTGTGCGCGTGTAGATGTCATGGGTTGACCTACAATTATCTGTCGTAGATGGCGCAGGGGGAGAATTCTATTGGGGAAAAAAATGGCTGGCCGCACAGTCTTTGCAAAGAGAAGTACTGTCATGATCATAAACAATTTGGCAGGCTAAAGCTGTGTATAAGTTTTAGAATATTACTAACATCATTTAAGACATTTGAGCTGATTAACCGCCAGAAATATTTTTAAACTAATTTATTTTGGGACGAATGTCAAAGAGTGTCTTGTCAAAAATGTCCGCTGTCATACTGTCTGAAAGTGTTATCATCGCTCTCGATGTGCTTGTCAGTGAAGTGAAATCTTGCAGTTTGTACAGACAAAGACTACAAAACATCTCGTATACCAAAGATATTTGTGAAGGGGCTACTGTACCAAAGGTATTTATACATAAAACTAAGAAGCCTCTCGCATACCCAAGTTATATGTACAAAGACTACAACGCCTCCAGTATACCAAAGGTACTTGTACAAAGACTCCAATGCCTTCAGTACACCAAAGGTACTTGTACAAAGACCACACGAAGCCTGCTAGAATACCTAGAATAACTTAAGTTATTTGTACAAAGACTACGAACCCTCTCATATAACAAAAGTATTTGTACAAAGACTACGAACCCTGTTAAAATACCAAAGGTATTTGTGCAAAGACTATGAACCCTCCCGTATACCAAAAGTATTTGTACAAAGACTACGAAGCCTGCTAGAATACCAAAGGTATTTGTACAAAGACTACGAAGCCTGCTAGAATACCAAAGGTATTTGTACGAAGACTAGGAACCCGCTGGTATTCCAAAGGTATTCGTACAAAGTCTACGAAGCCTCTCGTATACCATTGGTATTTGTACAAAGACTGCAAAGCTGCTAGTACAGCAAAAGTATTTGTAAAAGACTGTACAAGTCCTCTAGTATAGTATTGGTATTTGTACAAAGACTACCAAGCTTCTACTATACCATTAGTATTTGTACAAAGACTACGGAGCCTCTAGTATACCACTGGTATTTGTACAAAACTACGGAGCCTCTAGTACACCATTGGTATTTGTACAAAGACTACTGTAGTATACCAAAGTTATTTGTACACTGACTGGCCGTGAGTGCCATATAGTGTCATACCATGAAATCTCGCAATTTGTACCGAGGACGACTATGGAAAGCCTGTGACGTGCCAACAATATTTGTACACAGATGTTAGTCTGGGTTCGAAACACGAAAGAACGCTTTCTTCCCCCCTCACCCTTCCCCCTTCCCCTCTCTTCCTGAATACTGAGTACTGGCTCACGTTTCACTTTCAATCAAGACAAGCTCTGTCCTAGCGAATTTTCCATAATCGGATTATTATTCTGTAAATTCTCTCTTCCCACTCCCCCTACACTTCCTTCATGTCTCTCTGCATGCGTGCGTTCAGGAGCGCGTGCGCGCACACGTCTTGGATTGAGTGAATGAATGCATAAGTAAGGGATTGCTTATTAGAAGCTCTTACCCGATTATTTTCTCTAGAGTACTGCAAAGGCTCACAACCCTCCCGTGCACTTGGCGCGAAGATTTACGAGTGGTGCGACCGGACTAAGCAAAACGCCAGACGAGACTTGTCTTCTGTGACGTGATCCGGAGGCGATAATAGAGAGCTTTAAGATGAGCTTGTAACTGCATTTTGACAAGGACAGTCATTTTGTTGTCACAGCGGCACTAGTGCGCAAAGCCACGAGCTTTACCATGTTACATAACCAAAGAACAGTTGTGATTAAATTTTATTTTCCACGACACTTCCTCAGTCGATTTATTGAATCTCAGGTTTTACCAAGGTACAAGTTGAAGAAAGGTTGGAAAGAATGGTGTGTGTGTGGGTGGGTGGGTGAGTGAGAGAGAGAGAGAAATAGAGAGGTGGTAGAGGTGGTGGTGGAGTTGTAACTACGTTTGTTCTCATCATGAGGCATCTGACTCTGGACGTACTTTTCAAGAAATGTGTGTCTCAATTGTCTCTAATAATTTCCATCGATTCTTACGTAAACAACCCCAAGTTGAGAGAAAATATGACAACGGATGAACGGCATAATATAAAAGTCCCTAATAGTTTTCATCGATTTTCCCCGTGATTCATGACAGAAAATCTAATGGCTAACAGAGGAACAATAAACACAGTTTTTAATAGCCAACAAGAACTTTCAGTGAGACACCCATTTCTTTTAAGACCATGAAGTAGCGTCAGATCACCAACCGACCGACCGACCGACCGACCGACCGACCGACCGATCGACCGACCGACCGACCGACAGACAGACAGACAGACAGACAGACAGACAGACAGACAGACAGACAGACAGACAGACAGACGGATGGACGGACGGACGGACGGACGGACGGACGGATAGAAGGACAGATAGACGGACAGACAGGAGGTGAAAAGGGTAGCCAGGCAGGCAGGCAGATAAATGGTGATCTGCAGTAGTCGTGAAGTAAATCTTACATACTTACATTCTTGCTAGAATCTATAGTTGCAGGTGTCTCCCGTTAAGGTGCGGAGCGCCATCACATCAAGATTTCGCTGGCACGTTGGGTTCGAGTCATAAATGTTGAAACATGCAGTAAACGTTGAAATATGCAGCGGGACATTTTCTGAGCCCAGGGACGCGTCTAAAACAGCAGCACAACACCCCCCCCCCACGCGGCCCCGCAACCGCGCAACCGCCCTCCCCTCTCCACAGAGTCTAAGCAGCAGACAGGGGTGGGGTATCTGGGGGCATTGTAGTCAGCTGTAAACACACCTTTCCTTTTCGCTACTCGCTTTCACCTGTAGCCTGGTGGAACCCTTTCATTGCTAACTCTACCGGCATGGGGCAGACTGAGAAGTGTCGCTGTGGGGGCCTTTGGAATGGCGGACATATAGACTAGGGGAAGAGACAGTCGCGCTATACTACTGTGTAGGCCACGTCAAATAACTTCCTGCACTTAGAAACTGAGAACGGGGGATTTGTTGTCCGTACGTATATCCAGGGGAGCGGATAGCCGATCAGTGTTAGAGCCTCCGAACACTAACGGTCTGCTTCGATATCCGTGCAGCCTACCACACTTTCCCCACCTGACCCAGGTGTGAATAGGTACCTGACCCATGCGTCAGGGAAGGTAAGGGAGAGGAGATGGCCCCGCCCTCACGATGCTGGCCCACAAAAAAAGTGGGGGTCTCATACACCCCGCTCACCTAGACAGGTCACGGGACTACCTTTACCTTACCATTAAGTATATTCAAGCCAGTATTCTAGCATTCCTAGAAGAAACATACCTGGTGTAAGAACTGCATGGGATGAGATCCTATAGTGCAAGCATAGCGAAACAGATAGGCCGATGTCAGGTCCGTTTCAATGCGTGATGTCAACAGACACGGAGAGTTCTAGCTTCTAAACGTTGAGGACAAAAGCAGGCTGCACTTTGCAGGCGGCAAGTTAACATGTCGTTATTGCAGCTTGTCAAGCGTGCGGACCAGACGGCGAGTGTCTCCAATCACCCCCGTGTGGTGGTTTCACCTGTGTGATCAAACACTGCATGAGCACGACTGCACGTCTGTCGATGAGAACGGGGAGGGTGGGGTTATCTCGAATCCTGCCCGCCTGCTCGCGTGGCCTTCGCCGCTAGGGGGTCCACTGTGACGTCACAGCTAACAGTAAGACAGACAGGCTTTGTTCTGCTCGAAGAAAACGACATCATTACATACAGACCCACTACTTAAAGAAAACGATTGCGCAGATTAGAAATCAACCGCATGTTCAGAACACGCGCAAGCGGTTTTGATAGAAACAGTTCTTGCAACAAGCGCACGTAATTTTATTCCGCAAGTCCGAGGATCGCATGCTGATTAAGGATGACAGTCCGTTAGCAAGTCACTGCCTGTGACAATCCATGCAGTGACACGCATGATAGTCCGCACGTGTGTTTGCTGATGAAGTTCACACTACTCGCGACGCTCAATATTGTTGTTTACTGATGAAATCGACACTCGTTACAGTCCACGGTGTTGTTTACCCAGAGAGTCCACACGATGTTATTAAATCGTCACAGTTTAACCCAGCATTTCGGCTCTCATAATTTTGGCATAAGTCCTGCCATGGTATAGGCTATAATAGGGCGGGAGTGTTCTCGCCAATGCCCTCATCTGACCAGCATTCCACAGCATTTCTGTCTGTGCAGTTCTCTGACGTTGCTGTCGACAAACGCTTCCCTGTTCGCTCTTTGTCGCTCCCATCAACACACCGTGTGTCAGCACAAAGTTCTGTCCCTTTTATGCCCCTGGTCTCTTGAAGTGAGCTTGAAGGAAGCAGGCGAAAAAGGCTTGTCTCCCTTTCTCCATTTGCGAACAACCGCTGGCAAGTTCTGCAACCCTCGTTTGTCCCCCACTGTTGTCAGTGGGTCTTTGACTGCACGGAGATTCGACCTTCAAAACACTCACAGTTATCTTCAACGGCCTCTGTCCACTTGTCTTCTCTCCCGCCCCCATCCCACGGCACACACACACGCACACACGCAGGTTTGTACGCCCTAAAATACACGCAAAGAGTGCGGATGGAAGAAGGTAAAGGTGGGGTAGGGGTGGGGGAGAAGGTTAACAACTCTAACAAGAGCAGGTAGAGGAAGATTAAAGAAGAAAGTAAGTTCAAGAACCGACAGATGTACACTTGATGTTACGTAGCTTTCTATGATTTGCGATCCTTCATGTCGTGGGTGTGTCACAGATTGTCCCAAACTTTGTCTGGTCCGTTCTAGGTCAGCCAGCTCTATTTCTGTCTACGACACGTGGTGCCTGCTCGCAAGAAATGCGTTTTCGGTGTTTAAAAAGGTAGTACTGTTGTCTGGGGCACTATGCTGGGGTATGGAGAGAGAACTGAGCACGCGCAAGCGAATGTTAGGGACCCCAAAAGGTACTGTGCTTCGAGATTCTGTCCGCAAGGTTTGCTCCGCGCGAAAAGTGTGTTTCTCATGTCAGCATGTCTGGCTTTAGGAGTGCTTGTGGGCATACGTCATGCCTTATCAGCCAGTACCCCCATGGCCCCCTCTATCAGGTCACATGGTTGGACTGGCCATGATGCCCTCAGTGGCGTACAGAGAAGTTAAAGCTGCTCATTTGTGAACAGTTGTGCACCTATAATCTTTGTCTCAACCCATCATTTTTCCGAGTAACTGTGTGCGCCGCGCCACTCACTCAGTCTTTCGCTTTCACTTATTTCCTATGTAACCGGCACACACGTGGCCCAAGTGGCAAAGACCAAATTTACCAGTGTGCGCCGT
>SMGT01003979.1:15294-44604 GCA_004794575.1 Lanistes nyassanus
TGTGAGTCTAAGTCTGTGTCCAGTGCACATACATGTATATACTTTCTCTAGATATGTAGCTGTGAGTCTAAGTCTGTGTCCAGTGCACATAATGTATATACTTTCTCTAGATATGGCATCAGCTTGGAGACCTGGGTATTGAAGGTTCTCTGCATGTACCCAAGACTTTTATCCACTTCTTCTTCCCACCACCCACCCTCCTTTTTTATTCCTATCCCTACCATAAGATAGCCTTGATGGTGACTTGGCATTAAATAATCTCCATCTCTAATAACTCTCTCTCTCTCTCTCTTGCTCACTCACTATTGTTAAAAAGCATGATCTATCTTTAACATTTCTGATTTTACTGACTATATGTTGTTTCATACACATGTAATCACTGTGAGGAGCCAGAGCCATGACCAATAAGTTTACAATTACATTCTTTTGTTTGTTACCCCCCCCCTCTCTCTCTCTCTCTTCTTACAAAGCAGAGATGCCACTTGCAAAAAAATAAGTTGCATCCATTCCATGTGCTCTCACAAAGTGACAAATTTTCATACATAACAATACACATTTAAAAAATGCTTTGAGTGATTTAGTTTTCTAATCCAGCTTGTTCTACCACATTCTCTAGTCTATGTCATTACGACAGAGGACTAGCTAGGCGTTTTTTTTTTTTTTTGGCTGGCTTTTGGGGGTGCAAACTCCAGTTTGGGGGGGGGGGACCTGTTTATTTCAGGCCAGCAAATAGGATTCCATCTCTGAGACTACATCCGATTCAATCTCAAAGTCAAACATGTGGAACATTAGTAGACGCGCAAAATTTACTATTTTTAGGTTTTGACATCAGCATATCCTTGTGGGAATGGGCAGAATGTGCTGAAATGGAAAGGTAAACAACAACAACAACAAAAAACCCTTGTGACTGCATGGTACCACCCTCTCAACATAAAATCCCCCCACGCCCACTCCCCATTACTTTAGCTCTCCATGTTCTCTGATAATCAGAGTGGTTACCACTACAGATTATGATGTCACTGTTAGTCAAGTTAGTATTGGGAAGGATTTCCTCAAAAAAGATAATTTGCCTTGGTCATTATCTGTTACAATTCATTCACCAGTTGATGTATGCACATGTATAAGTGCGAGCTGGCGGAGGAAATGGTCGATGCTATTTATAAAAGGATATCCAGTAACCTTAAGGTCACAAGGGAGTGGGGGTGTATAAGACCCCCATTTTTTTCTGTGGGCCAGCATGGTGAAAGCAGTGCCTATCTCCTCTCCTTTGCTGCCTTACCTTCACTAACTCATGGGTCAGGTACTCATTCACAGCTGGTGAACTACGAGGAACATGCTGCAACGCACGAGTTGCAAACCAGCACGTCTGGATTCAGGGGGCTGTGCTCTAAGTTCAACCACTCTGCTATCTGCGTAACTTTATAGCCTCAACGGTACTGCTACTACAGCCTACAGTATAGGTTCAGAAAACCTCAGAACACTTGGGGCAGCCCATAGCTTAGAGGTAATAAGTGGTTATCACCAATACAGAAAGTACACTTTCAGTTTAATCAGTTTCGTAGAGCAGATCATCAAGTATTTTCTCTGAAAACTCTGGCTTTCTCTCCCTCCAGCATCTTTACATCACCTTCCCCCTTCCTAAGCTGACATTTAAAGCCTTTAATGCTGATTCAATGCGAAACAATAAACAACAGACCAAGCCTTCAAGTACATTCAAAGTACATCTTCGGAGCTGCTTTCATCCTGAAATAGCTGGAATAGGCATTTCCTCTTTACCTCTATGAATAACCCCAAAAGCATGATTTCCTCTCATTAACTCTATATTCTATCATGCTCAGCTGTAACATTCCATCCAATCCTATTACTTAGGCTAAAACGGTAAATAATCCTAAGACTGTGTTCTGAGCTAGATCAGTTGATGTAATAACACTCGTGTGTCATTTGCCACATTCTCTCAGAAAAAGCAGTTTATGTACATTTTAAAAATTCCATTATCTGATTACTGAAACCACCCTTAGCTTGGCTTACAGATCATGCGCTACTTAGAAAACTCCCTTACACAGGTCTACATAATTTTCTAAACTGTACATCATACAATGTTTCTGCAGATATCTAGTAGTTCAGTAGACTGAAACTGCAAATAGAAGCAAACAAAACCAAAACGACCATAAAATCATGTTTGCCAACACTCATAAGAAACATTCTTTATAATCAGCCACCAATAAACAACATCATTCGAATCATTGGATCCTTCTTGTTTGTTTATGAGCATGATGCTGTTATCACCTATTTGGTTTTATCAGTCTCTAACAGATGCACATTCGTTACCTTAACCTTGCTTTGAAATCTGAAGGTAGGCGTTGTTTACTTACAAAAACAATGGGTGGCAACCCCCCCCCCCCCACTTCCTACACACCATCTAAGGGGCTGTGGAAGTCGAAACCAATTATTTTCTATTATTAACAAGTCAGTACTGACCTCTGCACAGACTTGTTTGCGGAAGGGGGCTGGGTCTTTCGAGCCTTGCTGGTGGGTTGGGGTGGGGTGGGGTGGGGTGGGGGGCTAGTCGGTGACAGGTTTGCCTCTGCCAAGCCGCTTATCGGGCTGAGGAAATGGGGAAAGGAAGTGTGGAGGAAATGGTGGGGAGAGGAGAGTAGCCTCGATTCCACGCTATCAATTCTATCTTTGCCGAATCTTGATCTCTTCTGCAACCACCTAGCACCCAGGTGAACAGAGCACTTTTTACCAAGCGCCTTCCCAATATCTACCATTCCTTAGAGTGTAAAAACTAATATTTATCGTTAATGAACTTTATGTACTGGAACTCTTGAAGACTGGCTGAAAACGTGCAGTCGCTGCTGTCTGGCTGGAGGAATCAGGAGATGGTGGCATTCTGGCAACGTTAAAAAAAACCCACCAGACAAGGCAGCTTTGCTGCTTTAATTCTCTTATTAGAATTGAGCATTTTCGTGCTGCAGAGCAAAACTAACAAGTCAAACATCAGATAATTGTTTTTTAAAGCTCAGACGAGTAACGTCTTGTACTTACTCAAATGAAGAGTGAGGTTAACACTGTTGGGGTACTGTATACCCTCCAGCATCGTATCACTCTGCCACCAGGTCCAGTTGTCGTTGTTGTTAAAATCCGTCATAAACTCCGGCGGATGGTTCAAACCCTCTTTGCGGGCATCGCAGATGTAGCAGGGTTTTCGGGCACCCGTAACCCCAGTCTGAAGGCAATATTCTGTTTCTTTGGTCTCGCCGCAAGTGTTGGTAGCGTCGACTGGCAATCCGAAGGCCGCATTCACGAACTCAGGCATGCATCGCTGGGGTCTGCCGGCAGAATCGTAGCAACTGCTCCGACCCCTAGGAGGGTCTTCTTGGCCATAAACGATAACTGCAGCGAGGACCAGAAGCAGAACAATTCTCCACACGTTCCTCATGCTGTCTCTTCTAACTTCGACACTCAAACTTTTCCAGCAATCCGAGCGCAGCCCAGCCGCGCTTGCCTACCGATGACTGACCCAAACCCACTCTTTCCGCTCTTTTTTTCCTCTTACTACACGCGTTGCATTCTGGGCTAACTGGCTCGCTCTCGCCTGGAGGCCCTCTCCGGGGGCAAATAGTTTAGACGATAACATAATTGTGAAGATGGGAATAGACCTAATTACAGCAAGTTTCCACTTTTTCATTTCATTTTTCAGTCTATGAGAAACAATCAAGAAAATGCTTCTCTTATTGCAATAGCTTATGTTTCTAACATCTCATCAATTACAACCATATCGATGTTTATACCAAAATATAAGCAGATCGATTGATCGAACTGAACAGATTTAAAACGATAGTATGATGATAATGCAAAAGCCACTTTCTCGACAAATCCTGTTATGGAAGAATTTAAATCGCCATGAATCTGTATACTAGATGTGTATGCTTACAGTACATACGTGCATGCATGTGTACACGTGTATGTATTTATGATATTGCGCGTTTGAGGGTCAAAGAAAAGTGTGATTAGAACACAATTTGTGCGTGCGTGCGGCCTCTGGCGTGTACCGTGGGGACTAAATCATTCGTTTCCATCCCGCAAAGAGCCTCCCAATGACCAATGGGTCGAGTACTGGGGCTGAGCGCCGCCTGCACGTAAATCTGATACGCCTCCACGGCGCGCGGTGTCAGCTATTCCATTCACATGTACACAGCTCTCGACTTTCACTGGCGACGTGTTGTCTTGATCAGGTGTCCAGATCAAAATACACACACGCGCTTTCTTTCTTTCTTTCTTTTTCTTTCTTTCTTTCTTTCTTTCTTTCTTTCTTTCTTTCTTTTAATCTTATTAAACTTCCTTTTGTCTCCTTTTCTTTCTCTAAATCTTTCGTCTTTTTTGGATTTGTATCTATTACAAAAATCATTCGATTATATTGGGTTCGGTTCGACTGGACGTGATTATTGTTCGTTTAAAAGCTATTAAGGAAAAATAACTTTTAAAAAGGCGTTTTTCCTCAATACAAATTGGACATGCTTAATTCATAAATGTAACTATAGCAGCAAGTGATCCTATTTTTGCGCCATCCCAGGAATTAATTACTGAAGACACGTTCACGCACATACGCAGATATAGTCCCTTTAAGTATAGACCAAAATAAAACTCGTGCTATTGCAGTACATGGCTTTATAACAGTGGATTGATGTTATATTTACAGTCGAATTAATGAAATCTAACTGTATATATGTCATGACACTCTGTTCGTGGTCGGACAATATGCCACGGAGCGATCGAGTGACCATGCACCTCGACCGGTGGTCTAGGTTATAAGGCGTCCGCTTCCTAGGTGGGAGGTTACAGGTTCGCTCCCCGACCGAGTCATAAATGAAATGACTCAAAAATTGGCTGTCTAGTAGCTGCCCTGCCAGAGGCCTTTTCGTGCCACTCACACCGCCAAAGTTCATGGCTGTTTTGAATGAGTTTTCGTATCTGCCTTTTCAGTCGTAACAATAGTCGTAAGGCAGGATTTTATCTCGAGGGATATAACCTGTACTTTTGATTAATGGCATGAGGCTGAACACGACCAGCAAGAAACCAAAACAAATTCCCGTCTGGCGAAGGCTTAATCTACTCTGCACGCTGGCCTTACACAGCAAGGCTCCTTCGCTGAAATGAAACGAAGTATATATATATATCTGCATTCGACTGCGTTTCTTGGGATAATTTAAACTGAAAAAGACGCACTCTTACGAACAAATAAAGTTGAATAAGCGGCTGAAAAATATTGTCGTGGGTTTCTTTGCATAAGAAGCAAAAGAGATTAGGTTCTTTTATCTTTACTCTTATATATATATAATACACTGAATGATCGCTCTCGAATGTGTATACATTAATAATTATTAGACACCCTAAGAGAGAAACCCTGGAATACAGAAATGGGAAACCATTTGCGTCCCGAGTGCCAATTATATAATGCTCTAGTCACTGGACATGGCCTCGTGGATTAATTCCTGTAATCTGCTTTATCTATGCAAGTGCCAATGCATTTCACAGGGTGAGAGGGCAGATATATTAGTAGATTTACTTCACACAGGATCACGCCACCGTCTGAAGTCAACAAAAGCAGCTTGGGCCGAACGAGGTTTTTTGGGGCTTTCGTTTTTTTTTAATCCACAAAGTAGGAATGATGCGACAAAACAGCTAGAATTCTCTCTCTCTCTCTCTCCACCCATCCCGCCCAAACATTGCATTGCCAGGTTGTTTTAACAGTTCGTGTAGTAGTCACCGAAGTATGTACAAATGCCAGCACCGAACCACGTTTTTCACCCTCAATGTTCCCCAGACAAGTAAAGGTAACGAAGTACGGACCACTCCCCCTAATATATATATTAGGCTTCTGCGAGTGATTGCTTTTACTCCCCCCACTCCCCCGCCCCGGCACGCGATCATCCGATCACTGCCAGCCCAACCATCTATCCATGGTCTGACGTAAAGCCTACACCCAGTAAATCAGGCGACTCAGTCGGTGGACACAGGCGCACGCACGCACAAAGAACATTCACCGATCTTTTTCATAAAACAGCAGTGGTCCGCGCTGACTCAGCGGTATGCTTTGGGACTGCCAACCTCTGATCCCTGCCTCAACTGAGTTTGTTTTTTTTAAGGGCCTGTCACACCAGGTAGACGTTAACAGATCCCCAGGTTCAGGTTGAAATGACCTGTGACGATTAGAGCGAGAAGAAGGAGGAGGATTTAGAATTTAAATGACATGCAAATTCTGGGCGCAGTACAGTAACTAAATCTCACAGCACGTATAGGTGAGAAAAGAAGCTCATTTTCATATAAAGCATTGGTGAATGGAGAAATCATGTCACCTGCGCAGAGGAAAAGATTTTTGATGGGAACAGGCAAGTACAGCTAGCGCCAAAACGCTTACCGTTCAGAATGTAGAGAGGAAGGAGAGAGAGAAAGAGAAGAGGGGGTTTGGGGAAAGACACAAGTGGATAAGCACCGTGAAAATTCATGGTTCGTACAGCAGTATCATCGGAAGAAATGGCGTCCCTGCATAACAATAACATAAACCAACCAAAAAGCCTACCCAGTCAACTCTGCTACCAAGAACTATGAACATTTTTCCCTGCAAAGTGCATTTTCCAGTCCACAGATTATCTTTTCACAAACCTGGAGGAAAATGCGTCATTAGGCAACAATTTTCTAAAGGTTTCGATGGAATTTCCTACGTTGCAGTAATGGCCAGCAATTTCTCCGGTGAGTGAGTGAATTCACAAGAGGCATCGAGGCAGAGAAATTCGAGCCTCAGTAGCAGAGGGGGTTTTATGGACACGATACATGCAAAGTAGCCTCAGCAAAGTACAGCGACTTCAGAGCTCCTATTGCTATCATGGCAGGTCTTTCTGTGGCGCGTGAATCCGTTCAGAAGGGGCACTGGGGCAGAGAAATTCTGGACTACGTGCCAGAGTTGGATTCGTAGGCTGTAGGGGCTCTGACGTCACTACGTGTATAGTGTCATTCACGTCCCTCGCCTCTGTTATGAAGTATTCGTGTTTCGTATGTGTTCAGGCCAAGCCGCTAGGGAACAGCGAAAGGCTTAACAGGAGCCCAGTGAGGATTTTGGAGCTGTAAACCATCATGCACTTCCCACCACACACAAGAGGAGCTTGGGGTCTGGGGTGGAACAAGAGCGAATTTTGTGAAATGGTAGGGGTACTTGTAAGTGGATGTGCGTAACCATGGGTGCGTGAAAGATAAACGCGAAGCTGAGCGAGAAGAGACAGTCATCCACTGACAGAAAGACAGACAAAACAAAAGAATCTCCGTTCACATTTTCTCCACCTTCATAATTTCTCCAGTCGCCCCCCCCCCCCACCTCTCTCTCTCTGACTTCTTCCTTTCTTAGTTCATTCCTTATTTTCCTCAAATTCCTTCTTTCTTAATGTGTGTGTTTGTGAGAGATGGAAATCACCACAAAATCCAATGTACGTTTTTGTATTTGTTGTATTATTAACTTTAGAAAAGAAATAAATACATACTTCACCTGACGACTTAAAACGAGCATAGCCATGCATTTGGAAACACTAGTGCCCCTTGTACTAAACTTTAAGCGCCATTGCAGTACGCTAACAGGCAAAACAGAGTCGTGTGCCAGCCACCAACGTCGTCACTGAGTCACAAGTAACTGACCCCAAATTATTGTCGTTGATGTGGGTGTTTTGTCACCACGACAGCCTCCTATTGTCGGAAGTGCGGGTGCTACGTAATTGCAAGCTGTCGGCTTGGGTTGGATGAGGCCTTGTAACTGCCCTGCTCATAAGACCAACCGCAAGGCCGGTTCGCCCCGTATATTTTACGTGGACACTTACGTACAGACAGGTGTTAATAATGTCCATGCGACCCATCCCCGGAAACTACGCTCCCACAATCTGCAAACCCAGTCGATCGGTCTCAGAAGCTCAAGGGTCCTTCCAAGAACTCTGGTTAAACGTGAAAGAAAAATCCCCGACTGTAACTCTAAATGCTGTGCTTAAAATAACTACAATTACTACTCGAAAAATCGCTGGGTTTCGTGCGAACATTAAAATCCAACGTTTTATCAGTGATTGTTGTTAAGGCATCTTGTTGGAACATCTGAAGTTGTCTTTTATTGTCCTTTAAAATGAAATAATTTTCGCTCGCTTTTTGTGAGGATGTGCAATCATTTTACGCCCAAACTGAGTAATCTACGTGACAGTTACACATTGACCCCACCCTTTAAGTTAAATTACATTCTATGAATCGAAAAGTATTTTCTGACATCCATCTCACTTGCGAAAAATGCAAAAAAATCTTTTGGTAGTTTAGAAGAATTGCACGTACACCGTAAATTAAGATACAACGCTGAGTGGAAGAAATGACAGAAATTGATCATTCATAATCACAGAATGTGATTTTTAATTTATCTGCTACGGCCCTGCTTATTTTCCTCACTATATATATATATATATTGGCTTAATCAGCAGTATTCTTCGACAACTGTAAACCTTTTACAAAATCAGCAGCTGACCTCTCAGTTTCGTGTCGAGAAAAATTAACCTTCAGGAGCGGACATGTATATAGGAGTGGCAATGAATTTATAGGTTTCACACTTTCACTTATAGCAAATATAATTAACCCGAAATTAACTGAGAATAGACATTAGGGCCACAGAGGACCGAGAAAAACGTCTGATCTCTGAGGTGCTCACCCTTTTCCTCCACCCAGAGAGGCAATAAGTTGGAAAATTCGTTAAATCGTGCCTTAACACTAACACAAAATCAGTTTCAAGCACGTAACGGTCGGCAGAATTCTATTAAATTAAAGTTTTAAACATACTAAATGCGAGCAGATAAATTTTGCAAAAGTTTAGTAAGTATCAATGACAGAATATATATTGTGAATATGGCAGTAATACGTCCCTCCTTATCAGTTATCACTTGAGGTATTCCTCGCCTGTAGAGAACAAACATCAGTTAGCATCGTCTGCAAAACCGGAAGTGATATTGACATGAGGCAAAGACGAAGCGTGGCACTGATATCTCAGGCGAGTCATGGACAAATTTGATGGCGACGAGGTGGCACTTTTGGTTTTGGGCCCCTGATCCGCACCTCCTTTTTTCGAGCTTGTTCCTCTGAAACACCACCGGAAGTAGGTGTCCAGAAAGGCGCGCCGAAACTTCCGCGCCAGCAGGCAATAGACCAGACAGCTACAGGCGCTGTTCGCGATATAAAGCACGCGGATGACGACAACCAGTCGCGTGAAGAGAGCGATGTTGCGCAACATCTTCGTCATCGCCAGATGCGTGACCACGTTGCTAGCGATGCCTTGCGGCAGGTGACAGAACACGACCAGCAAAATGACGTAGGTAATGTTGAGGTTTTGCCCCTCTTCCGACCTCACCAAACTCGACCCCACTTCGTGACGTATGCGTTGCCTATAGCGACACACCACGACGATTAGGGCGCAGTTCGTGAACAGAATGAGAACCAGCAGGGATGATGTCAAGTACGTCAAGAATTCTTCGTAAGGGCGGCGGTAGGATTGTAGAAGGGTCCCTTGGAAGTCGTCTGCCATGAGCTGCGGGTGGCAGATAGATGTGATAATCTCTTTCAGAAACTGGGGGGTATGAATGGCAAAGCACACAATCACCACGATCAGAATTGCGTATCGTGTTCGCCGAACTGTCAGGGCAATTCTTGCTTTTATCGGTCGCAGAACAACAAAAAGCCTTTCTAAACCAAAGCCGGCCACAATAAACATGTTGAAAGTCAGCATGAAGTATGCCAGAAACCTTTCAGTTGCTTGTCTGATTGGCTGGGAGTTGGCCTTAGGCATCCCTGTCTCATTGATACAGTAGCTTGCACGGCCTGGGCTGGACGAGATTACGAAACTGTGGTTTCGGACTGTCCTATGTTGGGGTTTTGATCTCCGCTTTGAAGAGAAGACGGTGTTTTGGGAGCTTTTCGCTTCGTGAGACAACAGAAGTCTT
This sequence comes from Lanistes nyassanus, assembly GCA_004794575.1. Taxonomy (NCBI): domain Eukaryota; kingdom Metazoa; phylum Mollusca; class Gastropoda; order Architaenioglossa; family Ampullariidae; genus Lanistes; species Lanistes nyassanus. The sequence continues at coordinate 25,302 of SMGT01003979.1, forward strand.
AGAATATCTTCGCGTACGAACATTTCAGTAATGTTTGAAGTAGTGTTGACGGCAGATGTCGAGTAAGGTTTGTCAAGAACCGTTTGAAGAATTTTCATGAGTTTACTTTTTTGGGCTTCTAATTCATGGATTTGACGACGTGCAGTTATGGCAGGATGGATGTCGGAATAAATCGAAAATCCAAGAACCAGTAAGGCGCCCACCGTTAGAGCTTGCAGAAGACAATACGGAGCCGATTTAAACTCCCTCCGGCATAGAACTCCAAGACAGAGCAGGTTTAAGATCATACCCAAGATCACCACCACGGTCAGAACTAGTCCGTGGGAAACAAAGATGAAATTCATGCTGTCAATGACTTCTTGAGGATCAAGGTCCTCCGTTCCCAAGAGACTGCTTTCCTGTCTGGAACACATGATCGTGGTCCAGGTGTCAAATACGATTTATCAAAATATCTTTTGCGCTAGCAAAACGTATATTCGAAAATCTGCGCAATCATTATCAAATGCTCAGTCATCAAAGCACGGATATATAACTTCTAGGTTCATGAATTAATTTTAAAAACTTATCTTTCTTGTCTTTCTAACCTTGTAAGTATATCAAGTCCACAGAAGGGTGCTTCTCAAAAGCAAATCCAGTGATCCAGGTTGTGAATTGAACGTTCAGTCCGGAAAATTGTAAGCATCCATCTGAAAATAAACCACAGCAGTTCCATGTGTTTTGTAAAATATTTCCTGATCAGAATTTACCAACGATGTCTGCTGATACGTGTCAAAAATAGATTCCGCTTCCGATGAAATACGCGGTTGTGATTTCTCCAAAAGACTGGCTTGAAAAAAAAAGTGAATATATGAGCATTGTCGGCGCCCCTGGCACGTACGAAAGCAGCGATTGCGGGTCTGTCTGCATACGCAAATGTTGCCAGTGGTGGCAGAGGACTGTCGTCAACGGCGGAGATCGGTTTGGCATAAAGTCACAGTCGTGCTGAAAAAGTGCCTTTCTACCACATCTGGCTAAGCCTGGATTTCAGTGCACTCCTTCAATGTCTTTAGTGCAAAGATCTAGACACACCAAACAGTACACCAACCTACCACCTTACCCGCACATAGTTTTCACGACTATTTTATAAAATTTATGAACAGCAAACGACATGTGAAAATTTGACCCGAGGGATGCGAAATGCCCAGGAAGAAATTTTTTCTTATGCATGTAAGCACATCCTACAAATGTTTTAGTCCCAGCACAGAATACATTCACGAAAAAAAAACTATGTAAGTTTGTGCAATTAGAGTGAAGTGCAATTTCTTTGGATTTATATGATTCTTATTATTTAATGAATCGTCTGACAAAAGTTTTACAGGGAACTAGGCATAGAGAATGGCAAGCTAGTGTATTCATCACAGAATAGAGACAGTAGAGAAAAATAAAGTTGTGCCGTTGGGCATTTAATTCCCTCTAGAGAAGCCCCATATAATATCTTCACACCATGTAAAATGACTTCAAACATAAAAGTCCACATCTAAAAATGTAAAAAGTACAATTTCCAAGCCGTTCTTTTCATCTACATAGCTGTAACTTTACTGTGATCAAAGTCGGTTACAGTTTCTTCTTTGAAATGAAAATTGCGTCAGAGTTTATGCTTTACTCAAAATTTCAGCTCATGCCTGGCATAGGGGAGGGTCAGAGAAAATAAAAGTAGTTACTTCCTAGGAACAGAAATCCAGCGTAAACTTTTATCCAGATTAACTCTACTGCTGCACTGTGCGCTTGTGGAATAATCACTAGTTCCTAGCTAGAGTTTCCGGGATGTGTCCAACTGCAGGTAACGTACCAAAGGCATGAACTTTAGGGTAGAAACGTAAACTCTTTCGTCGACGATGACCCGTCCCCCCCCCCACTCCTCCGGCTCCACCACAAGATGTCTTTTGGAATAGATAATGATGGCGAGTTTGAATGACCGGAAACGGTTCCCAGCATCAAGTACCGTGTGCAAACACCGTTCGTCCCAGCCTATAGATCGAGTGTGTCACAATCGACAAGCCAAACTGTGCCTAACTGCTGGCTGTAATGCAACAGCGGCGGCATGGTAATAATCCTGACAGGTCTGGGACAGCCTGCATGAGCGTTTTAGGTCTTCGATTTTCCGGACGTAAAGCTGGACGTGTTGGACATTAAGGTCGTGAGAATGAACGGGGCCCCGAGGGTGCTTAGGTTCCCTCCACCCTCACCCCCAGGGGAAACGAAAATTCATGGGACTGGTTGGTTGGTTGGTTGGTTGGTCCAGTCACAAATTATAGAGGGATTTGACTTCGTTAAGGTTCTGCTTCCCGCGACCATGAAGTGTGTACTAGCCAAGACTGAGCAAGACGCCATGCTGGCTGTGCAGTAGTTGGCTATTGTAAATGAAATCACTGCCCAGGGCCCTTTTTACATTCATTTCTAACAACTTTAAAAAGATAGGAGCTGACATCCTTTGCAGAACAGTATAAACACATTTGACTGGTACGTTATTATATCGCATTTATTGGTAGCCATTTATAGGCAACATGGCGTCTGATAACGTCAATGTAAACCCCTCTATACGTGCATATCAGGACAGTGGTGTTGCTTGGACAATTTTACAGGCTGCCACACTGGGGCTATCACAGGCTGCAGTCCCACCCATTCACATTATACTGACACCAGGCCAACCGGTCATTAGTACTGTTCCCCATAGTGCCGGCTGTCCGGCAAGGCAGCTATATTAACTGAATTGCTAATTTTTAAGTCAGCTATGACTTGGCCTGGGTGCGAACCGCCGACCTCCCGCCTCAAAAGCGGACTCCTTAACCGTTAGACCACCGAGGCGGTTCACTCATGCGACTGACCTCTGGTTTTCCCGGTAGTCTTCTTTATCGTCTCATCCTACATGGGTATGTTAATGGGAGCGTGTGTTAGTGTGTAAGCGTGCGTGTGCGAGCGCGCAGGCAGCGTAAATTGTGTGCCTGCGGGCGTGCGGGCGTGCGCGTATGGGGGACGGGGGTGGGGCTCGGGAAGGTCAGGGTGTGAGGTATGCTGGATGTTCCATCCTAGAATTTACTCGGAAGGGCTGTGGAGGAGCTTGGGGAGGGGTATTCGTGGAGCGCAGATAGAATGCTCCCGTGGCTCTCCGATCATGTACGAATACAATAATGGCTGGCTGCTCGCTCCCAGGGGGCGCCAGACTGTACGTACTGTCTGCTGGAAAAACATTGGCCGGCGGTGCTGTAATATATGAATAAATGTCACTACTGTAGCTGTTGATATTCATTAAATTTAGACAAGCAGCATATGTGCCACAATTTTAGAACGGCAGTACTGATCCACCTCGGTGTAGTGAGTAATCTATAATGCACTGAAAGGACCTCCAGACTGCAGTAAGATGGCCAGTGGGATGGCCGGGAAGTCTGCACAATATTTAACTCCAGGATATATACTTTGCCATTACTAAATCAAAATACTAAATTTTAGAGGGACAGTGCTTCCGCCTCAAGGTGCATTTGCACAATGCGAGGATGGGGTCCTATTAAGCTATAAACTGAAAGAATCACCAGCTGCAGTAAGATGGCCAGTGCGGACATGTATAGTTTAATGTGGGGGGAGGGAGATGGTCGAATGGAGTCTCCACAATGTATAACTCCAGGAAACAATCCTTGCCCACACCTGGATTCGAACCAACAACCTTCCACCTGCCAGTCCTCAGCTCCAGCCCCCTCCTCCCCCTGCAGTCATCAGGCTCCCATTGATCCGCTTTACATACGGCCTGTAAGAATGCCTTCCTTGAGTAAAACGAGCGGTCAAGTTTGACCCCGCATGATTCTGCCGAACCTCCCAAGGTCAGCATAACTTCTTGTCGTGGTACAAGACCTGTTCAGCACAGAAATCATCGGCAGTCCCGAACTGCTATCTTTACTGTATGGTACATAATAAATAGTAACTTATAGTAAATCCTGGGATTGTATTATTTTAGATTTTACTTTTTTTACGAAGGCTATTCCTTTTTATGTTGATCGAGTTATAAAGCTTCCCGGAACCCTACCACTTTTTAAGATAAAGTAGTTCTGCATATTTAAACTAACACCAGAAGTATATAACAACGTGTTCTTGGCACTTCTTGCATAGGGACATCATGGTCGGGGTACCACACCGCACCATGTGCGTCGAAGGGACACAATCACTTCCTTCGTACATACCAGCGGCAGAGGTTATTCCTCTTGAATCACGCTCTCAAGGGAATCTACTCTGAAAACATGGGCTGCAAATCCTTCGACTAAATAATGACCATGTGGTTCATGAAAACGCAGAATTGTACCAGCTTGCATTTATAAGGTAAAGCCAAGTTACATGTCACCATCCGCAGTAAGCTGTCTTGGCAAATACTAAAAGCAATTATTATGATCGGTGACCGCTCTATGACGACCACCGAGCGAGTAAAGCTTTCTTTATTTCCCTCTGTCTCTCTGGATTTCTGTCCACTCTTGGATGTTCATCGTGTTGTTAAAATTCCCATCGCTTCATCTGGCTGTCTCTTTTTCTTCCTCCATGTACTGTTCCTTGCAGAATGGTTTTTGCAAGTCCTGATGATCTCGAGATATGACCATAACATTTCAGTTCACGCTTTTTAACAGTGGGCCGAGTGGTCTCATATGATGGTCCAATGACTTGGCGCACCTCGTTCATACAGTCTCATTAAATGATTAATGATGTGGTCTTGTTGCGAAATATGAAGGACCTTTCTGCACAATCTCATCTCCATGGCTTGAAACCTTCTCAGCAGATCGACTCTCAGGGTCAAAGTCTTACAACCATAGATGGTGATGGAGGTCACTAGGGCGCGCATCAGTCTGATCTTGGGTGATTTTGCCATGATTTCAGATGGGTGTCAGTTTTGCAAGTGCTGTGGTTGTACTATTCTGGCAGTCACTTCTGGCTTTGAGACTTCATCAGTGACAATGGACCCAAGGTACTTGAAGCTGCTAACTGATTCTAGCTTGTTGGTCTTGCTTCTGATATCGGTGCTAATGCCATTGCTGTTGGTCATCATTTTGGCCTACTCTGCGCTGATCTCAATGCCATAGGCTGTTGATAAGTTGTTGAGACATTCAACCAGCCTTTTTCGTTGCCACTATAATGCCAACGTTGTTGGTAAAGCCCAAAAATCAGTTTGACCACATCATGGTACAGAGACGCTTCCGGTCAGGTGTATAAGACAAGAACCTGTCCAGGAGTTGACACTGGAAAAAAACCATGACCTGGTGATGATTCACTTTGGTCTCCATTTGAGAAAGGTCAAACTAAAACCCTTGAAACATGAGCAGTCAAACCCTTGCAAGAGCATGCATTGGTTTTGGATTAGACTAATTCTAACTTGACAATTTGTTTCTGCTAGTGTTTTAAGAAATCTAAGCATCAAAAAGGTATCAATGACAAATAGTGATATCATGTTTCACATTTTGAGTGAATTTGTTTTTGTGTATTTGCAGGGAGGTTCACATTCAGTGCCTCAGTGAAGTTGGGCAAGGCTTTGTATCACACGCTGACAAGGACACAGCAGAATGACAGACGATCCGGATAATGTTTTCTTCAAACGGCTTTTGGATCTCGTCCCACCTCAAGTGTACTTCAGCGAAGACCAGAAAAATGAGATTAGAAACAAAGGTAGGTTTTAAATAAAGGGGGTGTGTACCCTTAGTTGCTTATTCAGTCCACTGAGAAGGTTCAGTACATGGCGTCATGCAGATAAAAGTCTCATTGTCTTGTCTCCAAACTGAGGCAGACATGAAAGATTATCGTAATTCTCTCATTTCCTTGCACTAGTTGCTGGACAAGATGGGGGAGCGAGGAACGAACATCCTAGCAAAAAGGCGAAGAAATACAAGTCTGCCGACCCAGTGAGCAAGCAATCAGTCACCGAACTGCAGGCAACATTAAATGCTATGGGTAAGAAAAATGGAGTAACACCCTGCTTTGTCTTAATGATGGGAAATACAGTTATCAGTTAAAGTTAAAAATGACCAAAAGGTCTTTTCCAGTCAGAAAGTAGCTCAGGTGCAGTCCAGTGATGCATGCTAGCTTTAGATTGTCGTGCCCAGCTTCTCAAGACGGTGGGAGTGGTGTACCTTGTCTCGGTTTGATATCATTAGCAAAGTTGATCAACTAGAGAACAGTCTGCTTTCTTGCCTATATATGTATACATACATGTATGTATATGTATATGCAATCCAACCCATGGGAATACATTCAAGTTTTAGAGAGCTGTATAGATCCACATGTTCTTTCGAATGTGGTTTTATAACTGAATCATTCTTTCTGCTACTTCTGGTTAATGCAGCCACTGCGTTCATTAAAAGAGCATTGGATACTTTCTGAATGAAAGTTTTGACTGTTTGGGGTTTCTTGCTCTCTGTGGCAGACGACAAGATTAAGGCAAAGAAAGCAAGCAAAAGGAAGAAGAAAAAAGAAAAGCCGTCCAATCTCCAGACTAATGTTCAGGAGCTGCAGGAAAAGCTGAAACAAAGGATAGAGGAGCTTCAAGGTAAGACGAGATGGAAATCCATTGTGAAGTCTCACTCTCAGTTCACAAAACTTCTGTCTTTTGAAAATCTTTTTAGTTTTTTAATCGGTGCGTTGGTAATCTCATAGTCGACAGATTGTGTGCGTTCGTTGAGAGCTTTTTGATTTTTGTTGAGCGGGGTTGTCATTTGCCAACGCAGAAGTATGAGGGAATGTTTCTGCATGCTTCAGGAAGATCGGGAATCAAAATCTTTTGTTCAGGGTGCGATGACACGTTGCTAGGTGACCAAACATCAGGTCCTCCTGCGCCTTTGCTTAACATTTTTTTTTAAATTTCATCAGCAAAACGGGCAGGAACGCTGTCCGAGGCAGAGAAGCAGGAACAAAAACGTTTGAGACGGAAGCAAAAGCTACTGGGTGTCAAAGCCAAGAAGCAGAAAAAAACAAAAACAAAAGATGACGGAACTGCCGGTGCATCTGCAAATTCCGCCACATCAGCCGCACAGACACAGAAAGGCCGGGATGGATTTTCGTCGAAAAATGAAGAGAAACTGGTGTTTAGCAAGTTTGACTTTTCAGAGTCCGGCTATGGGAAAGATGCTCCGAAAAGCAAACTTGTCGGCAGAGACTATAAAGGGCTTTTGCAAAAGTTGGAGCAGCGCAACCAAAAAATTGCAAAGGTCAGCGAGAAGGATCCTGCTGCAGCTGAGAAACTTGAACAGAAATATGTCTGGCAGGTATGGAAGATGCTGTATTTTCTTTTTTTTTAAAAAAAACCCATAGGTAACCGAAAACACAAATAACCCTAATGTTAAATGAGGATTTAAAAAGTACTTGACCAAATCAGGCAGAATTATAGACCGAGTGTTTCTGGACATAGTCTCATTATTAGGGCTGTTAATTTAAAAATAAAACTATTAATAAAATAATGACTAACATGAAGTAAGAAAATACTAGACTGTCCAGTCCAGTGTGGGAGATCAAGGAGTGACCATTAAATGGTTAAAAAATGAGCCAGTCTTAAGATATTGCATTTTATTCAAGTGTCAGAACAGCCTGCACTGGTAAACAGAAGCAGGTAACTCAAAGATTACCTGAGAACAGCTTGAACTGGTGAAGCAAAGTATCATTTCCAAAAACAGCTTGGTGGCCAAAATATTGTTTTCTTGGTTGTTATAATTAGAAGCAAAGAAAGGGTCAAGAATCTTGGTGTCTACTTAATGTCCATGAACAGGTCAAACCTGTTGCATATAAGGCTACATCTTCGCATTGCTTACTGCTTGTCTTTGTGTGTGGCAGGATGTATTAAGCAAAGCACGGGGCGAGAAGGTCAAAGACGATCCAACCTTGTTGAAGAAGGCACTGAAGAGGAAAGACAAGATAAAAGCCATCCATAAAAAGAAATGGGGAGACCGGCAGAAGACAGTTGAAAAACTGCAGAAAGAACGCCAGGACAAGCGCAATAAGAACATCCAGGCTCGGAAAGACGCTAAGAAAGATAAGAAACGCAAAAAACTAATTAAAAAAGGAAGATTAATACCTGGACTTTGAACAGTGCTGGCACTGCAAATTCTTGCACTGATAATGAACGTGTTTTTTTACACCTTGTGTCTTTAAAAAAAAGGCCTTAAATACTGTTGAACAATTTCCAGGGTTGCATTTTTTTTTAATAAAGGAAGTGAGCAAAAGTTTATACGTATTCTATAGCTGAATCATAGCTACTAACACTCCATGCCTGAGGTATTAATAAAGATTATGATGAAGTAATCACTGGGGTGCATAGTCTGACACACAGAACACTCCTGAGCAACGCTGTCCAGGCAGGCAAAGCATGCGGAAGATACCACTTGAAAGAGTTCACTGTGGATACAAGATTCTTGCATCAGTAATCAGGTCTGCAGTCACAGCGACCTTGACATTAAAAGCATTAATCAATAGGTAGCAACAAAGAGAACTTGGCCAAGCGAGACTTAGACAAAAAGTCAAAGTTTCGGGGCATGACTTCTTCCCCTTGCTTTCCTCCTGTCCGCGACCAGCGTCTCCATCAGCTAAGTGATTTATATATATCTGTGTTATGTGCGGTCCTGAAGAAGGGGCCATGGCCTGAAACATCGACTTCCTGGCTAAGTCTCGCCTGGGCAAGTTTTTTTGTTACCTTTATTACTCCAAGCTGCAGTCACCCATTTCTTTTCTCATTATAAACCAAAACGTAGGGTCACTGAACTAACACTTTATGCAATGGCTGGACAGTCCACTTCAGTATCTTGTCCATCACACAACTGGCTAGCAGTAATTTCTTATAAAACTGTGATGATGACCCCTTTCACTCAACTGGTGAAATGTACATCATGCTTAATATTTCTTTGTTTATTTGTATAGTCAAAATGTCATTTGACATCTGAACTCTCCTTGTACACAAAAAAGGCATGAGCTTACAGAACACAAATACATTTAAAGATTGTATGCAGCGAACCTTTAATAAAAAGTTTTCAGACTCACACAGCATAACCACTTGCATGCTTGCTCATTCAAACACTTGTTTATTTTTCCCCCCCTTCTGAAGCACAAATAAACACAAGTGCAACAATCTGCACTTTAAAAAAATTGACCACAATCTTAGGATAAGTAAGAAAATAAGAGCGATGCGTGCCCTGCATTAAAACTCACTTTGATGCAGGGAATTCCTGTACACAGATCCGCAACACAGCTAGTCAGCAAATTTAATGCAGTAGGTAAATCTGATCCCACATTTTGCGCTATTTATATGTATGTATATTTCTCTTTTATGAGTAAAGTGCAGAAAGCGAAGTCTAATGCAAAAATAGAATATTCATAGTACATCTAATTCACCAAATGGTCAAAAATGCTATAGATGGGTCAAAAGGGAAATTCATATATTCCCAATTCCAGCATCACTTCGCCACACTGGCACATATTTACCTCTGTTACATAATACTGCTGTCTTACTGGTAATCTTGTGTCTATGGCTACGAACTGTTATACAAAATTATCTTTCATGCACTTGCAGGACTCAAAAATATTTCCGATTACAACACTGCATCAAAGGCATCCAAGCAACAAAATAAGCTGCACTACCTTCAAGTCTTATTGCCAGTCACTTTCGCTGGGGCTTCAGTGAGAAGTAACTAAGCAAATTCCATTCTAGTACGCTGGCAAATGACCCATGCTATCCCAGAGGAGCTGGGCCAAACCCCAAAGAACTCACAGATAAAAGGGTCTCAGATGAGAGTTGTACATGATCTTATACTCTGAAATTGGTACTTTAAAATTTCATGCAATAATACCAACAACAAAAAAAAATCAAAAAGGTGGTATAAACTATTTTACAATACATTCTGTTTATTCATTCAATTTCGTATCTTGGTGCATTGTCTATGTTAAATACTAGAGGTGTTTATATTATGGTATTTACATAAAGCCATTACACGGTTGGAGCAGTGATGGATGGGTGGTGGGAGAAATCTTTTGTGGAAGGAACTCATATTCTTTACACATGGGAGAGGAGGAATTACAAAACAATCACATTAATCCGATTAAGCAACTGACTGCTTAATCTTTAGAGACTAGAGATCAACAGGTCCGACATCGGATGGCATCCATGAGAACTTGTGCAACCAAATGGGAAAAAAAAACACCAGCCAGACCGAAGCTTTTGTTATCATGGTCAATTATTCAATTCCTGAAAATCCAACATGAACTGCTTAATGCACGTTTCTCTATAGCTATGATATAAAATGGAAAGTACAAATAGGGAGTTATAAATAAGAACCCAGTCACTCTGTGCATCACGAGAAGCATTTAAAAAAAATCTCTGCCCACTATATTTTCTAGATTTTCTTTAATAATTGTTTAAATACAATATGTTTGCCTGAAGAGATTTCTCGGCTTTCCTGAAAAGGATATTCACTATTTTCCCCTCTGTGAAGACCAATAATGAGGCAGTTCACCATGCTAAAATGTACGTGTGCATGTACCTATGAACGTTCAAGTTCTGAACAAAGCATGCATGTGCATACTCAAACATCTGACCTATTATTTCTTCCAGGCATTGCACCATTCCCTTAAACAACTTGTTCCTTCCCAAACCATCAATCGAAAACTAAGTGCAAAAAATGCAGCCCTGCAACCCCTGCCCCAAAAATTATATATACACTTTCAATTCACATCCAGACATAATGTGTGTGCATACATCCATGCATTGTTTGTCTGCTGCAGTTGCATATGTGTGGATGGATGTGACACAGAGACTTTCCCCCCCCTCCCCACCTCCCCACAAGGAATTGAGTCCATGCAAAATCAAGTTCTGGACACAGAATAAATCAAATTTGTAATGAAGCTACCAGGAAATTAGTAAAGGGGAGACAGTGTTAAGGACTGAATGCACTCAAACTGGCCAACCATTCTTGCACAAAATACAAAATAGCTCTTAAAACCTTATCTGAACATGAAGAGGCAGGAAAAAAAACAGAATTAAGCATGCCAATGTATACATTTTGCAACTACATCAAAAAAGGATACTTCAGAAAGCTACAAGCCCGTCTCTCGAATCTGCAAAGAGGGGTGAGATCCACAGACACATGGGTATTTCCCAGTAAGAATCTTTCAACAATTATCGGGAAAAAATCAATTGCTGGATGGTAAGTTAGGCTATAAGGAAATCACACGTTGAGGAAATTAACGAACAGATCTACTGTTTGAAATTTCTTGCCATTCTTCAGTGATCACTACCTGTTCAAATTAATGTTTTCAATCCTGTACAGACCTATCTGAATTCTGATTTGTTAAACTTCAGTTTCTGCAAGTGTGCTAGCCCATGATCAGCAACCACAGAAACAGCACTGACACATGGAAACGTGCGATGTTTTTGTTCAGTGTAGTCTCAGATTTCTGTGGTCAAATCTGTTATCCAACTAGTCATGTCTGGGAAGAAGGCAACTTTCCTGGGACCCAGGTGATTTTGGATCTACAGCTTCTGGCATGACAAACTGATAAGATAATGCAATAATGGAAATCTCCACTAACACTTTGGAACAGCACAAACTTTTTGGTGCAAATCACTTCTGGACACTGACCTCTCTGTGAAAGGAAGTCTGTGCAATGCACAGGTTGCTTGTGGCTGGGAAGTTAAGCAAACCGCAACAGCAACAGCCTGTGCAAGTAAGCATTCTCACAAATGTCTGCCAAATTTGCCAAGGATCAGTTTGACAAACACAGCTAGGCCAAACTGTGGTACTGTAGCTTTGTGGTGGTGTGCCACGGGGAAAAAGTTCTGTGCTGTCACAGGGTTTAGTTAAGGTTCTTATATCACTATCAGGATATATACCTGACCCTAGTTATCCCTGTCTAATCTGTTATTATCAGGTTCTTACAAATGAAAGAATAACCTGCAATCCCATGCTTTTGTTGAGTATTTTAGATTTTTTTTGTTTCGGGGGGGTGGGGGTGTCATATTTTTGAGCATAAGCTACATGAAAACAGATTTTTCGGATACAGTGAAGATACAGTTCAATTTGTTAGAAAAGAACTGTCTCTATACAACCTCTTTTTAATACACGTTTTACACACACTTTTGAAATGCTACATATAATAGATAAAAACATTTACGAACAAAAACATCAACAAAGAAAAATAAATGATCACACTTATGTCACATCTAGAAAGGCTCACTGGCTCACTGGCATACATTCTCTGCATCAGTCCTTACACAAACCATGTGAGCAGTTGAGGTTTCATTTGTCTAAGCATGCTTCTGCATGTAGATAAATGACCGACATTTAGTAAGCATGCATTCCTTTAATGGGGAAAAAAATCATACTTTAAATGAGCAAGTTCTCAAAACCAGTTTTCATCCAACAAAATATTGATTAAAAGCATACACACAAAAAATAAAAATAAAGCCCCCCCCCCCAAAACCCCATCGAGGAATACTGGAAAATGTTCACAAGGAAAATCTTTAGCAACAAGTAAAATTCACATGTTATCAATTTACAACTTACAAATTCAAATGGAAGCTACATGCACAAGTACTGAAATAGTGCCATCCTAGAAATGCAGCGGTTCACAACAAGCTGATACCAAAAGATCCTAGCATCAAAAGATCCCTGCCAGCGCGACTGTGAGATCCCCGATACCAAAATCTCTGTGACAGCACACAGTCTAGGTGTAGACTTGAGTTAGATATACAGACATAAAGCTTTTAATCTTTTCAGAAGCATTTGCACACCAACAGAAAAGCAATATTTCTATCTTTCCTTGGTAGCTCTCAAAATTATCCCACACACACTTCCAAAAATAAAGTCTCTGATGTTTACACTGCCAATCCCAAAACATGACCGGATTTTGGTGTTAGATGTTTCACATTAAATGTAAACCCTTCTTGTAACTCTTGCTTCAGTTGCAAAGAGATTTCAAAGAGGTTAAAAAAAAAAACAATGCTCGCAATTATACCTGCTAACAAGGTTCACAAAAGCAGAATAGGGTAGGAACATGTGTACCTCACTGCCAAATGTGTGCATGGGTGGGTGAATATGAGTGTGTCAGCATGTATGTGCACTCACATAAGGAGGGAAGGAGACTTTGCAGACAGTGAGAGTGAGTGACAAGTCTGCTGGGATGCATATATTGTTATCAAGAATGTCATCGACAAAGCACTGAATCACAACGCAACACCAGCCCGCAGGTGTACACTTTTCCTCAAGGGAATTAAACTGCATAAAATGGCGTCATCAGAGACCGACCTTCTACTTGCAAATTCTTACAGCAATCTTTTCAGGTTTTGCAGACGTTGTTGCTGTTCTCTTTGGGTTGCACAATGAACTTGCATCACCCTTCCTACCTCCTCTTTTAAAAAAGTCAACAAAATGTGCACAGACTTTTCAAAATACCTTAACCCAGACATTTATGCTTGAGTAACACGTGTATGTGAGAAGGTGCGGAGGGAGAGTGGTGGGTGGTGGTTGGGGGGCGGGGGACAAACTAGGCTTCGGCATCTTAAAAAAAGCAAAATCCTACAATCACATATCATCATATCTTATAGGTCATACAAGCCCACCACCACAGGTTTTTAGACTCAAAAGCTCCACATCATCTACCTCCTGTCTGGCAGAACAGGTGTACTTCTGGTATACCTTAGGTGAACAGGATGTTATTTCAATTGAAGGACAATTGGGGGTGGGGGTGGGGGTGGGGGTGGGGGTGTTGGAAGAGAATGGTCCTAGTGGAAGCAACAAAGCCTTGTAAGCCATCCTACCTGTGACTCAGCATACTTGCTATAAAAATAAAGTCCACAAAGGTGAACAAACCACTAATCCAGGTAAAAAACAACAACAACAACAAAAAAAAAAACCATCCAAAGTCTCATGAAAGGCAACAGTAGATTCAGAAGCTATTCTACCTCACTTATTTTCCGCAGCTATTGCAGATGGTGGGTCAGCTACCACCAGTTTGACACACATACATTAATGCTCATTGCACATGGATTTGTCTTTTGAAGGCATCATGAAAAATGTTACCAGCTTGCACGCACAAAGCCAGCACAGCACAGCTTGCACCACTATGTACATCTCTTCCCCTCCCTACTTGCAATGGTTGGACCATTCACACCGGCCTTCGTTTGTACCGATCAGGTTTTTGGTTTTCTCAATTAACGCCTTAATGAAGAAAGCAGAACTCCCGGCATCCAATGGCAGCCACACTGGGTTCATCTGAAAACTCTCAACGCAGTTGCCTTGGATTAAGCGTGACTAGAGGCACTCAAGTTAATGCCATCTGACACTGCAGGCATTTAATTTTTTTTTTAAATTCCAAGCTCAAGTGTACTGCATGCAATTCAGTCACCTGGGTATCGCTGTACAATGTGTGGTTCTCTTTACCCAACCTTTCTTATTTCTTTGGGCTAGCTTGTTAGAGGCACCTTAGCACATACAAAGGATTGCTGGATGTAACCCGACACACGATTCTGCCCACCTGGGAACAAGAATCAATAACTCGAAGCCCAGGCTAACACAAAGAAAGCCAAAGGTCACCTCATGCTGGAACAGACATACTCAAACGGAAGACCCTTCTGCCATGGCCCAAACGTCTTTCACGACCTTCTACCAATCCTGTGCACCATTTCAAACAAGTGCACAATACAGACTTGCATGTCTGCATGCGTGAACACATACTGATGTACTCTCACACAGCAGACTTCAAACCACACGTCACAAGAGTGACAAAAAATTCACTGCATTCTGGCATACGCCTGCTCATAGAAAATTATTCTCAAGCTTTCAAAAACCCTCACATTCATCTTCCATCTCCTTTCTGTGCTTGTCCCACAATGTCATACCAAAATAGCCAATGCCACAAAAAGAAAAAGTCAGCTGTACACTTAACAACTTAACGGATGTAACTAAGCAATGCATTGTGCAGCCTTGGTTGCCACCTCTGCATAAGTCAATAACCGGCAAAGTTACTATTATATCCATAAACTGTTCCACCCAAAGAAACTGCTGAAAACTATTCTACATGAAATGCAATCTTCAAAGTCCACATCATTACAAAGATGGGTGCCTTCCCTGTACAATGTGTTTCACATGATGAACGTGTACAGTTTTGAGTGTAAGCTTCCATCTGAAGATCAAAACAAAGTGGCCAGCAGTTCATGTGTTTTATGGTGGATTTCTTTTTGGAAAAGATCTAATGAAACTTCTGATTCACTACAGGATGGTTTTCCTATATCGGCCTCAGGACAAGAAGACACTCCGGTCTTTTCTGACAGGATGCAAAACAAGGTAAAATATCCCCCCCCCCAACCACCACCACCACATGCACACACACACTTGCAGGTACCTCTTCATACCACTTTTTTGCACACCTAGACAAGCAAATGCATGTGCATGCACACACACACACACTCTCTATTTCTGACAACAAAGTGGGCTAGATTTCCCAACAAACTACAAAATGGCTGACTGTGAATGTGGGAACTAGTTACTTTGTTGTAACAAACTTTCCT
Organism: Lanistes nyassanus; assembly: GCA_004794575.1. NCBI lineage: Eukaryota > Metazoa > Mollusca > Gastropoda > Architaenioglossa > Ampullariidae > Lanistes > Lanistes nyassanus. The sequence goes on from SMGT01003979.1 coordinate 40,849, forward strand.
TGCCATCTACTCAACCCATGATTTTAAAAAATTAAAAAAAAACCCTAAAGAAATCAGGGGCAGTCAATTTTCAAATGTCTTCTTGTCCCTCCCTGAAACTGTAATTTATCAGCAGAGAGACATTCATAAAATATTTGGTTCAAAAATCATGCACATGAGCAAACAGAAAGTTTGTGCTTTAAATCTGAATGACACGATCAGATCTCTTGATGTCAGGAGAAAAGATGGATAAAGAAACATAGATGGCCAAAGGTTGTAGCAGGACTGGTGAAGTACCTGTTTTGTACTGTGCATACTCAATAATAACAAGTTTGTATGCACACACACACACACATGCATGCATGTGTGCATGCTTGCACACGAGACCTATTTCATGCCCACTTTACATGCTACTGTTTACGAAACTAAGGCAAATCGGTACCTTCACCCATTCAGTTATCTTGCTTTAAGTGTAAGATTTTAAAATGTCATATAACCTTAAGCCAAGTGTGAACACAGTGCCCTGTTTAAAAATGTAACATCAAGGACCTGCCTGTCTGCATTCCAATGCCACTGAATGAAATCATCCATTGTAGACCGCAACGCCTCATTAAAAAACATAGCAAGTCCCTCACAGAATTTAAGAGAAGCTTCTTCAATGGCCATCAGCAGCCAAAGAATAAGACTTCAAAATTTGTGCCAAAAACTCACAACCCTAATTTTTAAAAAAATCTTTAGTCCTCACTAATGTAATCAGATAAACAGGTCAGAAAATCCAAGCCCTGAAAATTTATGGCCGTGTCGCACGTGAATCAGACTCCATCATGAGAACTGAACGCCACTGCTCCCACAAACCATGGGTTACCTCTCAGGTGTCTGCACAACGTTCACAGACAAAGAAGAATTTCTTGACACTCACGTGAGTAATCTGCTCAGGAGCTGAGCACTGGCCTGATCCCCAAACATGGAGCTGGAACCATCTAGCAAGGAGGGCAGAAGCAGTGTTTCGGAGAGTTGAGGGGTGGTATGGAAGGCCCACAAGGCCCTTAGGCAAAACCCCTGCCCCTGGTTACTGAGCCTCACTTTTACAACTTTATCCCCGACTTGGACAGATTGATACACAAGACCGCCGAGTCCTCCCCTCATCTCTGGATGACACTCATGATGTCACGATTAGTGCTCTGAATATCGCTCAGCAGAGACCCCCCAGCCGATGGCGATGTGCTGGTGAAGGTTTTCAGACTCTGACTGTGATTGAGAAGCCTGGACAACAGCTCACGTGTCTGGAACTTGGTGTGGGGTGGCAAGGCATCGATGAATCGACAGCATAATGCATGGAAGGCTTGAACCTGGAAGGATAAAGGGGAAAAAAAGGTTGTACAAAGCAAGGATAAAAATATCAGACTTCATTGTTTGGACTATGCCTCACTGGTACGTAAAATCAGAAAACAGCACCCTGTCTTTTGACAATGTGCATCAAGTGGCACCCCCTTTTTTTGGGGGGGGGGAGGGGGGCAGCTGTAAACTGTGTGCTTGTGCCAGCATACTTAAAGGTTTTTTTTTTACAGGTTTTAGTCTACTGCTTTCTCATCCATAAGGGAAATGTCTTTATTGCTCTAAAGCTGAACACTAAACAACTCTTGCAAATTCCGTCAAATAGGCCTAGACAATGAGAAACACCTGGAAAAACATTGGTTTCTACAAAGAATTATCTTCATATAAGAAAATGCCACAATGGATTCATACATATATCCACGTGTATGTACCTATGGTTCTGCAACAGTGCAAAGACCACGCACCACACCTGTGTGTATGCATGCATGTACACACACACACATATACCTGCACACGCAGATATGGTGTACTTGTACAAGAGTTAACTGGGAAACTTATTTGGGTGTGTGCTGGCATCTACCAAAGATGGAGAACCTTTCATCTAATTTCATCTTTCTTTTCATTGATAAGCTTGGTCTCTTACCTCTTCGGACAGCAGCATAAAGTTAGTGCTGGTCTTGTTGCCTGCCACAGCTAACTTGTCTATGCATCCTCTCAGTTTGTCAGAAGCATCCAGTATGTTTTCCATGGTAACAGGGCTACCATCAGCAATCTCAGCACCTATCGAGGAAATTTTCTCATCCGCGATGACAGAGGAGGTCATGGGGTCAGAGGTGGAGGGCGGGGCTGGGGTGCTGCCCGCCTTCATTAAAGGCAAAACTGGCTTGTAAATGTTTGGGTCTACGAGGGCATTGTTAGCATTGGCCGAACCACCAACATTCGTTCGAACAGAATCTGCTCCTGCTGCCACTGACGGATCGGCGTTGACCAGGTCAAGGTTCGTCTCCTTGATGACGCCTGGCTTGCCAAAAGTCTTGAAGGAGGAAAGGCTGTTGGGGGAATTGCTGAAATCTAGTTTGCTGCGATCCAGACCCCCACCCCCTCCTCCCCCTGGGTTGGCAGCAGGAGGGGATTTCTGATTCCCCTCTGCAAGACCCTGGGTCCCAGACCCTTGTGGGTTAAGGGGCTCTCTGTCATTTGAAGGTTTGGATGCAGACGCAGAGTCCAAATTGTTCTCTCCAAACATGCGAGAAAAACGAGGACTTGGCTTTGGTCTGGACTGTCCGTCACCTGCCAAGGGCTGCCTGTCGCCGGGGGGCCTGAGGGGGAAGCCATCACCCCAGGGAGCTTCGTATCTGTTTCCATCTGCATCTGACCCTGCACTCAAGTCCGACTTGTGACGCTGCAGCATGCCTACGTACTGGGTTTTGAAGTTCCCCGCAACCCCTCCCCCACTCATCCCAATGCCCCCAGCAGACGTGGCAGCCGACTCCGTGAGCCCGTGCTGCGACTGCGACTTCACAAAGGTCGACGGACGCAGGTTGGGCTCCTGTTTGATCCCTGGATCGCTGTCGTCTCCAGCTGCTAGTTCACTAGAGATGTTGCCACCATCTGCTGCTGCCTCCAGCGTGGGCAGACAGGATCCCAAGGAGATGCTGTCAGCCCCAGGCTCATGATCATCAGCTGGTCCCAGGTCGCTAGCATGATTGTTCTGCTCTAGTGACTGCAGGTAAGCACCGATCCGCACACCTTTCGGGATTGTGCCATACCTATGGATGGCCTTAGAGACATTGGCAACATCCAACTTTCCAACCTGCACCTGTGCAGACAGATGTTGAGGTTTGACATCAGAACAAGTTCAGGAGGATCCTGAGAGGATTACTGTCAATGATTTACAGAATTTAGCTGAAGCTGGGGGAAAATTTTAAAAAACAGAAGGAACTGAATAAAAAGAAAATAGTTAACCTCTGAGTGCAATTCTGGGACTGGACTGATCAACAAGTCTTTCAAGAGAAGCTGGTTAACACTAAGGGGTTTAGGGTTGGTTAGTTTTCTTGGGGTTTAACACCATGCCAACAGTTTAGGGAAGTAAAGATATTGGGGATGACATTTTAACTGAGACTTATGCGCTGAAGAATCTCCCACTCTGTAGTAAGGCAGCTGTAATAAGATGCTCCATGTGGCGAGGCAGTTTCAAGTTCAAAGTAAGGCCAAATGGTGTCTGCATAATGCTTTAATTCCAGGACAGGAATCCTGGCCGGTGCTGGATTTCAAACTGCAACCTTCAGCACGCAAGCCAGATGGTCTACCAGTCAGTTATCCTGGCCCCCTCATGACACCAACCATATCTCATGATGGCAGGAAGGGGAAGGTTGACGAAAAGCGTTGGTTGCGCAAAAAAAAAATGGTACGAAGCTAAAGTACCCCAAGAGGCCCCACGCA
>SMGT01003979.1:49429-63578 GCA_004794575.1 Lanistes nyassanus
TTTGTGCAAGCCAGGTAGGCGAGAACTGTGTGTGCAAATTTCACGAGAGAGGCGGTGAGACTAGTGTATATCACGGAGAGGAAATACCGAGAAGGAACAGTTACCTGATGAGACCTTTTAGAAAGCTAAGACTGGATTTTGGGGTTGAGAAGACTTGCGTGATTCAAGAAGTGTAGTTCATGTATCGAGAGACAGAGGCGACTGTGTAGAAAATATAGAACGGTAACGTGTGAGAATGGCGTATTTCCCGGAGAGGGCAGATAAGGACGAGCGTACCTCATAGAAGACGCAACGCGGAGGAAGAAGAACGGATACTCGGACCCCTAGGAGTGATGCCGAGAGAACTTTAAGCTAAGGTGCGGATGTGCAATTCAAGAGGACTGGGAACTGTTTAAAACTAAGATAGAGAGAGATTTCAGGGACCTTGTTAGTGTAAAGGGACGCAGCCGGACCTAAGGGCGATAGGTGATCAAAACACTCAGTGTTTTATTTTGTTGGTCTGTGTAGTGAGTGTTATTGCTGTGGATATTTTGTGAAAGCGATTGAGTTGAGACATAACTTGGAGAAATCTATGTTGTCTTTTTTTTGAGAGGGGGTTGAAAGGAAAACTAACGCCACTTGGCAGTAACTCCCAAGCCACGGGGATTTGAAGTACGGATGTTGTCAAGCATTGTTGAAGGTTTAATGATCTGTCATGTACCTAGTTAAGTGGTGGACATAATTTCTGTTTGGCTGGTATGAAGACCAGCCTGTGAAAGCTGTAGGAGAGTAGAGCAAGGAGGAATTGTGTTGGACAATTGAGTTGAGCTGGAATAGGGTGATTGAGTTTTTTTTTTAATTGTTTGAGGCAGTGGTGTGAACTAGATAGGAAGTGAATTGTTTTTTTTGTTTGTGTGTGTTGGAGTTTCAATGGTTAGGGTACGACGTTACGTCTAGTGCTCCTGGGTGACAATAAATAGTGGTGGGTCCTATTTATGTTACTCAGTGTTGAGTCTTGTTGAGAGATAGAAGAGTGAAAGAACACGACGCACGTGCTCCCACTAGGTAGTCTGACAGGGACGGGGGTGGGGGTCGTGACAGTTATCAGGAGCTCTGGTGTTGGGTGTTTCAGTGCACTTAGTAGCAGCACATGAAATCTCCAATGGATAGAAGCACTCTCTCTTTAAAATAATCAATCCCTCCTACTCCCCTCCCCATTCACACCTACTTTCCCCCCATCGCTTCACAAAAATGATTTGACAAGAGCTGCTGCTTCACAAGAGTTGCTGTTGCTGTTTGAAATGCGACTAACAAGACCAATCTTGGGGGTTAGTGAATGGCTAATGCTTACCCCAGACATCAGATTTGGTGGAGAAACGATTGAATGCAAGGCCTTCTGGTGCTGTCCACTTGATGGGGAATTTGGCACCAGCATGGGCAGTGTATGTATCATCTTTCATCAGTCGGGCAAGGCCAAAGTCAGCCACTTTCACAAGACTTGCCTCAGCAACAAGACAGTTACGGGCTGCCAGGTCTCTGCAGACATCGTAAACAAATCCCAGCAAACATATCAGTGTGTTGGACCCACTATTTTCAGCTGACTCTTCATATTCTTCATATATTTTCATTTTTCTTTCACATACAATTTCACTTCACAGTTTCCTGAATAATTATTAAATAAAGCAACCAAGTCACATGTTCAGAATTTCAGTTTAAGAAAAGTACACTTTTCACTTTATTTTTTTAAATAAAAATGTATAAAATCTCTAGCTAGATGGAGTAACAAAAGTTTGCCGACCCACTGAAATGCACAACTCTGCTGTGTGACCTGTTGCTGGCAAATGTCATATTGACAAACCTGTGTATAAAGTTGCGAGCTTCAAGGTAGGCCATGCCCGATGCTATCTGTGTGGCCATGTACATGAGAACGGTGGGACCAATCTCCTCCCTGTTGCTGCCCCTCAGGTAGTCCAGTAGATTTCCATGGGTCATGAACTCAGTCACAATGTAGAAGGGTGGCTCTCGGGTGCATACCCCTGATTTAAAAAAGAAACCCATTAAATTCTGCCCAGCCTGTACCATGGAGGCATGTCTTCATTGTCATGATGTTTAATTTTCCAGAGGTCTTGTCCAACCTTAAGTGGTCAGTGGATGCAAGGCAAGTATATGTATATACCACATACATTTACACCACGGAAAAAAAAACCCTCGTACCCTTTAGACAAAACACTGAAGAGAGGTAAGATTATGTGATAGGTCTTACCTATTCATGTTTCAACAACACTTTTCAGCTACCACTGTCCAAATAATTCCCTCAGCTACCTCTAATGAAGAGAAATCCTCATTTTTCTTTCCCTCTATTTTCTACTTTTAAATGCTATTCATAATTTTACTTTGTTTCGTTGCATGTTGCATCCTGATGAAGGGGTAATACCCCAAAACGTTGACTTTATTTTAATATTTAGCCTGTCTTAGTTTCCTTGCCACCACATTATACTCCAAGCTCCAGTCATTTGTTTCATTCTTATTTTTGAGGAGGAATCTTCAAGGGCATTATTTTATTCCATGAGCTATTCTTAAACTCTGTCCATCAAATACATTTATGCTGCATTCTGGGGTGCTGAACGCATTATTCTGTCATTTAAAAAAAAATTTAAAAATAAATCAGCTGCAATAATTTTTGGAAAAAAACTTTGGGGTTGGGAATGTCAGAATTAATATTTTAACACTGATTTCACTGGTTGCAACTATGTTTATATTTAGTACTGCTGCTTGCTAAGCTTACATGTCTTTAAAAGTGGTAAGATGTCCACATGTATTGAAAGATTTGTTTATATTTTAAACTAGCTGTGAATGAAAACTTCCCTTTAATTTCTGATTAACAAACAATACAATATCCATAGCATCCAGCAGCATGGGGCAGTAATTTTAATTGATCCCTACCCAATAGCTGCACAAGGTTAGGATGTTTCATCTCCTTCATAATAGCTGCTTCTTCCAGGAAATCCTTCAATGCCATCGTGTCCTCCTGCGAAAACACATTCACAAGTTTGTCAGTGGTCTGGCAGACACTTTCTGTCCCCACATTATAAACCAGACAACATTTCCCCCCAAACCTCTCCCCTTTGAACGCTTTTAGACTTTTTCACTTCTTCATACCGGCTGTGACAATGTCACTCTAGTCTGAGACAAATGATGCCTTGTTGTCCATTTTGTTTTTAATTTAAATAATGTGTGATGATGTGTCATGGGACAAAAACCGAAGTCCTCGGAGTCCTATGTAATAAAACTTTTTTTTACAGAAAAAGGAAAAAAGTAACACAGATACCCACCTTCAGTGTTTTTACTGCAACTGTCTTGTTGTAACGTTTCCATAATGCTTCATACACATCACCATACTGCCCACCACCTACAACATATGTTCATAATGTCACTACAGAAAGTATTTATAGCATCAATTTTTTTTACGTCTGCAAGTGTACACCGAGGCTTGCTAAACCTAAAAACTTTTTATTCTTGAAAGTTTAAAGAAAAGACAGATGCTCAACAAAAAAAAAAAGTATTTTAAACTGCCAGATGTAGAAATATCTAATTACTGCACACATATAGGAAGAACATAAAATCAGAATTCAGATTCCTGGGTTCAAATAAAAGATTTCAAACCACACAAAAATGCAAATACAGGTTGAATAAACAAAGCTAAGGTGGACTGAAAAGGGGAAAAAAAGAGAACACACACACACACACACACACAATTACTTAATTTTAACATGTACTTAGAAATCAACCTATCTTCTATATATGTCTACTTACAAAATCTGTCTCAGTTGTGTGCTGGCATCAATTAGAGCAGACAAAATTTCTATCTCAGTTCTATCTTCTTTTGATTCAAGTTGCAATTTTGAGAGTGGCAGGGGGCCTGAAGCGAATTTTGGCAGTTAAATCATGCTGGGCCTTCCAGTTCAGTGTCCTGCACAAAATTTAAATTTGCCTGCAATGGAAGTCATCCTGAACCAGTTAACTGCTTACCCAGTCGGTGTTTCATGGCGATCTCAGTCCTCTCAATCTCCCAGCGGTCAGGCTCTGGACTTAAGCCAAACACCGTGGGCTTCTGCTTTTTGGGGGCAGGATACAGCAGGGTTGTGACCAGACCATCAGCATGAATGGAATGGTGATGCACCAACTCAGCCAGAGTGTTAAATCGATGCTCTTGCGTCACAAACACCTGTTTGGAGGATTTGTTCAAAAATGATTATTGACATAACAGGTAAGAAGTCCCACATAGGCACAGCACACACAGAAAGAGCCGACACTTCTGAAAGCAAGCAGAACATTTCTTATGTTTAGGATCTTTGAATGCATCATTTATAGTCTCATGTTACCCGATTTTCGTCTGTATGCTGAACATGACCTATCTCTTCCTGATAAGCCCCTTAAGGTAAAGAAATAGTGCCAAATGGAATCTCAGTGTGCACACTGTAGGTAGAAAGGAACTAAAGAGGTCAAAGATCTACCAGTCTTCCTCCGAGTTACCTTGCCATCATCCTCCGTGATGCGGTAGTGGTACACCCTCCCCTCAAAACGTACAGAAATAGACCGCTGGCCTGGACTGCTCTCACTCTCGCGGACCAGAAAGCTGCCGTTGATGCCGCTGCTGAGGAGGTACTCGGATGCGTTGCGGGAGATGAGACCATGGTACCAGGAGTACTTGTCCAGGCTGTTGACTGGGGCAATATAGTTGCCAGGAACCCATCCAACCTCTCCAGCCCGATTTTTCACTTCGCACCACTCCCCGCCTTTGTTGTAACCAATCATAGTTATCTGTTCTCCTGCAACAAGCAAACACCATGGTGTGATAGTCCTAGTAACTTCTTTGCTACTAACAAATGTCAAATTTCCATTTATTGCATTCTAATAAACAGACAAAGGATTCTTTCTAACAGTTAACATCACTGCACAGCGTTTTAAGGATCAACCCGAGGGTCATAATAAGGATCAATCCGAGGGTCATCAGCTCTTCCAAACAACTGGGTTTCATCCAGTGCAATGTACAAATTCTTAAATTGTAAGTCTCTTCCATTCACAAAAAACAATTTTTCAAATAGTTCAGAACCACAGTGTCAGCTTGGTATAAAGGGTTATTTTGCTCAGCATATGGCCTCAACTTTATGACTGTAGTTTTGATAACATAACCCTGTCCCCACACTCAACTAGCATCCAGTTTTTAGCTCTTTCTCTTAACATTCTAAAATTCCCCAATCCCATAAATTAAATGTAGTTGGGCACTTACATTTTGGGAATCAAATCTTGTCATGATCTAAGCCCATTCCCCACATATTTTGTATTTGTGTCAAGTCTTTAAAAGTAAACATAAGCAGCACTTGTGCAAGTCTTTATGCACACCTACTAGTCTCATGTCACCCAACGCATCTACGTAGACCAAGGGAAGGCATAACTCACCTTTGACAATGCTAAGCTGATTGTCGCCCCCTGACTGGAAATCGTAGAGGGCAACAAACAGGTTGGGGTCGTCGTCCTGCTGGCAGGACAAAAGGTTCTCCTTGGACATCCATTTTGCTCCCAGAATGTCATGGGGAGCATCCGGCAGTGGTCGACTTTGCAGAAGTGCTTCTGTAAACGCGTACAAGCACCACCACAAGCATACATGCACACACATGCGTACGTGCACACACAAAGGTTTTATTATAAAAATCTAGCTGAAAGGAATCATTCTGGGGTAAGCTGTGACATAACTGCCTCATAGGCTATTTCATACAACATGATCCTTTCAAAAGATTTAAGGGCACAGTCTCTGTTTTTAAAATTGCACGAACATTTCCCTTGCTATTCATTTTCAGGCAAATCAAGTGCAACACACGAACAAAATCAGAATGTGAAAATTATTTTCTGTTAATTTACCAGGCAAAAATAGATGCAGAGTAAGTGAATGCAAGGGTAGATGGGGTAAGGCATTTGATGGAATTGCTGCTCATTTCTCTTTTTCTTTCCGGAGAAGAAATATAAGCCTTAAAAGCACTCGCTCTGTTTCACTGAGTAGTAACTTCCTTCTCCCATATCCCTTCAAGTTCTTTCACCCCATCTGGATTCTGCACCCAGTGACATTCCAAAAAACACGGGTTACCTTTTAACGCTCCCCATGATTCCCTGCATACCTGGCTATGCAACTGCCACCCCCTCCCCTCCTCCTTTAATGAGCAAACGATATTGAGGCTCCAAGATTATCTCTTCTCCCTTCATCCTTTAAAACATCCCCAACTTTACATCTCCCCAGCCACCCTCCTCCAAGCCTCACACATAACCACCAAATTCCATGCATGCACATCCATGTGCACACACACACACACACAGGGCCGAGCACCTGCACAGAGCACCAATCACACCCCACCCAGTACTCCTTCCAAAATAAACTTTCTGCTAGGTGTGACACTGTTTCTGCATAGCTATATCTATCTCAGCTGAGGAACGCGATGACGTTCATCACTTTCCTGCGTTCTGTCTTTCCATCTTTCAAGCCTCTTACAGTCATGAGTCAGCCTGCTGGATCCTAACCACAAGCAAAGGCAGAGCCTTCTGGAAATGACCATCTGCTCAGGTTGGATATTCAGCCATCTTCCCTTTCTTGCTTGTCTTTGGTAAGAGGGAGATAATGCTTAGCCAGTCAACTCCCAACTGATAATGACTGTTATTATTCCAACACTGGGACCTTTTTTTTGGCCTCAAAATAAAACCATTGATTTTGACCGGGACTCCTGATTATAAGGGAGAAATGCATACAGTGACACAATAAAACCAAATTCAGAGATAATTCATTATATTTGTGCTTTTCTAAAATATAAATTTTTTTTTTAAATCTCAAAATGCCGATTTGACTGAAATGTTCAAAGGTGCTTGGTTTGTTGATAATGTTAGTTTCATGTCCACAAGAAGACCAATAGGGGCATGGGGGTGGGGTGTGTGTGTGCACCGTTTGCAAAGCCTTCACATGAGTCTACATCTACTTTACATATGCACATTATTTTGCACAGGTTGAGTCCTGCACTGGAGTACACCAGGAAAGAGGTTATGCTTACATGCATATACAGTAAGATGGATGCATAATTTTTCTTAACTGTTAAAGAGTTCGAACAATGCATGCATCCTAGACCCACTAGAGCGTCTCCAGAGTATCACTGCATCCAATCAACAAAGGCTAAATCCTGTGCTACAACTAGATACATATTGTTTATTAATGTCAAGTAAGGCTATCGCTTCACGGGGAAAGGACACAAGTTGATGAACATTGGGAGACGAAGAGAAGGGGGAAGGAACCCGGAGTACCCAGAGGAAAATATGAACAGCCCTCTAAACAAACCCCATTTGCAGAGAAAATATCTGCACTGGACACTGTATCTGAACCCACAATTCTACAATGGTTCCAAGCATGTATAGCCACTAGGCTACAGATTGCTCCAACCTAGGTGCTGTAAATATAAATGTCTACTTACTGATTTTACTGAAACGAAAGGCAAGCAATTTGACAGTCTGGCCAAAAATGCTGTAAAATCAGATGATTCACCACACAGCCAACACTAAATATGATGATAAAATAAAAGCAAGCCCCAGCAGCGTCTATGGAACTACAATAGGCAAGACAGAAATAAGCAGCCCAGCAGTTTACATCCAAAGCTGGAGGGCACAGGTTTTAAAGTGTCAGAGGACGAAACCGAATGGCATTCAGCAAGGGTTTGGCTTAGTTGCACAACTTGCCTGGGTTCCTTGAGGCTCTGACTCTGCCCTTCTGCTCATAAGACTTACAGTAGTTATAAGGACCAGTTGCTCAGTGTATTTACATGCATCCTTCCATGCGAAGAGATAATATGAACACAGCTCACTCCTTTTTCTTACATTCAATCCACATCTCCCCCACCTCCTCAACCACCCAAGCACAGGCTAAACCTAGACAAGAATCACTTTTCTCCCTTACGAAATACCAGTTATTGTACAAACATTAATAAAATGATAGATCACAAGAACGTCCATACGGCAGGTGAAGGAGTGATGGCTTTTGTTTCGTTTCTGTTGCTTAACGTCCTGTTGCAAATGAGGTGCATATCAGGACAGTGTTGCTTGAGACAACATGCTGCCACACATGGGACTTTTGTCCCAATACAGGCTTCAGTCCAACCGAATCACATTATACTGACACTGGGCCAACCAGTCCTAAGTACTGTTCCCTATAGTGCCAGGCGTCGGGCAGGCCAGCTGCTAGATTGGCAATTATTAAGTCCTAGGTATGACTTGGCTGTGGCACAAACCACGGCCCTCCTGCCCTCCTGCCTTAACCGCTAGACCTTCACAGCATTCACCGCGTGCATGAGTATAGTCCTCCTCCCCAATCAACAAAAGAAGTCCATTTTGACATGAACTTGCCATGTGAAGTTGTTAAGCTGATCTGTTTAGTAAGTACTGTTATGGTTAAGTGGTTCTTTCTCATGATCTGTGATATTACTGCTTTAGAGAATGTCAACTATTTTTTTCAAAATATCAATAACAGTTCCTGTGATTTAGTTCTACCATTTCACCTGTGCATCTGCTAATGACCAGAAAATTTTCTACTGCCACAAAATAATTTTTAAAAAAACAGCTTTGACTTCACCTAGTTTCTGTATTATGAAAACAGGAAGTGTGAAGCATGCGTTAGCCTAACACTTTGTAACAGCCATTACTGCTCAAAGACTGTTGAGAAATCACATAACGGAAGTTGTCTGACCACCAGCAGCCAGCCAGCCAGAAACAAGCATGCACAATCCAAGTTAATTACTACTTCTGGTTTTGCAGACTTCACTGACAATGTCGACATTTTTGACCCAGGAAATCAAATCATAAGTATATACTCTCACAGTCAAAGCTAAAATAATGTTAGCTTTAACTGAGATAACAAGCAACTGAAAGGAAAGCAAATAAGCAGATGGAAGCAGATTCCTATGTAAGCATTATGGTGGGCGATTTTGCTATGCATTTACAATTTATACATTTAATCCTTTCATCTTGGAAAGGAACAAGAAAATGCCAAGGCAAGAAAAGGGACAAGTCATATGGTATGCATAAATCCACTGTGCAACACTGTTGTTAGCTCTGCACTTTCCATTTTACTAGTAAAGTGTTATCATTTGAATTTCAACATGTTTTAAAAAATGACTTTGAAAAAAATGGTAGACTTTTATCATCCATGCTCACACTATATAATGTACACTAATGTAAAATTATGGGAAAATGCATGCTGAGAAAATAAAAAATAAAAAAAGAGGCAGCTAACAGCGCCAACAGAAAAGTACTTTTTGAAGGCTAATGCTGAAGAAAAGACATGTTAGAATTAGCGGTCTTTTCTTGGGGGAAGGGGGAAGGGGGAGGGAAGGTAAGAAAAGAAGAAGTTAAAGGTCAGAAATCTTCAGCATCATTTGTCGGACACACAGCGCAGCTTCAGACCAACAGAGTAGAGGCACTCATTAGTAGGGGAGAGGGGGGTACAGCAGAACTTGTCAAGAAAGAAGGGAGGGGGAAAAAAATTCCCTGAGACACGAACCCAGGCGATCTCCTCCCATGTTTTCGCCCTGGCTGACCAGCCACTGTTGCACGGCTCCGGCTGACCGCAAGGATTCTGGGATTCTTTGCACACCCCCTGGCCCGCCTTTAGTGGCAACAATCAACAGATGAGGTGGGAGTGCACAATATCAAACACTGAACAGTCCAAAAATGTGAACACATCTGGGTCTAATACACACTGATCTACACATCAAATTACATACACACATAAATGATAACTATATGAGATAAAGAATAAAATGAAAAAAATATTAGCACTATTATGACATTCTATCAAATAGTGATACACACTGCACCACATTAAAGCATAACTGCACCGGAAACATTCCTAAATTAAAAAAGGGAGTGGGGGAAGAGACTAAATGACACAAATGTGAAAAAGACTGAATAAATCAAAACCCTTAGCATTTATTCTTCTGTTAAATGTGGTAGATTCTACTACATTTTTAATATAAACATGTCTTCCATTTCAACAGACTTTCATCCAAGAGGGTTAAATAAAGAAATTATATTTATATATAATGAAACATGCTTTTTTTAAGCAAAAAAAAACCACTTAAAATACATCTAGAATTAACAGAGCCAAGAAAGCCAAAGGGTTAACAGTGTTGGTGCAGCATGTAACCACACTTGTATAAAATGTAACCTGTCATGTTGTCTTCACTCATACTTCACAGCAACTGACCAACACAAGTGAATTTCTAGTATTAGCTAGAATCTAATTTTCTCCCATGGCAAAACTGGAGTGCTGGGAAATGGCCAGAATAAATTTTAACTAACAATCGATCCACTACCTAACAGTAACTGTCTTGATTCAAAGGTAGAATTTCCAAACTAAAGGAATTACAGTGCCAGTTCATTTGATGACCCAAATTTATAGATATGTACAACAACTAAACACAAGGATTAGTGGAAGGCAAGTATGAGGTAAAACCTCACAGTGATCAAGAGAACAGGTACTTAATGTAATCCTAATATTGTAATAGCACAAATTTGGTACAAAGTTCAGGAACTCATAAAGGCGACACGTTTTCTTGATGAATAAAAATATTGACTTCTTTTACACACCCACGCATGCGCCCGTGCGCGCGCGCACACACACACACACGCACGTCCATTCCTCTTCTACAATATCCCAGCAAACAGTGCTCTGCGTGCGTGTACCACTTCCTTCCCTTCCACGCAGCACAGGTAAGTCGTCTGATACACTTTTTGCGATCCTCCACAATATCACTTGACAGATCGAACCAGCATTATCAAATAGATTCCAAGCCAACAATGTTCAATTTATTTCTTCTGCGGCATTCTTTTCTTTATTCCGTCACGATCATATAACAATATAATATTTGTAGGAAAGGGGAAGACATGGGGGGGGGGCTCAGGAGCCACCCTCGACCTAAACAGGTACAAGAAAGTATTATGCCGATGATTGTAATCGAGTCATTGCGCAACAAAACAGCGCAGGTGTGTGCGTCTCAGTGACCCCGAATGTTTGATCCCCTGCGAGAGCAGGTCGTTGACATAACTGGGTCGACCCATCATACAACGCGGTAGCCCACAAGGCCGCGCTCCACACAGTGATTCCGATAGTCGCCACGACATTCACGTCACTCTATGCCGCGCGCACACACCCACCCACCCCCTCCTCTCTATCAGAGGAGAGAAAGAGAGTGTGGTTTGGGTTTTGCTGCTTAATGTCCCGAAGCAAACGCGGTGCATATCAGGACGGCGTTACTTGAGACAGGTTTACATGCTGCCAGGCGTGGGACTGGTGTCGCAACACAGTTTTCAACCCCACCCAGTCACATTACGCCGACACCGGGCCTAGCAGTCCTGGGACTGTTCCCACAGCTACTCGACTGCCAATTTTTAAGTCTTAGTGACGACGGCCTGGTTGCGAACCCCCCCCCCCCCGCCTCCAACCTAGGAAGCGGACGCCGTAACTGTAAAACCACTGGGGGTGGGGGAAAACACGCAGAGAAAATACAAGAAAATACTTTCAGTTTCACAAAATACAGCAAGGCCAAAAAAGACCTTTGTGGTACAACAGACGTGGCAATCCATCCTAAGCCTTTTCTTCCCCACCTCTTCCCCCTTAAAAAAAAGTCATGTCACTTTTTTTTCAGCTCAGCCCAGGAAAGCGAGGCTTTCAATGGATGGCGCGTCAGTTGAGAAAGACGTGGCTGTACCGCAGTGTGACTGTGTGCACTCGACCTCATCTGACCGATGACGCCAACGCGCAGCGGAAGCAGTCTTCGTGAGAACGCATTCATGATCCGCGACCAAACAAATAAACGAACATTAATCCCGGGGGGGATGGGGAGGGGCAGCAACACGGATGAGCTGCCAAGCGGAAGAAAAGAAGAATAGGAAACGAGAAAAATAAGGGAAGGAACTGTTTGCAATCAACACAATTTATATCGCTAAGCGTATCACTATTGTTACTATTAGCACCATCATCCGTACCAGTTTGTGCTATGGGTTATACTTCGATAGCAGTTATCGAGAATCCTGTAATGATTACACGTGGAAAAAAAGGATTCTCAAACCATAAAAATCTAAATCCTGAGAAATGAGGTAGAAAAGAAGGCAATGGAGATCACGAGGATAGCCCCACCCCCACAAAACCCCTCCAGATATTACAAATTGCAACATATATATCCCCCCACCATCAAAACCCAGCAGCACTACTACTGATAAAAGCGCGAGAAGGAAACTGTCAGGATCATAAAGTGACATAAAGTGGGTCTTTTATTTTTGATGCTGAGCAAGTTCCTTACGTAGCGGCTATATATAGAGACGCAGATGGGGCGAGACAAGGCCGCGAGTGAGACTGAGAGAGCAAGGCAGACGACAGTGGGATGATAAACGGCCAGCCTGCGCCATGTGTTTAAGTCGACAACGAAACAGTACCCTCCACTTAAAAAAATAATAACTTCTATGTCATGATAATGGCTCACTGTGTGGCACGATGTTTTGTTCATCCGCACAGGCACCTGCGTGCAGCATTTTTGCCTGTTTTGACCAGCATTATTACCACCGTACAAAGGTCTTTCTTTTAGTTTTAGCTTTGCGGCACACAGACAAGACAGCTGATTTGAACAGGGTGTTAGGCACCCCACCAAAACCCGCACGTGCACATAGAGAGGAAGAAAATCACGTACACGTGATATTCATACAAGTAACTATAATTAGTTTATAAAACGCACCCATTGATTACTTAATACTGGCGTGAAAAAAAACAGTCTTACAAACCCACATTTAACTATTTTTATAATTCGTTTACATGACGCGATTCTCTAAGATACCAACAATGGAGTCCGGACTTTAAAGAGGTCCCCCAGCCACCAGAAACAGACTCTTTACAACTTAATTAATTAGAACCATTATGTTGGCATCTCTGTAGCTCTGGGGACGAGATGCACGGCAGGACGCTCGAGGCTCACCCCAAAGCCAAGGCAGGCTAGGCGGCTAAGCTAGCCATGTCAACTCGTCACTCAACGAAAGGCTTCTGCGGCGAGTGACACCCCCCTCCCTTCGCCCCGCTTGTGAAGTCACCACCTAGTGTCCCTCGCGGCTAGAAAACCCGCCTCTGGGCGATCTTTGTGGGCGGCATTGATTCATGGATATTGCGCCCCCGCGCACGTGCGCTCAGATGCATGCACGGCGGCGGGGACGGCAGAGACAGAAGCCATGTCTGACGGAACCGGCAAAGTCTGACTGGTGCCGACTGTCCACGAGCAGCGAACCTGCGCCAGTACGTGGTTTCTTCGTGGGCCTGGAAGACTTGCGACCTCCGGGCATCGACCTGTGGCGCGACTCTGCTGAAAAGTTCCCCCGGCCAACCAATGGCCAGGCCACAATGACAAAATCTGAGACCAGAACCAAACTTCCTCGGACAAGACACTCCGACTGCAATGCCACGAAACAGTAATAACGACAGCAATAAACGGTAGGTTAAAAGAACAGCGAATCTTCAAACCAGCGCTAGTAGCACCAGCTTTTTCAGAGACGGCACCTCACGTGCAATGAGACGAAGCACCTGTAATGAACCGTAAACTACGAGCTTAGTTCATCAAAGATAAAACAAAAATCTGGATGGTTGAGACACTGTCGGAAGTTTGGGCAAACATGACAACCGCAAAGCATCGAATGAAAAATGGCTCCTATTACGCTGGCCTTAGGCAGTTTCACTAAGCTAAATGCAAACCAGTGGTACAAACTAATATAACGGCCAGCAAGTGAGCAACAAAGGCTTCATCCAATTTCGATCGACAGACTTCGTCTCAACAACACACAATCATTGTTGCGAACTGGGGGTTTTGAAAGAGACAACCGACCTCCGTGTTGCTCTCCCCGCCTGCGTGACCTTGTCACACGCACACAAATGGCTCGTGGTGGCGTTCCCCCCTCGTCCGCGAACAATTATTTCTTACTTATGAGTGGAGACCTCAGAAATCACTATCTCACTAACCTTCCCTGGCCCGAGCCCCCACTCCACTCTATTACACAACTAAAGATAACAAAGATGATTTCTGAGAAAGAGAATAAAAATGCAGTTTATTTA
>SMGT01003979.1:68056-100601 GCA_004794575.1 Lanistes nyassanus
AAACTCAAAAGAAAAAAGCGACGAACGAGGCCAGCAGCCTGTAACACGCACGCGATTTAATTTCGTCAAAATCGGGGCAGATCCTATGCAGCGGAGACACAGGACACCCCCACCCTCCACACACATACACATCCTTCACTCGTCTACGGTTTCGCTGACAGCGTGGAGGAAATCTTCCGGTCGAAATTGGTTGAAATCGTTGTGGCAGACAGTTGGACTAGCTTGTTTTCTCTCTCAGCATTTTTACACGACTTGGTCGAACAGTGTGACACTGGCATAAGGAACGCGTCTGTCTTCGAGTGACTATGCACGGCCACACGCAAACCCTTCTCGATTGCTCGGTACGCGAGGACATGGCATACTCTCCCCCCTCAACACCCACCCCACCCACAAACAGTGCCCCTTCAGGCATTAACTATTCCCCTGGTTCTACCAGCGCCAGCAATAACATCACCAAACGCTCTCTCCTCCTCCCTCCCTCCCCTCCTCGTCCAAAAAGTCAAGGCTGGGCGGTGGTAACCTTTGTGTGCATTCTGACAGCCGGCCCAGCGACCGACTACTACCGACTGTGGTAGTCTTGGCAATGGAGGAACCGCCTGCAGTGATACACAACAGCCGGCATTGTAGGCACGGGTCACTCGCCTGCTGCAAGCGCTTTCCCATCAGGTCTCTCCAGGCCAGAACCACATAAACCGTTAATAATACTCGTAACACAGGCAACGTTTACTCCATGTTACCTCACAAATATAGTTTAGCTTATTCTGATATAATTCTAGATTACATAATAAAGTTGCATCCAAGGTTTTAAAACAGTTATCAGGATGCAGTTATATATAACAATTTGTAAATCTCAATGAGAATTCTCCACTGGTACCTAGCTCATAGTTCAATTTAGATGCATGACCCTTTACCCTTCAAAAATAGAATTTCCCAGAAAAGGCATAAAAAATGCTTTGGGGTTGTTGCATTTAAAAATGACAGTGGCAGCAGCTGGCACGGACAATAACATTAAGTGGTCATCAATTACAAACACAACTGCTTCCCAACATCATCATAAGTATCCCATCTAGCAGTGTCATAACCCTTCCCCTCTCCATCCCCCTCCACCCCCCAAAAAATAAAGAGGATGTAAATTCCCTACAGCTCTGCTGACGCGCAAAGCTGTCTTGCCTTGTTCAGTCTGGAGATCCGGTAGTTCAAGCATACGATCATCCCCCACTTGGCAAAGTGCATCCGCAGGCACATGCATGTTTGCGTGTGTGCACACGCGAGAATGTTTGGAGAGTGTGTCACTCTGTATTTCTCCCATCTTCCCCCTTCCTACCAGACTAGTCATGCTAGGAATTAAAACGTCTCTACCAAACAAAATACAGCCCCCAGACCTAACAGAAAACAAAATTCATGTGGTATGCTGAACGTGACTTTTCACAACAGGTTCTGTCACACGTCAAATCAACCATATGCAAAGGCAAAAAAGAAATAAAATCAAAGTACAAAAAAATTACATAACCATGGCAGTACATGCACATCAACTAAACCTGGGATGGGGAAAGTACAGGCTAGTGAGTTTTGAAATTCACTAGCCCACTTAAGTTTCCACTGGCCTAAGTTGCTTTCTTTCTTTTTTAATTGCTACAATAGCTGTGGGAAAAAAACTGATTGCCAGGCTAGAGAATTATGATTTTGAAAGGTCCAGCAAGATTTCTAGTGGTCTGGGATTACCAGGTTACCGCGTTCCTCTATTTCTGTAAAGCATGACAACTGCAAAAAGAATCTGCAATTAAACACAAGACCAAGTTTCCTGTGTAAAAAAGCCAGTGCAACCATCAGCCTGGGACACTGGGGCAGGGGAGGGGCAAAACTATGGCACAAAGCAGTTTATAGCTAACCTGTTGTCCCAGGTCAAACCCATGTTGATTAAGTGTCCTCAAATCTGCACTGACACTGTTTCTATCCTGTCACTCTGCCTTTTTCTGGCCATTCCAGTAAATCTCATTTACAAGAGCGATAAAGACATAAAGCTGCATGAGATGTTTACAAGATAAAAATAGCTGGAAGACATTTTCTCTCATAATATTAATAAATAATAACATAGAATACAGACATGAGCTGATTAGCTCAGTTTTGCCCTGACATTTTATGGGGGGGGGGGGTCCCAGACATTGTGCAATTACTTGTTTTAGCCCCTAGTACCGGCAAGAGATCTCCTCAGCCTACCACTGAATCCTGCAAAAGTCATCCATCTAAACAGAATTATAAACTTTCAATTCAACAGCCTTGCCTGCAAAATATAGCTATGGAACTCTAACTTGCCTTGTTAGTATATTCAGCTCAAACTCTTAAAAAATAGTAATATACTGCCTAGTGTTTATGAACAGTAAGATTGCAGATATAATTATAAATGTCACATTGTTGGCTGCAGTGCAAATGGTGCTAGAGACAAGTTAGACCACACAGTGGAACTCGAAGGTAAATGCCTAAATTAGAAGCATGAAATATAATGAAAGAAAGATGCATCTGTTTGTGGAGGAAGAGGGTGGGGTGGAAGTGGAAAAAGCACAAAGTACAAAGCTGGAAGCAAGTACACCTGCACGTGCACTAGAAAAAAATTATCATCTCTAGAGCAATGCACACAACAGGTAATGCTCAAAATGATGCTCCCCCTTTCAAGACATTTACATCTATTGAGCAGCTGGACAAAGGAGGGCAGACTAACAAAATAATATTAAAAAGCCCACAGGAATCACTATCTACATCCATTATCCCTGACACTAGACTGCAGTGTTTATCCAAACGCGCTACAGTTGTATGTGAGAAGTGTGTGTGAGAATGTGTCTGCCGCCCTCAAGAACTCCAAAAACAATAACCTACAAAATTCTGACCCTTCTAAAAATTTTTTGTTGGAACCCTGTGCCAGACCAAACTTAAGCAGCTAAGTGGTTTATGAACAGAGCATGCATACATCATCTTGGCATAACAAACTGAGCTGAAATCAGAGCTGCTAGGTATCCAGCTTATAAAATACTATTCAATTACATGTATTTGGATAAATTTATAAATGGTTCATCTTTATAACCCATTTGCTCCTAAGTGGAGTGCACTGGATTACATGTACACATCAATAAGAACTAAGAAGGTTCTTGTTAGTGTTATCCAACTGAGATTTTGTTATACTAATGATGGCATTGATTAGCAAGTGTAATCACTGTTGACACAGAAACATCACTAGTGAAAGCTGGATTCTACATAATCAATCAATGCTGCATAAAAAAAAATTCTGAACTCGTTGGGGGAGGTGCTGACCCATGTCTTGCAGTTAGGAAATCCATGGGTCTTAATGTAACATCAATCATAAGCAGAATGTTGATGACAGTGTGTAGACAACATATATTAGTCTAGTAACAAATTGTATTAATGAAATTTTATAAGTTTTTCAAAAAAGGGATTCTGCGATAACATTAACCAGCTTTGGAAAAACTCTGTACTCTCTCTCTCTCTCTCTCATGGACAGCAAGGGTCATGAGCTTGGATGTTCTGTCCAGCACATGGACTTTTAGCATGAAACCTGTGTCCTGTCTATACCATAGGCTGACATCATAAGTGTTCTCCAGGTACTCTGATTAACTTCCTCTTCCTCATCTCCCAGTACCCTTCCTTCCCCCCCCCCCACTAACTTTTGTTCCTACCAACAGTAACACTGGCTTCAGTGCTGATGAGGTATTAATGACTATTACTATTAAACCACCAGTCATCTCTTTCTCTCTCTCTCTCTCAAGCACACACACACAAATGTGACTCACAACACACATGATCATACAAACTTCACATCTGATCACAAAAGGAGCAAACTGGTTAAGAGAACAGTGCAGTTATAAACTTGTAAAGTGCCCACTTACATTTGAAATCTATGCATATACATGGATGTGGTACTCTTCTAAAAAGGAAGGACTGCAGAATGATAACGAATATCAACTTACTTTTTGGGGGGGAAGGGGGTTTGCACTAAATGCTAGTTTAAAACTAACGAAAGCTGTAATACAGTTAACTATTAATAATAACAAACACTAATCATTCTGCAGAAATCCAACACTAATCATTCTGCAGCAGAGTTAAAACAAGTTCTCTGTAATATTTATATTTTTAGTCATCCTTTTGTTTTGGGTTCTCTATGGACTTCACACCTTGTGAAGTATTATTAAATGGTTTATGTTCCGCCAGTAAATTTTTAACCCTCAACAAGGAAGTTATCTGTAATATGACCTTTGTGTTTATGGCTCCACCTCCAGACATCAGCCTTTATATGGTTAATTACACTGCTGTTGTAAGCAGTAACCAACATCCAATTACACTAGTAATTTACTGGTTTTTACATATTAATATTCTACTCTAGTAGTTTTGTGCTTTGCTGTTATTGCATCTACATTTTCAAAAAGAAAGTGTTACTTTACAATGACAATTACATATATGGCTTAGGCCTTTTAAAAGTATAAACTTTCTGCTGATTAGACAGAGCACAAAACGTCACTAATGTCAGTATACAGTTTTATCAGAGGAAATATGAAATATGTATATAACCTTACAGTTTGTAGAATCATTTTGAGAAACTGGGTTAGCCTACAAAATCTGCCCAATAAAATGTTGTCCACCCTGCAAAATCTGCCCATTCCTGCAGTGGCACTGCGTTGAGCCAATTGAGTGACTAACCATCCTCAATTATTTCAAAGCCATCCTGTCACGGCTAATCTGTCAATTTGCTTGCCCTTGCACATCGGAATAGAAGGCAAGATTCTGTCAAATGCAATTCGATTGTAGTACTTAAACATCTTTGGAGGACGACATACTTGACACCAACCCATTACATTTCCCCCATCCAGCCTCGGTCTGTCGACCTCGGGTGAATCATTCTAAAGAAGGTGACAATGACATGCTCTCTGAGTGAAGGGAATCGGTGACCAAAGCATGCGCAAGTATCGACTAACCACTCCTCTTCGAAATGTAGGTGCAATCATGCAGACTGGCGAAAAAAAAAACGAAGACTCACACCGACGACAGATGCCACGCGAGCTTTACAGAAAGCTTACCTGAATGCTCCGTAAATATATTTCCTTGTGACACCCGTGGTTCTTTTGTTTTTCCCTTGCTTTTGCTGGAACTTGGCCGAGGCTCCTTGGCCTGTTGTGCACCCATTGCTGTTCCAACACCACCGAACAAACATGAACAACTACCTAACTGCCTGGTAAACTAAAAATGAAACCATCCTCCTACATCCCTAATGTTGTTAATTATAAATCAGCCGGTTAAATAATCCATCCAGAGTCAAAGATAAAGGGAATTTGAGAATCAAATTATGTCAGTACGTCCAACTTCCTTCATCAATCGGCGGCCGCCATCTTGCTTAGAAATAGCGAAGTGAAAAAGAGGCAGAGCCACACTGGTTGACCTTTAACCTCGTCTTACATGCGTGACGTCACTAATAGTTCTTGCCAGTTCAATTCTGAGCACTGGAACCAAGTCTGTGACTGGAACGTTATCTAGTAATGACTATGATTAAATTGCATGTATACTACAACCCTTGTGTAAGATTCTAAGACAGAAGGCTTTGTCTCCAGCTTATTGTCTCCCTCGTCTATATGTCTTTGCGTGTGATGGGAGAGAGAATGGATAGACGACTCGTGGTCAAGGCCGTCTAGACGTGGTATCAAGGTCAAAACTGGGATTTTGTTCCGATCGCTATCAGAGGTGTTCAAAGATTCCGGGAAGAGAATGGGTAGTTTGCAAACGCCTCCTATATAAATAAATCAAACCATCCACGAAGATACAGTGTTGAGTGCTATACACTCCACAAGCGCAATGTTGAAGATTATCTTCTGAAATTCTTCCGAAAGTGTGAAAGGAGAATATTTATGAACCCAGATTTCAATAGTCACGTCGCCCCATTAAATTTTTTTATTCCAAAGCGATTTTTTCCCATATACCGGTTTAATATATATGGCCACCACGAACGCGCGTATCGTATTCTGATTCTTTTTCTAAACATTTTGCTTGCCTTACGTGTTTCGAGGGATCAACATGCAAGTCCGCCCTTAACGCCCCCCTCCCCTTATAGTGGGCGCTTATGCTAGTTACAACAGTTAAATGATCTAGTCATTATTAAAACGATGTCAAACCCTGTGGGTCTTATGAATGATACCGGTTGCAACCCATGCTTGTTTTTCCTTCCACCAGCTCGTCCCTATAAGTATACAGAGCTTGGTGGGGGGGGGGGGCGGTACAAGCATCTTTTGAAAAGCTGTGAACTTTAAACTCACCCACGTTTAAGTATATCTGACTAAATACATAAAAATGCAACAACAGCAAAAAAGTTCGCGGTTGGTGGTTGTAGGGCGGAACGGTTGGTTCCCTGCATGCAAGGTGATGTCAGCCGGCGGTTTAAATTAAAAATGTCGGCCTGCGATCAGTCAATAGCGAGCTGAACATTTTAAGCGTCGGTCGACATTAATTTCCATGTTGTGTCAACTACTTCTTTCAGGTACGTACATAGCGTGCTTGGGTTATTCGAACGTCGGCCCACTTTCTTGCGTTGCAAGGGAGATAACTCGCTGATTATGACGAAACGTCGTCTGCTCCTCAGTTTTGTTGCAGCCTTCATAAATACAAAATGGCTGCGCTTCTTGAACGATGGAGGAGTAGTGTGTCTCTTCAACGGCGTCCTTAACTGCTCTTCGTCGATGTTAGTTGAAATGCTTTGCTTGCGTTGAGTTTCTTTTTGATTGTGTCTTTCAATATTTGATCATCATTTATTCTGTAACCCAATATTCGATAATTAGTTGGATATTATGTATGAACAAATGATGTCATTCACTGATTCAGTCACTCATTCAATCATTCATTCACAGATTGTCGCTGGTGTCTTTCCCTTAGAACTTGGTGATAATACTAATTTAGGATTTCAAGTGATGGTAATGAACATTGTTTTCATTCTCCTCGTAGACAGTGAATCCATACATAATCACGATTCGAACCATGAAGTGTACGCCTTATCACCGGTGTGGAGCAAAGTTGTTCGTTCGTCTCACGCACACCATTCTTTGCGTAGGAGTTCCTGCATCGCTTTTATCGAAAGACACAGGTAAGATGTTACGGTCGCATAAAGCATCGTTCGGAGAGAGAGAGAGAGAGAGAGTATAGTGTATGTGTCAGAGTCAGCATTTGTTGAAGTATCTGCCTGTTAAGTATATTATTTGTATACACAATTGGATTATACATGATTCTTCATTCGTGTATATATTACATGCTTGTGCTGTTATGCAGGCTGCAGACATTTGGCTGCAAACAAAATTTTAATAATCTGGCAATTTCATGACTCACAGAAGTGAACGTTTCCTGAAGTAACGGCTCAGCCATGCTGCTCAGTTGTGCAGTTATACTTGTGTCTGACCCTCTTGTG
This sequence comes from Lanistes nyassanus, assembly GCA_004794575.1. Classification (NCBI taxonomy): domain Eukaryota; kingdom Metazoa; phylum Mollusca; class Gastropoda; order Architaenioglossa; family Ampullariidae; genus Lanistes; species Lanistes nyassanus. The sequence goes on from SMGT01003979.1 coordinate 75,504, forward strand.
GAACTAATTACCCAGAGAAACTGATACATTGTGATAAGAACACATTAGGAGGTCATGCCTGATAAATTTGATGCGACACAGAGTTATACTTGTATGGCCTGGTATGTGTATGTGGTTTTTTCCATATACCATTCATTATTAAGAGCCTTTACAATTAGTATTGGTATAGATGTGGGTTATTTGTTTTGTTCAGCTATACAGGGATGAGGATAATTTGTCTGTAACTCTGTTGTTGTGCACGTTCATTAATGTCCCTGTATCATAGTGGAATTCTAACAAAGCAGCTTTGTGTCAACTTATATCTTGTGACAAGAAATGCCATTTATAACAGCTTTGGTCCTTCTCTGTGCTGTCTGTAGTCCTGGCACAAGCCCTGCTGCATGGTGAAAACCTGGTAGCTGGCCTCCTTTACTTAGCACTGCTGGCTTTTTCTCTTACCATGTACTACACAGCCTGCTTTGTTGATCCAGGTTACTTGCCAGTAATTAAGGTGAGCAGGCAGTACATGTATTTCGCCACCACTATAGCTGCACTGGTCAGCCCTTGCTCCTAAGCACCTTTAAGTGTTGATGTGACAAAATCGGTCACTTGTCCTCTGGCAAACAAAAACTGTTTTGTTTTTGTTTTTTTAGTATCCATCCAAGCTAAAGCAAGATTTTCGTGTCATGGAGCTAATGGAGCTTTAGGTCCATGTCAGTGCACATGGAAATAGGTTCAGTTTATACCTAAGAGGATATGATTCTTGAGATCTGAAGCCAGTATTAGGTTTACTGACAGTAAACTGCTAACACATGTGAACGGCATTGCATTCCAAATAGGAGCAGTGCAGTATGGAACTCAGAATAGAGCCATGTTAACTGATTTTTCGTGTAATTAGGACTTGAGCACAGGAATACATTCCCAACATAGGGCTCCTTTTCAGGTCATCAACAAATAAACAGCTTCATTTTGCTGAAGTAAGATGCATTGAAGATTGATATTGGTCTTTATATGGTTTCCAGTGGGGTATTATTCCCTTCCACCGCCGCCGCCATGACAAAGATCTCATTCTTTTTTATCGTTTCAGAAATCTCTCAAAACGGAAAACAATGGCAACACTGAAGCTACAGATTCAGATGAGGAAGGGTCAACTATGCTCAAATTTCAGACAGCTGATGGAGACTTTAAGTATCGACAATGTGACTTCTGTGAAATCCAGGTAGAGTGTAAATATGTAATTAAAACTTTCATGTTGAAGCTACTCCTAAATATGTTCATAGATGTATATATACAAGTATCCACAACTTGACTGCAGTGTCGGGTGGAGAGCAGCCTTGATTCACATTTGGTTCAGGGTAAGGAAATAGAAAATGGCTGAAAATATACTGAGCTAGAATAATAGAATGAATAAAAACAGGTGTTGCCTTTTTATGATTATAAAATGGGAAGGTTTCTTCATTTTTAGGTAGTTGACAGTAGGCTGGCAATCATGTACAAATTATACAGAATGTTTTGATAGGCAGTAGAGGTCTCTTTAATATAATTTGTCTCTCTCCCTCTCATACACACACTCATTCACTCACATGCTCATTCACTGTCTCCCTCTCATACACTTGCGCACGCACGCAGACACCATTTTCTATTTAGGGTGTTTCTGAGTGAAGAAGCTTGACTTAAACAGTCAAAATCCATCATCGTTTTCAAAACTTCTTCAATCTCAGCAACCAATGCGGACCAAGCACTGTGAGGACTGTGGAAAGTGTGTTCGTAAATACGACCATCACTGCCCTTGGCTGGAAGCATGCATTGGTGAGCACAACCACAAGTTCTTTTGGCTGTTTCTCCTGTCCACCTCCGCACTGACTCCATGGACACTCTACATGACCTGGTGAGTTCAAAAGGGACTCTGGTGAGAAGAATTATATCAGGTCCTTCCGAGAAATAAATACTGTTTGAGAATGTACAGCATGTAACGTCTAGAGCTGCATGATCTGTTTTGGTGCAGTCTTTGGCTTTCTCCTTAACCCCACCCCTCCCCCACCAATTAATGTTTGAAAATTCTGGTAGTTGGACAGCGCATGACTGCATGAACATGCGTCATTTATATGTACAAAGGAAATGTGAGTGCCCCAATATTGTGACATTAAAACAGTGGAGGTTTTTGGTGGGGGGGGGGGGTTGGGGGGATCTTAAACTTTTACGCTGGTCATTGTATCATCTTTAGAAACTCTACCTAAAGCTTGCCTGCATGTTTTGCCTTTCTTGCAAAGGAATGGAATCGAGTACCAGCCGGATTGGGGAGAGTGGATTAAAACAAACATTCTCCTCCTAATCTGCATTCTGATCGAAGTAGCTGGCGGCTTCATCGTGATGGGTCTCTTGGGCTTCCACACTTTCCTCATGCTACGTGGGCTGACAACGTGGGAGGCAGCCTCGCGGGAACGCATCACATACCTCAAGTACCTGGATGAGAATTACAACCCTTTCAACGAGGGCCTCTGCAAGAACACCTTCTACTTCTTGTGTTCATGCCACAGTCGCAAATGGGAGGGAGTCTACTCGAAACATGCTGAAATCAACAGTTCTGTTGCTTAACAGTTTTTGGTGATTGTTTGCTAAAAATTTATTCACAAAAGAAAAACAAACACAGCATTATAATTGTTTATGCGTTCAGAAAATTGTTTTGAGAATGGATCAAGGGCTGAGCCTGAAATAAGACAAAATAACTTTGTTGGATATTTCTTTGTAACAGTGACAGCTTAGAAGTAGGGAGGCTTAACTCTTTGCACTCACAGTCACATGGCATAGATCTGTGCATGAACTTGATGGCGCACAGATCTTGGCATATTTAAAAGAATACTGCTCATGAACTAAGACACTTGCATTAATATTCTTTATTGGAAAGATCAAATCTTGGACTTAAAAGTTCTTCAAGAATTTTTATTGGAAAAATTGAAATATTACCATTTGGTGTCGGTTGTTGTTACTGCATGGACGTAATTTTAGAAAGTCTAATAGATTCCATGGATCACTGCTTGCCCACTTTCGACGTCTCCAAACTGTATATTATTATCATTTCTGACTGAATAAAATCCGAGATTTGCCAGTTTCTCTGAAATTTGGCCTAAATTATATTTAAAGATATAAATATAACTTGATTTGATTTAAAATGTTCTCTTCCATCCGGCAGCCACTTTTTTGTGAGTTACATAACCGACCTGGTAAGCAGGTACTCTGCAATAACTATTGGCAAGCCGAATCTAAATTTTAAAATTGAAACCGTGCAGGGGATACAACTGATGATAAAGCTTTCCAGTGATACCAGGACTGGTTCCTTATACTGTTAAGTGCGTCTGCAGGATTTTTTGAAAACTGTTGCGACATGGTTCAATGTGCAGCGAAGGGTATTTGGACCATTGCAGCTGACGTTACAACATGAGTGCAAAGAGTTAAAGTGGTTTCATTCTTTTGTCGGAGAAATTCGAACACAAATTTAACTTTATAATAAAACTCGTAAACAAGCCTGGCTCGGAGTGGAATGCTGTTTTTAGCATCTCTATGTGTACCAGCCATTAGACAATATGCATATATGCATGAAAGTTTGTAACTTAGCTATAGTCCTAAAGACTTTTGAAATTCATTCTATTTTATTAAAAATACAGGAGCTTCCAAGGAGAATCTTGGTTGCAGAATGTAATCAGAGTTTGTGCAATATCTCAAGATTTTGAATGATGTCATGTGTTTGTACAAGAAAATGAGGTACCGTGTGAGCTACTAACGGGTATCATCGGCATTTGAATGCATCTGTTATTGTTGTTTTGTATAAAGTAATTTTATGACCATCTTAATATCAGGCCCTTAATGTATAAAACTGTGATCAAAATGTGAAATTCTGTAAGTTTGTTATAGCCGATGGTTTGCCAAAAGGACTGACAGCAGTGGGTTGAAGACATTTTATATACACTGTAAATGGAGACAACCATGAACTCGATGACACCTAAAAAACGGAGTTTCTTCTGATTTCTAGGCTTCTTATCGCTTCTAAATGTCCCAGGGAAATTAATCAAATCAGTTTTGCAAATTTGTTACCCAAGCTGTACATAGAACTTTAGAGATATAAGGAAAGAAAAAACGCTGATTTGAAATAACTGATTCTCTCTACAGTGACTTGACTATCAGAGTGATATTCCTGCTGAAAATATGAGTGTGCGGTAGCAAAAGATCTTTCAATATGAAAAAAAATGTGTGGAAATATATCTTTAGTTGATTTGAAAACATTCAATACGAGACATAGTGAAAATAAAGGATGAATATTCCATTACAGCCTGTTTCAGCAGCTTCGAGTTGTGTAATTTATGCCACCGATTGATTCTTCTAGTGGACTTATTGGCCACAGTCCTGTGTTTGTATTTTTAAGGAATGGCAAACTAAACTTATGGATTCAGTCAAGCATGGAGTATTTTTGTTTCTTTTTGTTGTTGTTGTTTTTTGTTTGGTGGTGGTGGGAGGGGGTGGGGGGACTTAAGGTTTTGAATGATTCATGAATGAAGTTTGTGTTTGTGGTTTCAATGGTTTATTTTTTAAAAGTCATCTAAAATCATAAAGACTGCCAACCGTTTTTTGAGACTTGATTTTGTTAAAGAAAGCACCTATAAATTGTAAGATACCTTGTAATATTGATCAGGACACCTGTTCTACAAGTCTGTTTTCACTGTTGTGGCCAGCAGGAAAGATGGACCTTAACGATCACAATTAAACACTGGCATGTTATTATGTGTTAACTTTATCCCATCATATATTGTGCTTAATGATCTTATAATGCTGCTGCTTTTGCATTGTTAAAAGAAAACAGAATTGCAGTTGTAGGAGTCACGTGTATAAAGCAAATGCATGCATCTACACTGAATGTCTTTGGAGTCTGTTGTTATCAAGGTAACAACCTGTTGTCTGACGATTCCACATACCATGAAATGTTTGAATGTTTGGAAGAATAAAAACAGCACAGAATTTTGGAATACTGGTGCATATACCAATATGCATTGATGAGCCATGTCTGTTTTGAGGTGGAATATGTGCAAGCATGTTGCATCTGTGTGTTAGGGTCCATTGTCTATGCCTCAGTGCAACTGTATGCGCATGAAGAAACCAAAGCCAGATACTTTGTAGCTTAAAATTTGCACTGTGCTGATCTGCAATCACATTCTGAATCTGTGTTGAGGACATTTTTTTGGTAAGTTTTTAATTTCTGAGAATGATTCACATTACGGATTGGGCAAGACCCATGACATATTTCTGAACAACATTTTAGCAACATCAAATGTTCCATTGTTTTCCTGATGATCTGTTCTGTCTCTGCAATGTTAATGGTGTCACTTGGATCACTGTTCTCTTTATCACCTTGCTGTCTCACGCCGACGTGTGTGTGCTATTACACACATGTAACCATTACCCAGCATGTCATCATTTGTCATGACATGACCTAGGCAACCTATACATATGTATTCAAATTAGAAATATTGGAAGCAAAATCCAGACAGCACTTGTTACAAATATTTCATCCGTTGCCACTGGCTGCCAGTCTGGTACGTGACTGCACCAGTTTTTAATTCTGTGTACAGCCAGCGGGAGAGGAAACCTTGAGGCCCGCCTGACAGAAGTGGGATAGTGTAATAAGGCCTCCAAACTTTGGACTTGGTAATGTATATTGATGGGTGATGAAAGGAGCTTTAAATTGTGATACTCTGCCTGTAGGTAAAAGCACGGCATATTAAGGGAAATTGGGATCTCTTTATAAATGCTGTTTTTGCCGTAGGGTTTTTTTTGGCATTAGTAGGCACTATTACTTGTTGCGAAGCTTTTATTTTTTAAACTCATACTGCCAATGCTTTCTGTGAAATTTACAAGCCTTTGTATACAGTTTTGTCTTTAACTTTCCTTCCCCTTATCCTTTAAAAATTGCTGTGAAATTTAACTCTCTGGCACCAGTCTAGATCATTCCCAGTCCCTGCACACGTAGACAGGTAGGCATGCACCAGAGCAGAAATATTTTATCCTAAAGTAATAATTATTGGAAGTTGTTTAGCTCGTTGATCCCAGCGTGCTGCATGCCTTCCTCAACTGAAATAACTAGATAGATTAGAGCGACTGTACCAGAAATCGTTAAAAATGTCAGGGAAGCAATTGCGTGTCGAAGTGATGATGTTTTTGGCAATTTCGCACTATAGGAAAGAGTTGGGGGAGGGGGGCTCTGGTTGCGGTGGCTGAACTGGTAATGGTAGAGGCTGGTTCTCTTCAGGTTTGTAGAAGTTGGTTGGTTATTTAGAAGGACAGTGCTTCCACCTTGCGGTGATTTCACACGATTGGGGGTGGGGGTCCTATTACTAAGCTATGTACTGAAAGAACCACCAGACTGATGGGTGCATTAAGATGGCCAGTACTAACAGGCAGTTTTATGTGCGGGGAGATGGCCGAATGGAGTTTGCACAATGTATAACTCCAGGAAATAATCTTTGGCCACACCAGGATTCGAACCAGCAAACCTTCCACCCGCTAGTCCGCAGTTCTATCAACTGAGCTGTCCAGGCCCCCCTGTTTATCGAAGTCGCGCGCATGGCAGGTTATAAGGGGTTGACCAAGTTAACCAAGTTGAGGCGGTGCAAGGGCGGAGGTAGCTGACGGAGGTGTTTGCCTGCACACGCGAATATTTGGTGCCGCACAACATCCCTGATAGCGCCCCAGCTTCCTGTGGGGGACTGTCAGGCACTTGGGGGTGGTGGACATTTTTTCAGTATCCCATCCTCATTATTGCGTCATAATGCGACGTCCGTGTCATGACGTCATTCCGTCTTTGTGCACGCAACCCAATTTACAACGTTTTTTTTTTCGCGGGGTGTCTGCCAATTAGAAGCACATAAAGCCTGGGAAAGAAGTTTGCTGCAGGTAAGAATGTTTAATTATACATTGATGTATCGATGGAAAGCGACAAAAACGCAGTCATAAATGTTAGGGGCAGTTTTTACCAACTTTTTCAGACAAGACACGCTGAAATTGCCTACAAAAGTACACTTGACTATAGCAGTACGTACAGTTTTTGGTGGTATAATCATGCCGACTTTACAGACTAGAGCGAATCTCTCTTGAGCGGTTATACCCAATGTCCCATCCATTATAATGATTAATTTTTTTGTGACTAGTACAGCTCACGGAGAAGAGGATGGTTAAACAGCTTTATGGCTGCGGAAAAAGGTTAATGATGCCTCATGATTCTTTAGATCGTACGGGAATGGGATGTTTGAAACCACGTCCCCCTTGTGGACCAGCATTAGAAAAGTTAATCATAACGATCGTACCCTTCAGCTTATAAACAGTTTTGAAAGTTCATTTCTGGTGACAAAATTTCATTGCTAAACTCGGGGTAGGGGTGCAGAGCTGAACGGAGGAAGTAGCGGGGATGTTCAGCAGTTGAGTGATATGACAACTATTTTATAAGAGGAAGCCATGCAGATTGACAGCGGACTCATGGGGCTGGCAGTTGTTTAACAAGCTGGATGTCTAAAACCCCTGATTAGAGTAATTTTTCCTGCACGTATATCTCGATCTGTGGCAAGAAGGCGAAAGGCGACCACGACGAGGTAGAACGCACGAGCGCGCGCGCACACACCCATGCACGCAGGTGGATTGAGTTGGGGAGCGGGCGGCAGAAAGGCGTGGTTCAAACGTATAGATGTTGTTAATTAACCCCAGAATACATTCGATACTTGCACACGAAAAACACTCTTTCCGGGAAATATTTCACTGGAGAACTACGATTGGCTGGCGCCAGTACAGAATATATATATATATCCCTTTCAGTCAAAGACTAGGGAGTTCTCATCAAAAGCTTTCGCAACTCAAGTAGAAATGGCAAGTGCAATTTAGAAGCATTCTGCCGACTGTGCAAAGTTGTTAGTGTTAACAACGTTTGTTTGGTACGTCTTCCCCTATTTCACCTGTGGCTGTTGGCAGCACAAGCCGGGTGAAGCACACCACCTGTAGACGTAAAAATGCGACTTAGCGCTTCCGATATTTGTTCACAAAGTGCGCCGGTCTGTTGCCTGCGTGTTTTACGCACATTTTAAGTTTTAAAAGGGGAAAAGGGACTGCCCAATCAATTCAGTTCGTACCAAAACAGGTGTCCTTATGTTGTTCATCGACAGGTACTGTTCATTTTACCGGCACATGATCACTCTTTTCATTTGCATTCAGTTGCAGGTTCTGCCCAGAGCTCAAGGCGGATGATTCAGTTCTGCTGGCATCCACTAATTTTTGTGCAGTAAATCAGCACCCCTGCAGAGATAGGTGCATCTCCACTAATTATTTCAATAATTGTACAGATAATAACAAACGACCTGTTTCTTTCCAGAAAAATATCGGCTAAAGGATAGGGTTTAGATTTTCTAAGTGGCGGAGGGTGATATTAACAGTTCACCAATTTCAGAGGTCACGGTTGTCACCGGTTTTTGGACTAGACACACACACACACAGAGAAGCTCAAGTCCAAACATACCCTAGACAGAATGTCAACAGAGAAAGAAAAAACATCATGTATAGTTCGAGTTTTGGGGAAAAACAGAATGTCCAGCCTGACACCAAGGAAAAACCTAAATGCTCAGCGGAACCCTGACAACAATTCTGAATCCTCAGTTCAAGGTGTGGAAAAATTCAGAATGTCCAATTTACTACCAAAGAAACTGGACGTTGAAGTTTTTGACATGGTGGACAAAGTAGGCAGGACAGCACAGAATTGGAGAAAGAAAAGCCAGCGGAGGAGAGATGCAGCAGACCACAGTGACTCCACGCCAGACATCGCAAGCAGTGATGTGATGCTGATGCTTCTAGGAGGGCCATGTCTTGCCATGACTTTGATGCAGGTATTGTCATCTCCCAGAGTTAGATGGGAAATTTAAGCTCACGTGTGGCAATGTTGACACCCTTACAAACCTTGGCCCATGAATATTGAGCCATTAACCACACCATGAGAGGTTAAAAGCCAGTGACAAAAAATGGGCTACTTGAAGGGGGTGGAATACCTAGTGTCGGAGCTTCAGACATGTGTCAAAGGTTTCAGGTTCAAACCTTTCACTGGCCAAGGATATCCTGGGTAATCTGGAGTTTAACATGATGCAGATTCCATACCATCCCCCCACCCCCGACTCTGCCAAACACGATGCTATAGTCATCAGTCTATTTGTTTCAGTGCATAGCTTAGTTATCAGACCTTATCCCCTTGTAATGCAAAATCTAGTCTGCTGGAGGTTTGTCTGGCTGAGGGGTTCGCAAGTTCTTGTGTTTCCTTGCAAGCATTGCCACCACGTGAGTAAGCTTTTATTGTGGACACCTTCTGAGAGTTTTGGTTGCACTATTTCAATATAAACTTGGCAGTCAGGGGTTGCAAAGGATGCACATTGGCAAGCAATAATATGGCTATATATGGGTCATAGGATAGGCTGCCAGCAGCATGTTTGAAGTTGAGGCACTAAAAATTAATGGATCCTACATAGCAAAAACAAGTGGTTAGCTATAAACTGCTAATGCTTCCTGACATCCTTTGTAGCAAGCTGACTTCTTGTTAGCTGCTGCTTATCGAGCACAACTAGAGATGGCGCTGTCTCAAACAAGGATGACGCTAACATGTTTCTCTGACAGTTGCCTGTTTGTGTATTTTTGTTAGGTGACTTTCACCACCGACTTGCTGGTGTCAGCATATCCGGATCTGAGTACTGACCTGAAGAATCTTATATGGATGGTTCTCTTCTTCTCTTATATGGGATTCAACGTTGGCTTATGCTACCTGTTCTACAACCTGGGCTGCACGTTGTACAGGAAATGGCAAAATCAGCTGGGGGAAGATCCCTCCGAGACCTCCGAAAATCCCAACTGGGTTCTCAGGGACCCTATGCAGACACGAAGTGGCAGAGCATATGGGTACAGGTATGCCTACTGGGCATGAAAAAGAACTGGAGGCAAGTTTGCTCCAAGATGGGTGGTTGACATTTTGCTGCTGTGATTTGTGGCATATAGCTGGGCTCCACTAGTGGACTCAAGATTTGTGAGGAATAGCTAGAGTTCCATGATTGGTGTTAGATACTTGACACAATACTACAGGGCAATGTCTTCCAGAAGTCAACAGTGGATGATTGGGTCTTGATGTCAAGACAAATGTTTACAGAAAACCAAAAAAATCTAAAAGACAGCTGATCCAAAAACTTCAAGATGCCATGTATAATAAAAGTATCAAATTAAGATTTATCAGCTACAAAAAGGTGTAGTCAGTACTAAGGCACTGGTTACAATGGGACCATTCAATTTCCAACATACAAAAAATCTGTAGGTACTTCACATGGAAACTGATTGTTTGTGTGTGTGAGAGAGAGAGGATGAGTGTGAGAGAAGGCAGATGTATCCAGTGAGTACATGTAGTTCCACCTTTTGACCACATTTGTCTGTAAGTCTGATTAATCATTCCAGATGTAGTACTCAGAATTGTGGAGGAATGGCAAGTTTCATGGGTGCATTTTTTTTAAAGGGAGTGGGATAATATTTCTGGTAATTTCATTTTAGAGTAGGATTTGGTTGTAAGCATGCATAAGAAAGTATAAGTAAGAACCACACATTAATTAAACAAACTGCTGACATTATCTGACGTGATTTAATGTCACAATATATGAGAGCCATTAGACTGCTCAGCATATCATGTTGCAAACAGTGTTTTCAATGTCCTTTATATCACAATCTTCTCTATCACCACATCTATCAAGCAAATATTCAAGTACAAAGAGTAAATCAGATCCCATATTTAAGCAAGATCTCTCTGTTGCAATTCATTCCGATACCACATAAGCACTGATTACATCCATAAATGTTTGATCAATATATGGCGTATGGGCTGGACATTTTCCTGCTGTCCAGCCCATGTGCCACATCTACTGAAACTAAGTCTTTTTCTTCTGTTTTCGTTTTTGTGTCGTCCTGATGAAGGGGTAGTGCCCCGAAACATGTAGATTGTCTTTGTCATGTCTTAGCTTGTTCCAGTTCCCTTGTTTTAATTTTAAGAAAGGTTTTTCCTCCAAGCGGCAGTCACCTGTTTTTCTTGTATAAACCGAGGTGAGGGAAAAGAATACAGCTCCATCACTTAATTTTAGTTCCCCATTTCAGTTCCTCTTAGGCATATTAGCAGGGCGATAACTGCAACAGTTTTAATTTTGATTAATAGTTAATGTTGTGGGGAAAAAACATGAACATATAAATTGGAAAAGCATTTAAAATGACATGGAAACAATATGCACTAAAATCACGTCTTAATGAGCAGTTATTCTCGGTCCAAAAGAGAGATCATTCACACTTTTGCCTTCAAAATTCAAGGTCATAAGAAAAGGTGTGAAAGCAGAGATGGACAGACAAATGCACAAAGAGACATTGGGGAGAAGCTAGGACCTGGAGAAGAAAAGCAGGGAGTGAGACAGAAAAAGAAAAGAAGGGGAAAAAAGTACAGAATGAAAAAGAAAAATTAGAGAACTTGAGTGCACATAAAAGAAAACCAACAGATATAATAATATCAGCACTATGTAAAGGTGATCACATATAAATAAAGTACAAGAAGCTTCAACTTGCAGGGTAAAACTGACGAGAAACACGATCACTTTTTCTTCAGAGAGTAGCACCAAATTAAGAATACACCTATGACTTATGAAAGTGTCATAGTCTTGCTTAAGTTCAAGCTTGTCAATACAGAAGTGGCTAAAACTGTACAAAACACACTGAAGGAACATACATATGCACCAGACTACAACTACAGACACATCAGGATTGTTCATTTTGTGGCTCTGGTATTCAAAAGCACTGTACAACTATCTACAGCAGGCACACACATAAACTGCACGAACATATTTAAGAAAATCAAGCAGTAATATATGAACTAAGATGGTGCCCAGAACTATGGCAGAATGCAACAGTTTGTGTTCTTTAAAAATATGACTTTTAAGAAGATCTGCATAAACAAAGTTTGGATGTTTTTTGGGGGGGAGGGGGCTTACACATGAACTGATACGACAAACATAGGATCTGCACAGAAAGAATTAGGTTTATTTAGATCACTCATCTATTTGTCACAGGTCTGGGACTTGAGGGTACTGCTTAATGGCATGCAAAACCAGTCTTCGACAACAGTAAGAGTATCAGTTCATGCGTAACTCCTTAAGTTTTCTTGCTATTAACGTGGTATATGTGGAAACACCCACCACCACCATCATGACCAAATAAGTCAGCTGCATAAATATTTATGAACAATTGTGAACACACATGGTGAGCTGAAATTTGTAAAGTATACTTCTTCACGCTGACTGCCTGCTTCACTCCCAAGCAATGTGATATGTTTAAGATTGAGACAATGGAACACATACAGCCGACGTTATCAGTTTATGATACCATACTCAGAGGAAACATTGTTGCTTGGTTTTGCATTTGCAACAGTGCAGCACAGCTCCTTGTTATCATCAGCCATCATCTTCAGGGTAACATGGCTCTAAAAATGCCCAAGAAACAGCGAAAGAGGTCCTCCCATCTGAAGCCACCGCAAACAAAAAGAATCCTCAAGAGACAAGATGCCAGCTAGAATGATGTCACAAACAGGCAGTGTTACCAGAAGCTTTGTACTCCGGTCGGCCAGCATGCTGAAACCTGCGGCGCTCAACTTTCTGTACGTGTTCTGCTAACAGTCTGCTGGCTGAAAGTACTTCTTCCGTGGCCTCTTGCAGTCTCTCCATCTGTGATTCTGACAAAATGGAGACAGAATCTGAACATGACTGCCAGCTGTGAAGGACTGTGGCTCCTGCCCTTTGTTTTGACGGAGCACCTGCATGAGGCTGGGGTGAGAAGGATGATTCTGACACACTGTCTGAACATGTCAAAGAGTAGTTTGACTTGGAAGCTGTCAGCAACTGGAGAGCTCCTTTCTGAATTAGTTCTGCACACTGTTGGACTTGCTGCAGGTGCTGGTTGTTTCCTGCATTGAAGAGAACGGGGAGGAAAATGCATCTGAATATGCAGACAGAATGATGGGAAATGGAAACATCCTATCAATCATTTTGGTCCATGATAATGTCAGTGAATGTGCATTAAAAATGGCTAACTTACTATCTACAAGCTTTGACAGAGGCGATCAAGAATTTAGCACAAGAAAGGAACCTAGAAGAAAACAATATTAGTTCTACATATAGTCGTGGCAATATTTATGTTTCTGTTTTCAGCTAAATTACTTATGTTTATTTGTTTTAATACATGTAGCCTTAAAGAGGTGGCTGCTTCAAAGACCAAGCACCGTGCTTTTGCATTTGTGGGAATGAAGTAGCGATACATTGCTCTTGTACACCCTGAAGACTTCAGAAATGTGATTCCCAGATACAGATAAGAAGGAAAAGCATGGATCCTGACAATGCACGCATCAGGATGATTACACAATGGTTTGTCAGCAGCACAGTTAAACAGCACTAGAAGCTGTGGCAACACTACCATCTACCTAATTATCTTCTATAAATAGACCTTTGAGTTGTCAGTGTCAGCAGATAGTTTTGATTCTTTACCACTGGAGCACAGTATACCTTTCAGAACTGGTTCTGCATGCTGCACTAGTAAATTTGCTGTCTCTGCCAGGCTTGACACCTGTGTCAACAGTGACTGTAGGCGCTCATAGTTTTGGTGATAAAAGGGATGGCCCCGCGGAGGCACAACTACATCAACATCCAGGGAGATACTCCCGTCACGAATGTTTACTCCTACCTCCACCTAAAAGCAAGATGGCAGTAAAGCAAATGTGAAAAGCAGCAGTCATAGATGCACAGCGATATTCAGAGGCACGCTGGACTTTAAAATAGCTCCCAAGCAGAAAGCAAAGCTTAGCCTTATTCACAACTCTAGCAAGGTGATAACTACAACAGCAACAACAGGAAAAAACCAAACCAATTTAAAACTGTTTGCGGATCAGTGTTAAGGAAGCTTACTAGGTTAGCAAAGGCTCGACAAAGAAAAAAATTAATAATAGAATAATGATAATAATGTCTGATTGAATACTGAACTATTTCACCATTTGTTGATGGACATGCATTTGTGTGTGTGTGTGTGTACATGTGTGTGTGTGAGAGAGAGAGAGAGAGAGAGAGAGGATGCAGATGTTAACATAAATGTAGTTGATGCCACATATAAGAGAGGATACAATGCACCGATTTCTAATCATGTATTTTATACAGAAGTATGAAGGTATGGGCCCCCTCCCCCCACCCACCAAGAAAACTGTCATTATCAACAGCTTCAGATACTGATGTTAATTACACAGCACTTCAGTTTTGCATTAGCATCTATTGTCATGTAAAACCAGAAAGACATTCTTTCTTATACTGCAAACTTCCTCTTCTGATCCCTCCTCTTCCCCAAAGAAAGTGACAAAATTAAAATTAATAAAGAATGTAAGTGCTGACCTCAACATCCTGACAAGTTTGTAGTAAGGTCTTGGTATTGGCTAATGTCTGTCCAACATGCCTCGCAACTGTAATCAAATCCTTTAAAAAAAACCCACATTATTAAAACACTGCAAAATTATTGTTTTATTGGACCTAGATCATGGTGGAACCCCTAAACATTATGCATGACACTAGAAGCATGTGAAAGAAAGCTACTTTCAGCAAAACTGAAAACAGTCACATCCCCAAATTAAAAATCCATTAAAGCTTAAAAAGCAACGTGTCTGTGAGATAAAGCATTGGTACTTGGTCACTTTGAAACATAATCGTATCTGCTGGCCTTGAAAACAAATACAAAAAGAGACTCATAAAAAAATATAAAACATATAACACCCTGCCAAATGGTTGGTGTTGGTTTCAAGCAAAATGAGTCCAAGTCAAAAGTTCTTGCAAAGTTTGTTTGCTTAAATTTTTGGATAATGCTTCAAATGAAAACTTGGCATGGATACTGTACACAAAAGGACAGTTGGTCGTATGCTTTTGTTGCAGTTAAAGTTTTCTTATTCAATAATTGGTTATAGACATTAAAATTTTTTTTTACAAATCAGTCACCATCAAATTTTGTCACACAAATATAGATTCTTGTGATTTTTTATTTTTTCTCTTTTTTTTTAGGTTTCTATACCTTGATAAAGGAGCTGCACATACAGTCTTATCTCCTCAGCTGAAACTGAAAGGACCTCTCATTTTGCTAATTTTCGCCGTTCCATACAGCACTTCAACCAAGTTTGATCTCAAGCTACATGAGATTTGCAAGGAAAACAAAATTGCAAACCTATGATGCAGTGTCATATTTGATAGCAGGGTCCGGTTCGCTACTTCAAAAATTGTATTTTGCTACTTTATCGCTACTTCAAAAAACTTTGTAGTTCACTACTTTTTCGAAAGAGTAGTGACTCCTTTTTTTCTACTTTCCAAATGTGCTGGTTCACAATTGCAAATTGAACTGAATTTCAGTGTGAAGGTCCACTTACCCGAGCACTTGATGCACTGGTTAGGTTCTCAGCTTTGATCTTGCAGTCCTCAAGGGTCCTCACCCCTCCCTCAAGAGTTTGGTCCAGCAAGTTGTCACAGCCTTTCAGGAAGGCCTGACATACCTCAGCACTCAGCTTATATATTGGGGAAAAAAAAAGCTAGGGTTACATTTCTGGTTCGTCTGATTACCTAGAATTTTTACTTTTAACATGGCATCTTTCCTTTACCTTTACTCTTATTCTCCCCTCTCTCTGTCTTGCTCTCACTCGGGTGTCACCAAATCAATAAGAAGAAAAAAGGAAAGAGGAAACAGAAATCATGAGGTTAAAAAAAGGAGAGAAAATGACAACACCATCCCCCCCCCAAAAAAAAACAACAAAAAAAACAAAAAAAAAACAGGTGGGCATGTTGGCATGATGTAAATTGCAAAGACAGGCAGGCAGGCCAAAAGACAGCAAATATCGTTCCATGCACTTCTAACCACAGCGAAGAATGGCTTCTACATGCACTTCATTTCACTGATAATTATTAAAACACAGAGGACACATCAAATAGGTTTCCAATAATTAAAGAAACTTTTCAACCAAAGGCAGGGAAACAGGAGCTTCTACACCACATGGATCTGCTAGATGGTGGTTTTAGACAATCTTTTCATGCATCCCCAACTATGTAACATTACAAACTCCAACCTGCCCTTATCCCCAAGTATGTAACATTACAAACTCTAACCTGCCCTTATCCCCAAGTATGTAACATTACAAACTCTAACCTGCCCTGATGTTCTACACACAGGACTTCCATCTGATGTGCGCTCAAGGCACAGAACTCTGGCCTTCGTAGCTAATGCCAGCTCCCCACACGTGTGGCACAGACGCAGAATTTCCTCATTAATCTTGTTTGCTGATTCATGAATGAGGCTGGTGAGGTCCATCTCACAGCCCTGAAGATTGTCACACAGGTGTTATACATTAGTTGAAGTTTTACTGCTGCCTCAGTGTCTGTGCTGACCAGTGACAAATATTTTATTCACCAAATAGCCCAACAGAGAAAAGGTTTGAAAATAGAAACATCAACACACATTTTAAAACTTTCAGAAGATGCCCTCTGCATCACATTTAATGCCACCGTACAAGCCTTACATTTAGACTACACCAAATCTCCAAGCCATCAGAAATAAGCGTGATGATTAAACATGCAGCACATCACGTAAATTCCAAACACAAGGGTGACTCAAACACGTAAGACAGGCCTACATTTGTTTTCATGTTTGCTCTGTTTTGCACATCTATCGTCACATGCCTGCAAGTGCAAACCTTAGCATACAGCACCATAACTTACCTGCAGGAAGTGTGAAATGTGAACACCCACCACGCGAACATGCTCAGTGAGGCGTGCAACAAAATCCTGTAGTAGTGGAGTGCTGTGGTCAAAACCAGAGGCCCAAAGACAGCAATGGGAGGCCAGGACCTGCAGTCCACTGACCAGCTGCACAGGTGGGCAGGCTGCTTCCAGGCTGGCATCAAGACCTCCTGCACAATCAAGTCAGAGTGTACTACTAGACAGGAAAGCAGGCTGGGTGTGACACTCTGTATGTGTGTATGTGTGTGTGTGTGTGTCGGGGGGGGGGGGGGGGGGGGGGGAATTGAAGCTTGGTCAGCACCAATGGCTCTAGGTCTATGACAGTACATGGCTGAACTAGATACCACATCCTGAGGAAATGCATGTCACAGAGACAGCAAGACCCCACAACCTAAAATTCTCCCTGCCTTGGTGATAAGCACTTAACCATTATGTCACCAGATTCCTCTAAACAGATTAGCATTGCAGGGAAGAATGCCTCAGAGGCTTTGAACAAGAATCTTCACAATAATAAATTAAAAGAAAGGAAAGGAAAATACATTCTACAAACAGGGACACTGGACTTCCGTGGTCCAAAGGCTAAAACCAGGTTCATACAATAGGTTCACACAAGCAGACTGACTGACTGTCATGTCTGCCCTCAGTTACTCCATCCAGGCAAGCTATCAGCCACTAGCAGTCCAAAAGGACCAGCCATCTGTCACTCACCTGAAGCAGGCTGACTGTCATGTCTGCCCTCAATTACTCCATCCAGGCAAGCTCTCAGCCGCTCGCAGTCCAACAGGATCTTGTCAGCTATTGTTTCTTCAGCACTCATGGATACTGGTCAGAAATAATGATGACAATGACAAAGAAACCCACAAACATTCATCTCGCATACAGAGAGAGCTGCCAACCCCACTGGCAAGTCAAGAGGAATCATATGGGCCAACTGACAGGAATTTCAGGAAATTTAGAGAAATCTGCAAACAAGTTAAGAACTGACCTGATTCAATAAGCAGCCTACAGAGCAACACACCAAAAGGAGTTAACTGCTTGCTAAACATTTGATAGTAAAACAACAAAAGCATATAATATTATGAATAGGCTGGAAAAAATGAAATCCACAATGTTACAGACCAAAACAGCAAGTGCATGTGCATTTACTCAAGGTACAGCTACACGACAGCAGAAACAAAGCAGCACACAGGAGAAGGCACCTCTGCAAATCCGCAAACTATTCAAACAGGCATTCAGTTCTAATTGCAGATAACTCTCCTGGCAAAGATGTGCTGAAAAAGCCACTGATCATCGTAGTCTTTGTTTGTTTTATATCAATGAAGCCAGTGGAATCTAGATGCTTTTTCACATCATTAATTTAATTCCTCCACATGACACTTTCAAAGCTTGAGGTTAATCTCAATTCTTCAGGAACACAAATGAACAAGATCATAAAAGAAATAACATGTCTAACCAAAGAATATTTAAGAACAATACATTCTTCTATTTATTAGAACCATCTCAGTATGAAAGTGCAGTGCACATGTACAAAATAGCCAGTCAAGCCATGTTCTCATCTACTGAAGTAGCCAAAGGGAACAAGGTGTGAAGGTCAAGTGGTTAAGTTGACTTCAGTAGCGGTTGCATTCAAATATGCTGCAGATAAGATCAAGGCAGTGTAAACAAAAGTGAATTGTATAGCTCTGAGTTCTGCACTTCATCATAAAACAGCTTCCAATCTCCACCTAATCAGAATGTGTTGCAGGCATTTCATGAAGCCAGTTTCAGACTTCACACGGCATGACCAGAGAAGCACTGAAGCCCATTCCTCAGTTTTCTGTTTGCTAAGTCCATCTTCGGCAAATTCAGCTAAAGCTTTAGTAGATTTGAACACAGGTTTTGGCCAGTTACTGTTATGTAGCACTGAAAAATGTTCCACATGAAACAATTAATTTTTTTAAAGGTAGTTTGTGAACATGGTGAGACGAGGAACTTTTGCCACTCACAATTCAGATGGCCGACAGTCAGAGTCACCAGCTTTCGACAGGCTTTGAGCAGACTCTTGTCTGTATCTTGTGCAGAGGGTGTCCCAAAAGATACTGAACAAATACAGACACACAGATGCATGTTCACCCACAAACAAACATTCAATACATACCTTTAAAAGTGTCTCACAATGCCATCAGAAAATTTTTAAAATCCCAGCAGCTTCCTTGCAGCTCTCACAGTTAGTCATACAATTCATCCAAAATTAACCTTTTAAAAATTCTCACAAACATTAAATTTCAGCAGCAAAAGCAATATGCTGTGCAATATTTTCAGAACATTTAGGAAACTGTTTTTAACATAGTAGGAAGATGGGGGAAAAGTTCTGTTTCATTTGACAGTTGATGGATTCTGACAGGCTGCAGTTTTGTTTAGAGGTTGGATGTATAACTATTTAACAATGGCTTCAGATCAGTTGCAGTTTTGTATAGTTTAAACATTGGTTGCATGAGTATTCATTCGACAATGGCTTTAGATCAGCTGCAGTTTTGTATGGTTGAGGGGTTGGCTGGAAGAGTGTTCACAGCCTGACAAGCCTGTTCACCCTGCCTACTTCCGCTTACTTTCCCATGAGGAAATGACAGGAATGCCAATATAACCCCGCCCAGAACTATGGCTGACATGTAGCTAGAAGGTGTAGTGAGCAAAGAACTAAGGTCTGACCTCGCTTTGAGCTGAACGAAGACAAAGAACTGAACACAGGTAACGATGAAGGGGTGCTACCACTGGATATGGGACTTCTAAGAAGACTGGAGCTGCAAAGATACAAGGTCATAAAAACGTACAAGGTCAAGCCATGCTAGATAGTTCTCATGAGCACAATAAAGGTTGCTGCAGAAAGGGCCTGCCCCACACTCTCCTGCAGATTAGAAAACACCAAGTAGGATCAGATTGCAGCAGTTAAGCAGATACACATCAAGGACAGTGCAGTCCAGCTGGATGAAGGGTTTTGCATGACATTGTTTCTGAATTACTGCAGCAGCTGGCTGGATGAGATTTTTGTGAAATCATGCAAGCATCCTATAGGCAAAGGCATCGCCTCTACCGAACTGATACTTACACAACAGGGGAGGCAAATGCAGAAGGGTTTTCTTTTTTCCACGTGTCGTCAGGATCATTAAAGACCTCATCGTCCTCAGCAAAACTGTCAGTATTGCTCTGAATCCCAAGAGTACAGTGATTAGACATGAAGTATTCAGAACAATAAATAAAATAATGACTCATTTGTGAGGATAATGATATATTTGCAAACAGTAGCAAAATGTGTCTACCATGAGCTTGAAGTCGGGGGTGGGGTGGGTGGGGGGGAGCATTCAACATTTTCCAGTTTTTCTGGAATCTGACCTAGAACTGGTGCCTTGATCCAGCACTAAGATGTAGGTTGGCTGCATGTTTATTAAATAGTGACCTTTCAGCTACCCACTAAATAAAACAGGCAAAGAGACAGCTACAACAACATACTAACATGTAGAAGCTGCAGTCAGACACATAAACTCAAACAGAAAATACCTGGTACAGGTCTCTCATCTGCACCACCTTTTCTTCAAGCTTCGACACCGACCAGTGAGTGAAGATGCCATGGCGCGTGTCCGCCACCTTAATGACCGTCTGAGTCTGTCCTGCCTCCCCTTCTTCAGACTCATCTTCTAAATCTTCACGGCTAAACACCTGAAGATATGTAAAATCAAAAGTAGCCTTTCCCTTTTCTGCTTTTAATTAGCCACCAAGGTATTGCTCATCAGTCTGGCATTCTGCAACTGGGCCATAGCCTTAAAGATAGCAATGTTTCATTTTCCAGTGAGCCCACAAATATGTTTAACTTAATTTTAAAAAAACCTCAATAAACAAGAGAGAAATATTTCACTTGTCAAGTTTGGTATGTGAATTGTTGAAATTTTTTAATGAAAATGGCAGCTAGCATGGTACTGTACAGTAATGTATGTTGGAATAACCAAAAGCAGTAGCTCAGACAAAAATAGACAGCAACAAGATGGAAAGACTGACATGATAAAAGAAAAACAAACCGAAAAAACTTAAGAAAACCACTTGAAGCAAGTACTTCTACTGTACTGCAGGATTAGGTAAGTATCACAATAATAAGACTTAAAATAAAACGATTTAAAAATAGTCACGAAAATGTGATTCTTAAACATTGTGGGGTCACAGGAATTGAAAAAGTGCTTAGGACAATTTTAAAAGTACTGTACATTTACTAAAATCCATGTACTTTCAGTGGTTTTTTGTTGTTGAAGAAATCATGAGGCTGGGCCAGCTGTAGTACAACTGCAGATTGTGTGATGACTGTGCTGAAATATTGTTGAACTAGTGAGCTGTACACTGATTTTGAGCCCTGATTGCGGAAGACATTTGCTACTGAGGCTGTTGTATCGCAATGGATGTTGCGGAGATTTTTTTTTTTACAAATTTTTAAACCAAAAGTGGTTCATCGACAAAGGATGCAACTGGTGTTTTCTTATAGCAGAATCATTTTTCTATCTTAGGCTTCACACCATCGTAATCCGCAAAGACATCGTAGATTGAGAAGATGGTAGACCCACCAATCTATGCTGCACAGATACATGTACGCACGAAACGGGGAAATTACCAAGGATTTTTTTCGATGCTGGCTGATCTTGTTGGCTTCTCTCAGCAACAGCGCCACTTTGTACAGATCCTTTTTTGCACTGCTGCTGACTGCTCCATCACCTGCCACACGCTTGCGCTTGGAAGGTGTCATCTCACTGCGACGCTGGCGGGCATCGTCCAAGCGCTGTCTGAGTCTGAGCCGCTCTTCTTCGAGTAACTCCAGAATACGAGATTTGCTGGTCTCCGTGTTGCCATTCACCTGCAAAACATAAGGCTATGAAGAAGGGCTTAACACAACAAAAGTCGGCCTCCCTCTTTGCTCGTGTTTAAACAGAAGAGTTGATTTGATCACATTTTGTTCAGATTTCCAACCACCTGTTTTGTCTACCATTGCTCTATACATAACAGCATTTATCGTAGATCTTCACGAGTTTGTCTTTTCTTCTTCATTAGTTGCATTGCTGGATAGCAGAAAAAACAGGTGGCTATCACCAACTCATAAATGATTGAATGACCAAACCACAAACAGCATTGATATTAACTGCATTTTTAGTCTTCACTCCATGGGTAACATGAACGAGAGAACTCCATGGGTAACATGAACAAGAGAACTCCATGGGTAACACAAACAAGAGAACCAAACAGCTTCCAAGCAACTCTAAGCAACACCATCACACTCCATCTGACATCGAGTTACCTTTTGGGCTGCTTCGTCCTCCAGTTCACGTCTCTTACGCCCAGCAAGCACCTCCTGCTCCAGCATCTGCAGCAAGACAGTCCTAATCTCTGTTCAACTGAACTCACTGTAATACCTCTCCATCCCCACAAGGAGACGAACCTTTGACAGACAAGACATTTATCGCAAAACTGCAAACATTTTAAAAACCTCACGGAGGACTTTCACCGGATTCCATATCTGTCCCAAGTAATGATGGACTCTGTCTTTAACTAATAGATGGAGATGTTATCAAATAGACTTTTAAGCCATGAACAAATGTTATGATGCATAAATTTTCATCTGATTCAAAAAGGTAAGTGGTGATTAGAATAAACCAATGAGATGCCGACCATTTTCTGCTTGCGCAGATCTTGGATGAGGTCTTGAGCTTCCTGGCGCGACTGCACAGCCTTCTGTGCCTGCAGAGTCTGCTCTTTCTGCAAACAGAGCAACTCATTTTGGAGCAAGAGGACTGATATGAAAAATTTAGCTGTAACATTAGCTCTTCCTTGCACATCAAGAAAACAAAAACGTAGTTTGGCTCCCTCCATGTATCTGTGATTTTACATGATCCTACTCATCTTCATAATGTTTTAAAAGTTTAAAATCTGAACATTGTGAAAACTGTATCCATTGCAGCTTAATGAGGCAACCATGACAAACATGGAAAGGAGATTTGTTTGTTTGGTGTTTAATACCATCAGCAACTAAAGGTTGGATCATGCCAAGCAGTCGACCCTCTAAACAGGTGCAACATACACAGGAAACGTGAGCCAGAGCTACAATTATCGCTACTTTTGCGGCAAGCGCAAACTATTCCATTACTGAATCAGTTATGACAGTTATGGAATATGGGAACCATAAATACCCAATGTCCACAATGCCTCCCATCCTAGAACTGCATGACATGTAACTCGTAAGAACTGCCGTCTCATCCTGTTGTGTATGCAGCATCAAGCTGAGTCTTAAGACTGCTGTTCTGATCAGAAAATACTTTGAAAAGAAAATATCTGTAGTTTACTTCCACTAAAAAGGGCAAACTGAATCAACAACTCACAAGCGTTTTCTCTAGGTTGGCCAGTTTGTCTTCAAAGCCTGTGCGCTGCTGATGCAGCTCCATTTCGGCTTCACGTCTGGCTCGCTCAAGCTCTTCCTCCATTTTGGCCTGGGCGACTTTCTGCGCCTCCTTCAGCTCCGCTTGCAACCTGTCATTCGAAATCTCTTGAGCATCAATAGTTGTGTTCATGAAGCCTCCATAAATGCAAGACATCGTTATAACTGAACTTCAGGTTACTTCTGTGCAGTCTTACTTTCAGTTTATCTTTAGTCAAAATTACCCAGGACGGATCTTTCAAAAATCAAGGATAGGTAGTAAAGGTAGTAAAGTTGGCTTGTTTTCAGGGGGTGGGGGAGAGCGAGAGAGAGACTCGGGGAGGAGGATAAATGTACTTTACTGCAAGTTATTGATTCCCTAAGTCTCAGCAAAGAACTCACTTCTTTGTATGAGATACAACCCTTTAGAGACAAGACATTCTCACAAAGGCAAGAAACAATTTTAAAATGAATGTTACTAAAGTCCATGCATACGACTTATGCTGTTAAGGTTACAACTAAAGGGATGGGTGCAATCGGATGTTAATAAGACTAATTATGAGCTTTCATACAGCCGTTAACCACAGTTTTGACCTTCTGCACCCAGAAAAGAGGGCTTACAGTTGGGAATTAGGATCTCACAAACAGAAGGTGAAAGTGAGCATCTGCAAAGAATTTCGATTTTAGAAGTTCGTCATGAAATAACCCAGCCATTTGGAGTGGGGATGCGGGAGTTGCACTTCAGTTAACCTCTGGAATGTAAAGTCAACAAAAGACATGGACTGCATCTGTGCAGCACATACCTTTCCTCCTGCACCTGCATCAGTTCCTGTTTGGCGAATTCAAAGTCCTTCTCAGTGGCACCAGAGGACCCCTTCTGTCTCTTGCTCCTCTTGACTTCCATTGGATGATTGAACCTTTGCAACACCAGGAAGCAGTATGAACAGTGAAAAACATTTTTAAGAAAAACCATGGCATTCTGACTCCACAGCAGAGGCAATTACTCATTTTAGAACACAGGCAACTGATGAAACTGAAATTACATGCACAGCATACTAAAGACAAGAGTCCACTTAAAGGATCAAACAGGAAGTGTGTGTTTATGGTGATGGCTATACCGATGTTCACTGTGTGACATCACTACTTCAGTGGTACCGACTTGTTTACAATAGAAACAATTAAGTTGGTACCTACACTCTAACCCCACCCTACCCAATCCACCCCTACCCCACACCTCCCCTACCTACCACAAAATGAACTAAAAAAAATGTAAAAAAAATAAAATAAATAAATAGGGAATTGAACCGCCATGTTTTTGGCTGTTCAGCTAAATATTTTTACCACACGGCTATCCTCAATGACAGCAGAACATGCTTATTGTAACTATAAGAAGCTAGTTACGCATCTTCCACTGCTTTATAGCAGTCCGCAATTTCAGTGATGCCACAGTACAATACAAAAAATTTGGTCGATTTAGCCATCACTGTTCGATTATGCACACGTCTGTGCCATGCTGACAGTAGTGTATAAAAGGATCCCCTACCTGAAGTAGTGATCCCCACCAAGAATAACCCTGTCACCCTGAAACCACAGGAACATCAAATGTTTTTATTGGCCTTGAGTCTAACACAGACCGTGTCAAAGTATGCCTTAACAAGCAAAACACAGACAGCATGACTTCAAATGCTATATAAACAGACAGCATGACTTCCAATGCTATATAAACAGACAGCATGACTTCAAATGCTATATAAACAGACAGCATGACTTCAAATGCTATATAAACAGACAGCATGACTTCAAATGCTATATAAA